>QEPC01007203.1:692096-711985 GCA_003113815.1 Sphenodon punctatus
AAAAAAAGTTCCCTTGCTGCCGGCTGCTCCTCCCCGCCGCTCTAAGCCTCCTGGAGCTGCAGATTGTGGGGGAGGGGAGGGGAGAGCGGCCGGCAGCAAGGGTGGCAGGGAGGAGCCGGCCGGAGGCATCTGGTCCCGTGGAGAGGGGGCTCCCGAGTCCCGACCTGAGATATGCACAGCTGATTTGTTGGTTTTTTGCCGCGGCTCTACCTGGGCCCCCCTGCCGCTGGCAGGGGGGCCCAGGTGGAGCCGCGGCAAAAAAACACAAAAAAACCTCAGATGGGACTTTTTCTTTTCAGGCCCCATGGCTTGCGGGCCCCCACCAGAGCAGGGCCCGGGCTCAAATGCGCCCCCCCGCGCCACGGTAGCTACGCCCCTGCAAAAGATACTGGTTTAAAAGGATACTGGAGTCTCTAGGTCCATTACTTAAGCAACCCCGCTTCAGACGATCTGATTGGGCATGGAAACTTACAGGGAGCAGAATTGAAGTGTTACAGGAATGAGGGGGTGTTCCAGGAGATCTCAGCATAAATAGCACTGCAGGGCTATAAGCAGGACATGAACCAGTGCCAGTAGCAAGTCAAAGACTTGAGGCGCAGGTACAAGGCGATTCAGAATAACAACTTCGTCTCCAACCACAGGAGGCAAACATCGCCTAGTACAAGCTCCTTGACCAGTTAGTCTGTGCCATCGTTGCATCCTGCCTGTATGACTCTGCCTTTGCAAGGGGCCAAAAGTGGGTGGATTTTCAATTAAATTCAATTTTATTAAAACCGGCACAGGCTTTCACCAAAGCCAAGAGGGTGGATATGGATTCCCCCACTGCCCACTCCCACTTCAACAGCTCCTGCTGCAACTGTTCTTGTTGCAACCACTCCTGCTCCCCCCATGGAAGCATAACTGCTGGCAGACATCCCTCCATGCCCATCCCCGCGGACACAGACATTGCGACTCTCACAATGTATCCCCTTGAATTCGAGAACCAGCCCTTGTTTGAGGAGCCATCCGAGGTACTGGTTGAGGGTATGGAGGACCGAGATGCCAACTTTGTAAGAGGAGGAAGTGGAGGAGAATGGTAAGTTAATGCGGGTGGGGTGGTGGTGGTATTTGTTTATTTAATTTTATTTATTTATTTATCCATCATTTATAACCTGCCACCTCCTGCCCAATGGCAGCTTGGGGCAGCAAACAATAAATAATAAAAAACATACTACAAAATATAAAACATCAATTAAAACCATAAAAACAGCTGAGGCACAAAAAAGCAAATACCCTCCAACCCCCCTCAAAAGAAAACCCTCCACCCACTATCCATCTCCCTCACCAAATGCCTGGTAAAACAGCCAGGTTTTGTATTGTCTATGGAAGGAGGGGCGATCTGGGGAAAGGCAAATCTCTACCAGTATGGAGTTCCACAGCTGCGGTGCGGTCACCAAGAATGCCGTCTCAAACGTTGCCACCGAGGCTATCCAGGAGACCTCCAAGAGGGCGCCCCCAAGCCGACCGCAGGGGCTGATCTAGGACACGAGGGATGAGGCGGTCCTGCAGGTAAGTGGGGCCCAGGCCATATAGGTAATAACCAACACCTTAAATCAGGCCCAGAAGACTATAGGCAGCCAGTGCAGAGAACGGAGCACAGGTGTTATGTACTCCCGGTGGCCCATCTCCACCAGGAGGCGGACTGCTGCATTTTGCACCAGCTGCAGCCTCCAGGTTGTCACTAAAGGTAGCCCCATGTAGACTGCATTGCAGTAGTCCAATCTCAAGGTGATGAATGCATGGATGATGGTGGCAAGATCAGAGCCTGAGATATAAGGCTGAAGACATTGGACCAGATGTAATTTACAAAACGCACTCCTTGCCACAGCCGCCACCTGGGCATCCAGGCGGAGCTGTGAGTTGAGGAGGACTCCCAGACTCCAAACCTGAGGGACCAAGGAGGGATGCACCCCATCAATAATGGGGGCCTTCACTTCCATGCCCCTTCACACAATCACCTCCATCTTATCGGGATTCAGCCTCAGACAGTTTGTCCTCATCCAATCCCCCACTGCAGCCAGACACCGAGTAAACACCGAGACTGCAGGGCCTGGGTCAGATGAAAATGAGAGGTAGACTGGATACCATCAACAAACTGATGACACTGAACCTTAGAGGTGGGACCCCGGGCCCATTACCGGCTACTGGATTTACCGGTTACCGGTTCTCTGAAAACCGGATTCCCGGATTAAATCCGGTATACTGGTACCGGATTTATTTCATTGATTTCAATGGGGCGCTGTGTCCCCATTGAAATCAATGAAATAAATTAATTCCCTCCCCCTCCCAGGCTGCGCGGGTGGAAGGAGGGACACCCCCCACCCACCCTGCCCAGCCTGGATTTTTGTTTAAAAAAAGAGCCCAACCCCCAGCACCAGCGGCCGAGGCGTCCCCGCAGCCGCCGGTAAGTAAGCATTATCGGATACCGGATTTTACCGGTTTCCCGCCCCTACTGAACCTCAAATCCTCTCACGATCTCACCCAAGGGCTGCATGTACACATTGAACAGGAGAGGGGACAGAATGGATTCCTGTGGAACTCCACACATGAGATCCCTGTGGTGGATGATGTCAAATCTCTCAGTACCACACACTGAGTCTTACCGGCTAGGAAAGAACAGAACCATTCAAGAACAGTTCCGTCCACCCCAGCACAGTCCCGCAGGAGGGTCACCAGCATCTCATGGTCAACCTTGTCAAAAGTCACTGAAAGATCTAACAAAATCATCATCATCATCATCAAAATTTATTATTACTTAGCCGAAGCCATTGTAACAAATAAAACATCTCACACAACACGACGTTTGTAATCAATGTTATCACATATAATAAAAATAAACAAACTACCACCACCTCATCGTCAAAATATACTCAAAAATAGGAGCTATAATAGCCCCTACTAACCCCTTATATCACCCCAAGTGAGCCAAGTAGGCCAGTTTTGATTTTAAAACCATATTAAGGAACTTAGCAACCTTGGTTGAAACATCTTTGTCCTGGTCTCTTAATAGAAACACCTCCACCTTAGCAGGGAATTGACTTCCTCTTGCCCCCAAACAGGGCTCAATATACATTTGCCTCCAGATTGTATAAACTGGGCAATCCACTAATATATGGGTCAGAGACTCCCAAGATCTCTCCACTATCCTTATTCTCTCTCCAACTCCGCCTCCTCCTCCTTCCCCCTCTCAGTTGGTGTTCCTCAAGGCTCTGTTCTTGGCCCTCTCCTCTTCTTGATCTATACCTCATCCTTAGGCAAACTCATTGCCTCCCATGGCTTCCAATACCACCTCTATGCTGATGACACTCAACTCTATCTCTCTACTCCTTCTCTCTCTCCCTCTGTTCAAGCTCGTCTCATCAACTGTCTCTCTGACATCTCTACCTGGATGTCTCAACGTCAACTCAAACTCAACATGGCTAAAACTGAACTCCTTATCTTCCCCCCTCATCCTTCCTCTCCTTCCTCACTGTCAATAACTATTGATGGAGTCACCATCCTGCCTGTCCCCCAAGCCCGTAGCCTAGGCTTCATCTTTGACTCACCCCTTTCTTTTAAACCCTACATTGACTCTGTTGCTAAATCCTGTCGCTTCTCCCTCCATAACATTGCTAAGATTCGCCCTTTTCTCTCTGTCTCGTCTGCCAAAACTCTTGTTCATGCTCTGGTCATCTCTCGCCTCGATTACTGTAACCTCCTTCTCACTGGCCTTCCCCGGTCTCACCTTTCTCCCCTCATCTCTGTCCAAAACTCTGCTGCCAGGGTCATCTACCTCGCCAGTCGCTTCGACCATGTGCAGCCCCTCCTCTCTTCGCTTCACTGGCTTCCCCTTCCTGAACGAATCCTGCACAAGCTCCTAGTCTTCACCTATAAAGCTCTTCACAACCTTGCTCCCCCCTACCTCTCTGCACTTATCGCCCTCCATACTCCAGCCCGTGCACTTCGCTCCTCCTCTGTCCCTTCTCTCACCCTTCCACGCCTTCCCTGCTCCCCTAAGCGCCTTCGTCCCTTCTCACTTGCTGCCCCCCATGCCTGGAACTCCCTCCCTGTCCACATCCGCCTTGCCCCCTCCCTTCATACCTTCAAATCTCTCCTTAAAACTCACCTCTTTCGCTCTGCTCTGTCTGACTCTTTATCCTGCTGAGCCACTATTCCTATACCTACGATCGGTTTACCCTTATCCTTGCAACATGGACCTGCCTGCTGTCATTCTCATCGTAACCAAGCCAAGTACGTGCACTTGAGACCTCGCATCTTCATGAATGTTAGACCCCTTGTCTCTCCCTCTGTTCCCCTTCCTAAGTCTCTCCCCCAGCTCCTGTCTCTCAGATTGTAAGCCCTAGGGGCAGGGACCGTGTCTATTTTATTACTTTGTAAAGTGCCAGGTACACTGCTGGCGCTATATAAATGTTTGTTAATAATAATAATAATAATAATCTTACAATATTCACAGTACCGTTCATTATGGGGGTCCCATTCATCCTTCCTGTTGTAACGGCAGAGGGGAAAACATTGAATCGTGCTAGTGTGAAAGCCACCCTGTCATGCTCCATCTTAGTATTAGCTAAATAATCAGCCCCTTCTACAGGTGCCAGTAGCTCTTTATAAAAATATGACACCCCTTGGCTGGAAATATGCTCTCTCATATATTGGGATTCCAGGTCCAGAATTCTGCGTTTAATCTCCACTCAAGCCCTAACAAAGGGAAAAGTCAGAATATATGATTCTGGAAAGCCCAAAGAATGGAGAATGTTATTCACCTTCACAGACCACCTCCCCTCGACTGATTTGCCAGCCAAAGCCGCCAAAGAATCCGAAGGGGTTAAATGAAGATGAAGCCAGAATTTCAAAATGGCTAACTTAGCTAGCATCGAAATTCGCTTAACCCCGGCCTCGGCTCTTAATAGTACTACTGGGGTGCCCCCTTGGGGCATGTAGCAAAGCCCGCAGCACTCTATTCTGTTCAAATTCAAGAACCTCCAAAAAATCCACCTCCCAAACCTGCACCCTATAGAGTAACTGAGTTACCACCTTAGCTTGGTACAATTTTAGGGCTGGCACAAAAAGCTTGCCCCCTTTAGCCCAGTAGAACCCAATAATGCCCTGACCTGTAGCCCTAGCCACAGCCCTGGCAGAACTATAGTGCTGTCTCCACGAAGGGGTATCCGAAACAATGATACCCAAATATTTAAAGCGGCGGACTTGTTCAATGGCATGCCCCTCCATAAACCTATTGCGTTGGACCATGGCTCTGCTGACAATCAGAACCTTTGCTTTCGTGCAGTTGATTCGCAATGATTGGTTTTTACAACATAAGCAGAAATTAGAAATCAATCTCCTCAAGCCAATTTGGGTATGAGATATAAGCACTGTATTGTCCGCGTAAAGTAGAGCCGAGATTGACTGATTGCCAGTCTGGACTGGATGGTGCGCAGGATTATCCAGTGTCTCCTTCAGAACACTCAAATACAGATTAAATAAGGTAGGCGCTAATACACAGTCTTGTCTTACACCTCTGTGAATGTCAATATTTTGCGTGAGGTTTCCCCTCCTGTTAAACCTAACTTGGAGGGTATTTTCTGTATGCAATGCCTGGATGAGAAGAAGCAGTCTCAAATCTATCTGATACATCAATAGTTTCAACCAAAGTCTCTCTCTGTCTATTATGTCAAAGGCCGTTTTCAAATCAATCAAACAGATATATAAGCGAGTTTTAGATCTGCTACCAACATATTTGGATATTAATTGCTCCAGTACAAAAATAAGATTTATAGTAGTAGTACCTTGCCTGAAGTCCGCTTGCTCTCTACCTATGAGGTTCTTAGCACTAATCCACTCTTGTAAATGTGATAATAAATATTTAGCATAAAGTTTTCCCACCACACTCAAAAGGATAATTGGGCGGTAGTAAGTCAGATCTTTAGGATCCCCTTTTTTGAAAATCGGTACAATTATGCTCTGCTGCCAGTTCTTGAGCATTTTCCCGTTGCTGTTTATGAAAAGATACGTTTATAATGGGTTTCCCATATGTCCTCAGGAATATACACCTCCCCCTGGGAATCGCCAGTGGCCCAAGCCATTTTAATTAATCGCCAGAATTTCGAGGAATTACCCTCACTAGATTCAATTTTTCCCAATAGTCCAGTTGAAATTGTTTTTTCTTACGTTTTAACATAACTTTATAATCCTTCTTAGCCATAAGATATTTCTTGACTGTTACCTCAGTGGCGCCCCTTCCCTTTAGTACACGCACTAACCGATTTAGTTTGCGTTTGGCGCTTCTACATATACTATCGAACCAACCAGGGGTTCTAAATGTCTCCTTATGTTTATTTGGATGTTTCACTAGCATGGGGTGCAATAAACTGACCAGTATGCCTGCAATATATCCTCCTTTGAATGAGCAACGAATTGTTCCAGTGCCTGGGGAGTCAGGAGGGTTGATACAACTTCCTGGGACTGCTGGGACCATTTAATTCTCAAGTCCAACACTGTGGTGGTACAAGGTACCTTCTCCTGACTACACTGGCTCTCCTCCCTGTGTTCCATTAAGTTGTGAATCCCAGTAACAAGGGGAAAGTGTTCCGAGTGGGAAGCTGACAAAACATCAAAATCCTCCACCCATGGAACTAATGATTCCAAGACTGCCATGTAGTCAATAATACTGCCGCCGCAGTGTGAAACAAAAGTAAATTCCCCATCCTGATCCCCTGGCATAACTCCATTTAAAAGGAGTAATTCAGATGACCCCAAAAACCTCTGGAATAAAGTCCCTGCCCTGTTGGATATCTTATCTTTGGAAGCCCTGGACTGAGAAAAAACTTCTGGCACCGAGTCATCCAGATCCATCCCCCCCTCAATCCTAGAGTGCTGTCCCGTCCGGGAATTAAAATCCCCTGCCACCAAAATCCCCGCCAAGGGATGAGAATCCCTTAGCTCAAGCAGTGTGCTCTCTAAAGCATCCCAAACTCCATCATCACAGTATAGAGAACGCATGGGGGGGATGTATACATTAACTAAAAAGAGTAATCAGAAAGCCGGTAAACTTAGCCTCCATACTGCAAAAAAGGGTGGGAGGGATTTAAATAAAAATACCGTAGCCTGTAACTGGGGCTCAATAAGCAATGCTAAGCCCCCACTGGGATGGCACTTAGTTGTTGGATTTACAGAGACTGCGGGAGATCTAACAAAATCACAAGAGTGGACCGACCATCGCTTGACGTTGACTCCCCAACCAGTTATTGGCCAGTCTCTAAACGTCTCTTTTTAGGAAAAGTTATTGAGCGCGTGGTGGCTCAGCAGCTGCAGGAGCATCTGGACTGCACTGGTTTTCTTGATCCCTCACTGTCCAGCTTTCGTTCAGGTTATGGCACTGAGACTACATTAGTGGCTTTGGTTGACGACCTTTGCCGGGAACTGGAACAGAGTCGTTCGACCCTGCTAATCCTATTAGATCTGTCGGCTGCATTTGATACCACTGATCATGAGAAGCTGGTGACTCGCCTGCGGGACTATGCCGGGGTGTGCGGAACTGTTTTTGAATGGTTCCGCTCCTTCCTGGCCAGGAGAACTCAGCGGGTGGTAATCGAGGATTGTTCATCTTCTCCGCAATGCCTGGATGAGAAGAAGCAGAATAGAATGCTCTATTCTGTCACCTCTCTTGTTCAACGTGTATATGCAGCCGCTTGGCGATGTCGTGAAACGATCTGGGGTGCGGTGTCATCAGTATTCTGATTGACACCTAGCTCTACCTCTCTTTTTCATCCAACCCAGACCTGTCAGTCTCGGTGCTCACCCAATGTCTGGTGGCTGCGGGGGACTGGATAAGGGTGAGCCATCTGAAACTAAATCCTGACAAGATGGCAGTGATGTTGATGGGAAGGGTGGTGGGTTTGACGTCCCCCATCATTGATGGGGTTCATCCCCCACTGGTCTCTCAGGCTCAGTCTGGGGTACTCCTCGATCTGCAGCTTCCCCTGGATCTCCAGGTTGAAGCTGAGGCGAGGAGTACTTTCTGCCAATTACATCTGGTGCGACGGCTTCAGCTGTACGTCTTGGATTCCAACCTGGCCACTGTCATCCATGCCTTCATCACCTCAAGACTAGACTACTGTAACATGCTTTATATGGGGCTACCTTTGGTGATGGTCCGGAGACTCAGCTGGTGCAGAATGGTGCTTACCTATAAAGCCCTATATGGTCTGGTCCTCTCCCATCTACAAGACCGCCTCACTCTCCGTGCCCTGGATCGACCCCTGTGGTTCACCGGGAGCGCCCTTCTTGATGTCCCCCAGGTGGTGTGGGGGGCTACAATGGAGAGGGCATTCTCGGTGGTGGCACCTAGGCTGTGGAACTAACTCCCTTCTGGTGAAGGCCTGGGTGGCCCTAGACCTTGCTTCATTTTGACGACAGTGCAAGACCTGGCTGTTCCGCCAGGCCTTTGGTGAGGGGGGTGGGTGACGGTGGGTGGGGAGGATGTGGTTTTTCTTTTCTTATTTTTATGCTTCCCTTTTATGTGTATTTTATGTATATTTTTAAATGTTATAACTTTTGAAAGCTGCCTCATGCTGCCTAGGCAGGAGAGGTGGGATATAAATAATGAAAATAACAACCACCACCCCTGGTGTAGATTGTCGAGCAAGGCCACAAGCGCAGTCTCAGTGCCACAGCCCGGATGAAAGCTGGACTGCGATGGATCAAGGAAACCGATGTGGTCCAGATGCCCCTGGAGCTGCTGGGCTACCACCCATTTAATTAGAGACTGGCCAATAACTAGCAAGGGCATCAATGTCAAGATATGGCTTCTTGAGCAAAGGCCGCACCACAGCCTTCTTCAGGCACCCAGTGACCTTGCCCTTCTCAAGTGAGGCATTGACAACCCCCGTCAGCAACAGCCCCAATGTCTCCTGGCTGGCTTTCACCAGCCAGGACAGGCAAGGGTCAAGTTCGCAAGTTGTGGCCCTCACACTCCCAGCATAGTCAACCGCACCAGCAGACAAACCTGCTGAAACCGATCCCACAAAACTGGACCAGATGGGGAATTCATAATTTCAGGCACACCTACTTCATCAAGTGCAGAGTCAAAATTGTGGTGGATACAAGCAATTTTGTCTGCAAAATAGTCAATAAACATGTCAGAGCGAGCACTGGAAGATTCTGGTTCCAGGCTGATAGAGGCCGGACTGACCAGCCCCTTCACCACCCAGAAAAGCTCAGCTGGGTGGATAATATTATGGTAGCAAAGAACCTCCTCTTTGCTACTCACATAGCCATGGCATAGGCACCACTGTCACTCTAACTGTCTCCCCTCCTGCTTCAGCTGATGCAGGACTTCCATGAACCATGGGGCCCTGCATCGCCTATGCTCAAAGAGCAGACACCTAGGAGTCATCTGGTCGATGGCCTCAGCTAATGAGGTATTCCAGAGAGCAACAACGTCCATTGAGTGATCGGACGTCGAGGTAGGAAGGTATATCCCCATGTTCCATAAGTCTCCAGGGGTGAACTATATGAACAGGTTCCACACCCTGCTGGGGGCAGACATGCACTGGGAGACTGGCCCATAGGAGATAATGGTCTGTCCATGACAAGGGCACAGATGACACTTCCCACACTAACAGACCCCCACCCCCACCTCAAGGCCAGTGCAAAATCCCAATTCCAGACTATGCCCCCCCTCGTGAGTCGGGCCAGATACCACCCGAGACAGGCCCATAGTTGCCATGGCAGTCATGAACTCTTGCTCATCCCCCTTAACACTGGTATTGGCATGAATATTGAAATCTCCTAAGACCACCAGCCTTGGGGATCGCAATACCACCTCCGACACCAAAGCCACTAAAGCAAGCAGGAATGCTTCCGTACAGGAAGGTGCACGGTATACAAGCAGCATCCCCAATCTGTCCCCATGTGCCAAATCAACCACGAGATAGAGGCCCTCTGTTCTGGATGGAGTTTGCACTGGATATCTCCACACGGACCAAGTATCCCTAAAAACAATGGCTACATCGACCCCCGACCCTCCACCCAGTCCCTCTGGCCATGACTGATGTTACACAGAGTACCCAACTGGAACAAGGTCACCCAAAAAGGCCCCAGTGTCCAGCCAGGTCTCTGTGATACACACAAGGTCAGCCGCCTGGTCCAGGATCAAGTCCTGGACTACAAAGGACTTATTTGCAACCGACTTGGCATTTAGCAGCATCAAAACATGGCCAGGGGCCCTTTCATCCTCAATCATCTCACCTGGGGGCAACAAGGGGGACAGACATTAGCCACCTCAACCTCCTCCGAGATCGTATATGCCCACCAGAGGAATCACAGTTTCCCCGACCCATAATGACCCCTATATCCACACTCCCTCTGGCCGACCCCTCCCCCCGCCTTCCATGGCTGAGTCACCAGGCAGGTGAGGGAGGGCCCCCCTAACCCCCCCTTACAGGGAGGTGTATTCCTCCCCCCTTTACTGGGTTAAGCTCCCCTCTCTCACAAGGGGGCAAACACTCTCTAAACCATTCCCCACACAACCCCCTACTCTCACCAGGGGGGCAGGTCATCCCTTCTCTAACCTACCACTACAAACGAAACTCAGTACCCACCCCCAATCAAAAGCCCACACAAAAACAAACTTGAGCCCCACTAAATAAAAGAACAGCCACAGTTCTACAAACTACAGCTGTCACCTGCCCCACCACCATGCCAACCTCCACCAAAGCAACAGAATCCCCTGCACCCACCCCTCAGGTCCCGCTAAGGGCCATAGCTAAAGGCCCTTTTGCATGGTCCTTAGGTGTTGCTGGGCAGCAGGCTGCATTTGGCTATGCTGCCCTGGAAGTCTCCCCAAGAAGCCGCCCCCTCTCCTCTAGCAAGGGAGGAGGGGGTCTAGATGTCACCTGTGGCCCAGGGCAGGTGATGTCCTGGGGGAAGGGTGAGTCCTTAGGGGAGCTCCCAGCCCGCAGCCTCCCAGCAGCAGCAGGCAAGGTGGATCAAACGAGCAGCGGTTCTGCTGCAATCCGGGTGACAGGTCGCTTTTGGCTATGCTGCCCCAGAAGTCTCCCTGAGAAGTCCTGGCCCCACCCACTCTCCTCTAGCAAGGTAGAAGGGGGTCTAAATGTCACCTGGGACCCAGGGCAGGTGGTGTCCAGGGAGAAGGGTGAGCCCTTAGGAGGGCTTCCAACCTGCTGCCTTCCAGCAGCAGGCAAGGTGGATCACAGTAGTGGCAGTTTATACAGCTGCATGATAAAGGCTTCTGTCTGTTTGTTGTTTACTGTGTTGACAGGTGACCAGAAGATAGATAGATAGATAGATAGATAGATAGATAGATAGATAGATATTTTATTTACGACTCCAATGGGTCAAATTTAATTTAAAAGAACAAACAATTAAGACTACAGTCTTATTAAAGAACATATAAAACTTAATACAGAATTGTACATCATTCTTGGAAATACAACTTTTAACATGTATATCTTCACTCAAGTCGACTGCGTGGGAAGATTTACCAATCGGAGTCCCAGGCAACCTAATTTCACATAACCTAATTTCGATTTTGATCGTCTGATCTTCAATAGAACCTCAATTGTAAACTCCCATAGACTTCCTATATGAGTAATCCCATCCTTCTTACCATTTAATGAGCTAACTTCTCCACCTTTTACAGATATACAAATACCATATTGTAGGTAGGTAAAGCCAAGGTTTTTAATATACAAGTGTCTAACAGAGTCCTGCTACATCTAGTAGCACTTCAGTTTTACAAACCTGACCTTCAGTCGTACACAGGTGACCAGAAGAATGCAGAGGAGCAACAGGAAAATTGCCAGGAAAGAGCTCCACAGGATGGGATCAGTAAGCGTGGAAAGTAGGTGGCAAGGCACCATGGCGGACCTGCAGGCTAGTGGGAGGGGAAGCCCCATGGCAGGCTGGCAAGGGGAGGTGGAAGCCAAAATGGCAGCTGGGGGGATGACATGAATGGCAGTGGTTGATTTCTGTATGTTCTTCACTTTTCTACAGTGATTACGGGATGAGAACTGCATGACACTGGGATCCCACCACAGCAACTACCCCAGCAGATATATAGGCCAGGTACCCATTCCCACTTACATTCAAATAGGCAGCGGGTGGAAAATTGGGTGGACAGGGTCTAAAACACCAGGGCAGGAAGATAGGAGAGGTGATCCAAACTAATGGCTTTCCTTGTTTTCTTGCTACAGGTCTACCAGTGCAACATGCATGGACAGAGTCAGCCCCTGCCCCCAGTCATAAGCCCCCAGTGGAACCAGGACCTATGAGTCCGCAACCAGTGGCTGAGGGAGGTTTTGGCAAGGGAGCTGACATGGGAGACCATGTGGTGGGTGGATGAGGTCCACAATGCCATTAACAGCATTGACAGGAAGCATAGGCACCTGGTACAGCAGAATGCTGCAGAAAGCAAGGTCTTTGCTGCTGAAGGCCACCTGGACCACTAGTGGGAGGGCAGGTACTGGGCCCACCTCTGGCAGCAGTTTGAGCAGTCAGACAGTGTGATTGAGCAGACAAGCAAGAAAATGACAGAAACGTGGGCATAGATGAAAAGCAGCCTTTCCTAGTTTATTCATGGTCAAATCTCCCTGCTTGAGTAAGTTGCTGTCACCACCAACATTGTTGCTCAGGGCAGGCACCATTTCCTAACCCTCTTTGACTGTTCATTTCCCCCTACCTAGAACCCGACTGCCTGCCCTGGTTCCCCCCACACTCCACCCCCACCCCCTCAGGGAAAATACCCAAGCCTCTCTGCACTGTACTTATGCCAAGGAACAGTTCCTAGGCCAGGCACACTTCCCCCCACCGATCATTCCCGCATGTCTCCTGTGAACACTCTGGCACAGCTGGATCTGTGGGAGGATTTGAAATATGTCCCTTTGCTAGTCTCACCACCCAAGTGATCGTGTCCAGCTGCCTCCAAAAAGAATAGGCATAAAAAGAAATAATTTTTTTTTTTTTTAAAATAATTTAATTATTTCCCCCCCATAATTCATGCTTTCTATGCTTGTTCTGGGAAGGGAGGGAAGGGTTGTGAAGAATGGTGGTAAGGCATGGTGATAAGCTGCTTTGGGGGCTGGAGTTTGGAAGAGAAGGGAAGGGAGGGGTGCACCAAAAATGAGCGTGGGGAGGCCATTGGCCAAGCACTTGCAATTGAGAGCAGGGGGCCACCATAGTAACCCAATGTGGAAAGCCCAGATGCAAAGGGAACTGCCGTGGAGAATGGCAGTATGGCATAGCGATATGCCACTTTAGGGGTTGGGAAGCAAAGGGAAGAGGGGGGTAGCAGGTGTACTGAAAATGGGGGTGGGGAGGAGGCCGCTGGCCATGCACTTCCACTTGAGGGTAAGGGGGACCATATTATTAACCCAGCAGAAAAAAGCCCAGGTGCAAAGGGAACTACCATGAGGAGCAGTGGAGAATGGTGGTATGGCATAGTGATAAGCTGCTCTGGGGCTGGGGATTGAAAGGGAAGGGAAGAGGGGTGGGTGGGTACATGGAAAACAGGAGGTGGGGAGGCTACCGGCCATGAACTTGTATTAAAGGGCAGGGGGGAATAATAACCTAGCAGGGGAAAACCCAGGTGCGAAGGGAAATACCGTGGGAAAGCCATTGGGAACTAAAATTCATAACCTTATTTGACACCAAAAATAATGGACTTAACAAGGACCCAAATTTCTCCAGCCACTACAAAACCTGTAATACCTTACAGTCTACTGCATTTTAAACTTCTGTCATCCTCTGTAGCACAGCCGCTTGCAGACGAGTGCAGGGGGCGGGGGAACATCCAAGAGCGGAGATCCCGGAAGGAGCGATCCTGGGCCCTTCCGCTCATGTGCGGGGTGGTTTAGCTCCTTTCCAGTGTGATTTCCGTCAAACAATTCCAGGGTCAAAAATCCAGTCCTGCATTGCATGATGGAAATCACGTAAGGAACGGGCAAAACCACCACCACCATCCACCCCGCGCGCACACACACATGCGAGCGCGAGCGAGCGGAGCATCCCAGGATCGCTCCTTCCGGGATCTCCGCTCCTAGAAGTTCCCCCACCCACCACACTCATTTGCAAGCAGCCCAAGTTCCTAAAAGATATTATTCTAATCACTTTGTCTCCCTCTCTGTAACTGACAGATTCTGTCAGCTGGATACTCGACCTCTGTGTTACTACTGTGAACCCAGTTCCTTTCATATGAGTATTCCCTTCACCTGATAAGCTGTTTCCCACTATACCCCCATCCCATATGTTTGCTTTAGCCAGTTCTCTCACTGTGTTTACCACTACGTATTGTTTCTTTGCCTCCTACACCAATATATAATTGTACAGCTTTGTTTTAAATGTCTGGCACATCTCTTTCTCTTTACCCCCCCTCCCATCAGTTATCTTGTCTTATCCACTCCCACCCGTTCCATGCCTCCTCATCTATAAAGCCCTATACGGCCTTGGCCCCTCTTACCTTAGGGACCGCCTCGCCCTTCGCGCCCCGGAACGGCTCCTGCGGTCTGCCGGGGGTGCCCTCCTGGAGGTCCCCCGTGTTAAGCGGGGGGCCACGATGGAGCGGGCATTCTCGGTGGTAGGGCCGCGGCTGTGGAACTCCCTTCCGGAGGAAGCTCGCCTGGCCCCAAGCCTTTTGACATTTCGGCGGAACTGTAAAACCTGGCTGTTTGCCCAGGCCTTTGGGAGGGAGGGGGGGGATGATTTTTAATCCCCCACCTATATATTTATTTATGACTGTACACTGCCCTGTTTTATTGATATATTTTATATTTGTATTTTAAAATGTTTTAAAACTGTTTTTATTGTTGTTAACCGCCCCAAGCTGCATTGCAGGATGGGGCGGTATAAAAATCTATGAAATAAATAAATATAAATAAATAAATAAATTTATACCTGCCCTACATTTGCTCAGTTTATAAATTTCTGACTGGTTATGCTACATACCTGAGGAAGGGCCCTGCATGGCCCAAACGCCTGCACATTCTCACCAACAGCAATTGGTCCAATAAAAGATCATTCAAGTCTCCCTCTCTGTCACTTGGGACTAACACAGCAACCACACACTCTCTCTGGTCTACACAACAGAGCAGACAGGAATTTAATTATTTATTTATTTTACAAAAAATACATGTAGTGATCCAACTGGCAAAGCAATAAATTCCTTGCATGAGTATGGAAACAGAGGGGAATGGCGGCAAGCCAGTTTTCATCAGGAATCATCAAATCCTCAAGCTTTCTCAACTAACATGTTTGAAACACTCTTCTGGGGAGTGGTACAAATACTTCATGTGACCATGCTTTAACTATCCCAACTGTGAGGATTCTAGGGTGGTTAAAGTCTATTAGTGGGTGGTTAATTCAGAAGAGCTAATTGTGAGGAATAAGAATACACCTTGAAATTTATTCCTAACTAACCCAGACAGCAGTAGGCTCATGTTTATTGACCTTCATGGACATGCTCCTGATTTTAAAGAAGGGACAGACCATGGGGTGAGGAGCGGGAAATCACTTTGGTTTCCTTAGTAGGAGAGCACCTAAAAATGAGGTTAATCTAGATAATGTTAAATGTATCCAAGCCTTATTTATGTATTTTCCGATACTTCTATAAATACTTAAGAGATTAGGATACATTATTTTTAAAACTATAAATGTAAAGAAGTAAATAAATAAATAAATAAATAAATAAATAAATAAAAGGTGCTACAAATAATGTTACAGTTCTCCCATAAATACACATCCTCTGAAATTTAACCAGCATTCTGTCCTCAGCTAGCTGCTGTTCCCATGGCAACCAATCTCGCAACCAATCTCTAAATCACAGAAAACAGGTCAGGTAGTTTTAAACTACCCCGTTTCTAACATAGCTATTTTCCCCAGCAGTTTTAAATTAACCAACCTGTTTAAACATGATCAGAATGCTGTTGCCACAGGATCAGCATCTAGCAGAAGAAAAAGGACAATGGGGCCGATCCCATGCCCCGCGTTGACGTCCATAGAAAGCACATTGTGCCATGTGGAACCAGCACCAGGACCCACACAGATGCGGCTTGGGATTGCGGCTAATGATATTAAGCAGGGACATAGCTAGGTTAGAATAGACCCAGGTGCAAGGAATGGACTCCCCGTGCCCCACCGTTACCATCCTCTCCCCTGTCCCTCCCCTCCCCCCTGTGCCTCCACCTCCCTCCGCTTGATGCACCTGAGCCCTGGGGGCTGTGGCTGTGCTGCCTGTCTCATGCCACTTGCTCCAACCTGTGCCACCACAGGGTGGGTCCCACACACACCGCATACTGCAGGTATTTCTGCTTCTACTAAGCTCAGTCTCTCCCTGGCCACACTGCAACAAGACAGGATTTGTGGGCACCCCCAGCTTGGGCCCTGTGACCCCATCTCCCAGCTTGGGCCCTGTGACCCCACCTCCCAGCTTGGGCCCTGTGACCCCACCTCCCAGCTTGGGCCCCAGGACAAATGTCCCTTCTGTTGCTAAGTTACACCCCTGCTATTAAGCTTCACATGCTCTGAAGAAAGCAGCTGAGTTGCCTAAGTATCTTTCTACCTCACCCACAATCTCTCTCTTTTAAAATCTCATCTGAAAACCTGTTAACTTTCCCAACAGTACTAAATTTTTCTCGCTGCCTTTTAGTATTCAACTCTATGGTTGTTTTTAGACAAGTGCCTCCCCACCCATGACCCACCCATCATGAATGTTGCAGGACCGCATTTGGCACCCTATGTAGCTCTGCAACATGCATGATGGGTGGGGAGACGCTTGTCTAAAAACACCCTAACTGCATAAGACGCTCTAAAGCACTCTGATGTAAAGTTTTGTATTAGAACAGTGTGTGCAGCCTGGTTGACATGTCAGAAAAAGATGGAGGGAAGGTTGGATACTTCCCCTTACACCCCTCTGTTACAGAGGAAGTTTAAACAGAATAAACTTCTCAGTGATTGCTGGGTTAAATTTGGTGCAAAGAGTATAAAAAAAAAGAGTGTGAAGAAGAGTATAAAAAAGAGAGTGTGAGTTATTTTAGAGCAAAACATTTGTTTCTAAAGCAGATATTGAGCAAATGCTGGGCCTGAAAATAAATTTCTTGATATTTGCACAATTAAGGAGTAATTCTGATAAAAAAAGACATCTGTGAGTTCTTTGCAAGACCAGTCACTGCATTAAAACCAATATTCTTTGAACTGGCCTCCACCCAAAAATTGCTTTCAAGAATTTATAATGAGATGGAAAAAAAATTAGGATATTCCCGATGCAGGCTATTTAGCGGCTTGGGAGGAAGATATTGGTAAACAACTAAGCAAAGAAAATATAGAACAAATCTGGTCCTACATGTGGGGCAGTGCCAGGTCCCTGGAAATGAGAGAACTATTAATAAGATTAGTATTGAGATACTATCTTACCCCACTCCGGATGTTTCAGATGAAAATTGCTCAAGATAATTTATGCTGGCGTCAATGTGGAGAAATAGGCAACTACTGCTGTGGATATCTTGGGGTCTGTCAGAGTCACCAGTTGTGAATTAGATCTTTGCCCGTCCTGGTTGATGAAAGCCTCCCTTCGGCAGGGGAGGTTGCCCCCTAGTCTCAAGGAGGCCACGGTGCGCCCCCTGCTGAAGAAGCCATCTTTGGATGTGGACGCATTTGCTAGCTACCGACCTGTCTCTAACCTCCCCTTTTTAAGGAAGGTTATTGAACGGGCGGTGCACTGCAACTCCAGGCTCATCTTGACAGTATCAGTTTCCTTGACCCATTCAATCAGGGTTCCACCCCGGCTACGATACAGAGATGGCATTGGTGGCCTTGACAGACGAACTCCGCTGGGAGATGGACGCAGGACGTTCAACACTTCTGGTCCTGCTAGATCTTTCGGCCGCTTTTGATACAGTGGACCACGGGCTGCTGTTGAGACGATTGTGAGCCCTGGGGGTTCTGGACAGGCCTGTCCTTGGATGGTTCCAATCATTCCTCTCTGGGAGAAGCCAGCGGGTTGTCCTGGGGGCTGAGTCTTCCAGCCCCTGGATCCTGGACTGTGGCGTTCCATAAGGTTCAATTCTGTCTCCGTTATTATTTAATGTATACATGCAGCCCTAGGGGAGATCATGAGAGGGTTTGGTGTGCATTGCCACCAATATGCTGATGACACCCAGCTTTACCTCTCTTTTTCAACTGACCCAGGTTCTGCCATCTCAGTACTGTCCCAGTGTTTGGAGGCTGTGGCGGATTTGTTATGGCAGAGCAGACTGAAGCTCAATCCTGATAAGACAGAAGTGATGGCAGTGAGTAGGGCGAGGGAGGTGCTGGCTCCCCTCCATAGAGGGGGTTCGTCCTCCCGTACACCAACAGGTTAGAAATCTGGGGGTGTTATTGAACTTGGGCCTCCGCCTAGATCAGCAGGTAGAGATGGTGGCGAAGGCGGCCTTCCGCCAGCTGTATCTGGTGCAGAGGCTGTGCCCATACATTTCCAGACCCGACCTGGCCACCCTCATCCATGCCTTCATCACCTCGAGGTTGGACTACTGTAACGCGCTCTACGTGGGGCTTCCCTTGGCACTGGCTCGAAGGTTGCAGCTAGTGCAGAATGCGGTGGCTCGTCTCCTGATGGGGACGAGTTGATGAGAGCATATTACTCCTGTGCTCCGTGCGCTGCACTGGCTGCCTATAAAGTACTGAGCCAGATTCAAGGTGTTGGTCTTGATCTATAAAGCCCTACACGGTCTGGGCCCCGGATACCTCAGGGACCGCCTCACCTTCCGCACCCCAGGATGGCCCCTTCGGACAGCCGGGGGCGCCTTCTTGGAGGTCCCCAGCGTAAGACGGAGGGCCACAATGGAGAGGACGTTCTCGGTGGCCAGGATGCGATTATGGAACTCCCTCCCGGAGGAAGCTCATCTGGCCCCAAGTCTGCTGGCTTTCTGCTGAGCCGGCAATTTTTAATTTTATTTATTTATTTAAAACTTGTATCCCACCCCTCCTGCCCAAAGGCAGCTCGGGGCAGCGAACAACACAAAAGATTTAACAATAAAACTTTTTTTTTTAAATCAACAAATTTTAAAACAAATCATAAAACTCACTCTCCCTCCCAAACCCTACCCCCCCTCCCCTTGCCAAAAGCCTGGCGGAACAGCCAGGTCTTACACAAATGTCGAAATGACAGGAGGGTGGGGGCCAACCGAGCCTCCTCCGGGAGTGAATTCCACAGCATGGGGGCAGCCACCAAAAAAGATCTCACATCAGTGGCCACCCATCTTGCCTGGGGAACCTCCAAAAAGGCCCTCACGGACGATCTCAGGGGTCGCACGGGCACATAGAGAGTGAGGCGATCCCGCAGATAGGCAGGGCCCAGGCCGTGAAGGGCTTTAAAGGTCAAAACCAGCACCTTGAACCTAGCCCGGTGCTTTATAGGCAGCCAGTGCAGAGCCCGGAGCACAGGTGTCACGTGCTCCCTGCGGCCCGCCCCAGTAAGGAGATGGGCTGCGGCATTCTGCAGCAGCTGCAGCCTCCAGACCAGCTTCTTGGGCAGCCCCATGTAGAGCGCGTTGCAGTAATCCAGCCTCGAGGTGATGAAGGAATGGATGACAGTGGCGAGGTCAGAGTCTGAGAGATATGTCCGAAGCCGCCGGACAAGATGTAACTGCCGAAATGCACTCCCCGCCATGGCCACAACCTGAGATTCCAGGCTGAGCTGTGAATCGAGGAGCACACCCAGATTTTGTACCTGCGGGACCTTGGGAGGGTGAACCCCCCCCCCACACACACACAAGAGGAGATTCAACTACCCCCAGGCCCTCACCCACCAACATCACCTCCATCTTGTCAGGATTCAGCTGCAG
>QEPC01007203.1:715467-736624 GCA_003113815.1 Sphenodon punctatus
ACCGGTGCTGTTTAATGTATTCATTAATGATCTGGAAAAGGGCGTTAAGAGTGAGGTGATCAAATTTGCAGATGACACCAAGTTATTCAAGGTAGTTAAAACATGAGCAGACTTTGAAGAACTACAACAGGATCTTACGAGACTGAGTGCCTTGGCATCTACATGGCAGATGAGATTTAATGTGGACAAGTGCAAAGTGATCCACATAGGGAAAAATAATCCAAACTATGAGTACACAATGCTGGGTACTATGCTAGGAGTTACCACTCAAGAAAAGGATTTGGGTGTGATTGTGGACAATACACTGAAATCCTCAGTCCAACATGCAGCAGCAGTCAAGAAAGCAAACAGAATGTTAGGAGTTATTCACAAAAGGATAGAGAATAAAACTGAGGATGTCATAATAACTCTGTACAAATCGATGGTGTGACTGCACCTGGAATATTGTGTGCAGTTCTGGTCGCCTACAGGAGAAGGCCAATGAGAATGATAAACGGTATGGAATGACTTCTGTACACAGAGAGGCTTGACAAGCTGGGTCTCTTCAGCTTAGAGAAGAGAAGACTGAGAGGAGACATGATAGAGGTTTATAAAATCTTGAGTGGTGTGGAATGAGTAGATAGGAAACGGTTATTTACCCTCTCAAGTAGTACTAGAACTAGGGGACACTGCCGGCAGATTTAAAACAAAGAAAAGGAAGTACTTTTTCACTCAACGCATAATTAACTTATGGACTTTCTTGCCAAAGGACATTGTCAAGACCAGTAGTATAGCTGAGTTTAAAAAAGGACTTGATAAGTTCTTGGAGAGTAGGTCCATTAATGGCTATTAACCAAGTAGCTTACAGGATGAATTTCTTACTGTCGGGAGGTGGCAATGAACAACGGGGAATGGATTGCCCATTGTGACTGTTGGTTCTTCTCCCATGCGATCGAGATTGGCCACTGTCAGAGGACAGGATGCTGGGCTTGATGGACCATTGGTCTGACTCAGTATGGCACTACTTATGTTCTTAACCGAAGCTCACACATGAGATCCTGGCACTCCTGCCGCTGTATGCAGTAACCCCACGCAGCAGGACGGTCACCAAGGTGATGGGGAGGGAGGACTCCCCCACACCCCCAAAGACACAGATGAAACTCCAGGAGACTGCAAATCTCCTGCAAAGCAACGCTCTAACTCACTTCCCATGGTATCAACAATGCCAGAGGCCCATCCCCACAGGCCCCAGAACATGGAACTTCAATTTGCTCATTCTCCACTGGCAATTGCAGCTGCACATACGATATCCCAGGAGCAACAGACTCTGCAACAACACATCATACTCATCATGCCTGGTCAAGGGGTCCACCAACAGCAGTTGGACCTCATTCCAAAGTCAGAATTCACCAAGGGTCATGGTTCCACAGACATCCCAAACCACTGTATCTGCCTGACCACACGATAGAGGGGTGTGGACCCAGGACACGTCCGACATGTAACAGTCACAGCAAGTAATGCATGCCTCTTGGGGATGAGAGGCCTATATAAGCTCAACAGGGCTCCTGCAACCAGATGCAGCTGTGTCCAGAGCCCAGGTCCCCACACAGGATCTCCCCAGCAAGTTTATTGCCAA
This sequence comes from Sphenodon punctatus, assembly GCA_003113815.1. Classification (NCBI taxonomy): domain Eukaryota; kingdom Metazoa; phylum Chordata; class Lepidosauria; order Sphenodontia; family Sphenodontidae; genus Sphenodon; species Sphenodon punctatus. The sequence continues at coordinate 717,083 of QEPC01007203.1, forward strand.
CAGTAACCTTGGTCCCTCGGTGATATGGGAACACAGGGCCATGTTGGCGGAAGGGCTGCAGCCACAGGGATGGCATCAGAACCCCGTCCCCGGCTGAACAGGGGAGAACAAACCCAGGGGAAACACATATGGACAGCACGTTAGGCAATAACATGTAACCACTTTATTTGAATAGGCGCCACCTGCCCTGGGCCTTATTCCATCTGGCACTCTGGGCGCAAAACAGATTGTGCAGGCGCTGGTGAATCTTCAGCAGGAGCTGCTTTTCCTGGCTCCGCTCCTGCTCCCGGTGAATCTCACGCACTGTAAAGGGAGATGGAGCAGTGGAGGAACCTGTCCAGTTCCTTGTGAAATGGCTCTGTGCACCTGGCATGGCTGGACAGGAAGTTGTTATCATGGAACCAACTTGTATCTACTCCTCAAGTCCTTTGCCAGCTGCCAGCACTAGGACATGTCCCTATTGTACCCCAGCTATGGCATCCCCTTGGAGATTTCTTCCTATACCAATTCATTTAGGTAACATCTCACATGTTTCTCCTGCGTTTTGGCCTCCCCACACAGGCGGATGATGACTCTGGTTTCTTCTTGTGCCCAGGGCATGCCCTTGGATACAGGGTCTGCGGGGAGTGTGGCCTGCGCAGCTGGGGCCCATGGGGAGGATGGTCTCCCGGTCAGGCTGTGGGCGGGATGTCATGGGGGGCCGGTTCGTGAGCAGCTGCTCTGTTGCTCTAACAATCACAGCACCGTTTCTCCATGGCGCTGGTGGACCTGTCCCCTGAGTGGGTGTGCAGCCCAGTTCACACAGGCCAGGGATGTGTGTGGGGTCCTCCCCACGCATGGATTTGCCTGCCTGCATGCGCATGAAGCATCCTGGCTTTTTCTCCGCTGCTCTGCAAGTGGCCATGGGTGGGTGGTGCATAGGTCACAGGAATGTGCACCCTCCACATCACCTTCAGATGAGCGTTTGGATGTGTGTGGGATGGGTGGACCTGCGTGGTAGCATCTAAAAATGGCCTTTGACCAAGAAGTTCCCTTCAGAAAAGAGTTTTCTTCAGTCTATGTTGAACAATAACATTTTATTATTTTAAAAATGGCAAGAATAATAGCTGTAGTGAAACCAGAAGGTGAAAAATGTAATGAATAATTAATCTGGGATCACAAACACTAACACTGTTTTAATTATTTGGTTACCATATGGCACCACTACAAGTCAGAGTTAAGCCTACTGCGATGCTCTAACTACGCCTTTCCATACTTTAACATATTTAGATTGTTTTTAAATTAAATGTTTGTTGAAGTGAGAGCCCAGGTTGGCCACCAACACACCCAAGGTCAGTCTGGGCAAACATCTGGTAGTTCGATAACAAACGTGACAGTGAGCTCATAATACAGGCATTTCTTGCGCTTTTGTATCCTTTGTTATACATGGAACTACTGCATTAGCCTACTAAACTAAGAAATATAGTCAAAAAAGTTCAGCTGCTGAGCAGGATAGAATGCCCACAAAAGACGTCCCAAATGTGAAGGTGCATATAATGCAAGAATACTTTTACATGCTACAATGTCCCTCTCTGCTTTTCCTGGCATTTCTCTGAGACGGATGAGATTTTATACTAATGAGAAATCTGCACCCAGGACTGGATTGCCAATTGTAACAAACCTCTTGTTGACACAAGCAGGATCTGCCTAGCACAACACCTCTTTTGTCTTGAATAATACTCAAAACTCAAACAAACCCTGTAACCTACATTTCTTCAATATCCTTCCAGCAAACCCATGGCAATGCTTCACAATCAAACTCAAAATAAAATCAAAATAATTATTTTAAATTTATCTTAACACATTGAAAAGGATATATTAAATTTTTTGAAAAGACTATTATTTGAAAAGGTTCCTCCATCAAATATTAAGAGGGATATACACAGTGTTGTGAGTAGACTGTTCAAAGGCTGCTTAAATCAGGGTAAATTAGTTTTAGATGTAGAATGGGGATCTTCAATTAGCTATCCGAGCATGGCAATTTTTGTAAATTTTGGGGTGTTTTAATCAAATTTTTGCACAAACTTTAGTAATATTATGGTGTTTTATTATTAACTAATCAATCATTACACTATACATTTGTAAATATTAACAAAAGTACTTAGTATCTGCACTGTCATCATTATGTTCACAGTGATTATGTTCTAATGTATTTTTCCTCCTTGGAACCCACTAAAGTATTCTGCCTAGGGTAACAGATAGCTTTTTAAAATTTTGTTCCTATTCCAGAATCTTTAAAGACACCCAGAGTGCATCTACTTAAAAATGATAGTGTAGTGGCTGCAAAATATGATCTACATGTTCTCTATTTAATGCTAAACAGTCTGGATAACATGCCTGTTTGGAAATAATTTTTATCAAAGACAGAAATCATTACACTGGTGTTACTGTAATAAATAAATTTGCCTTTCATATTTTTTTTTCTTAGCTATTCCACACAGAAAGATAGGTTTTCCCTGATTTCCAAAGTACACTTAAAATAATATATTCAATCAGTGCTAATGAGGCTTAGCAGCTATCTTTCTAAATTAGATTAATTTGGTAGTATTACTGTCTAGGTGATTAGCAATTAGGCTAATTTTTCATTGTGTTATACTTCTTTCAGAATAATTGTTAAATCTATAATACTAGTAATACAGACTCATAAAGGAGAAACAGTTTTCCAGAACACACGTAGGGTGCAAAATGTAACGGATACAAGACAGCCACAAGTTAGGAACAAGGCTAATCTAACAAAATATACACAGCAAGTTGCAGTCTAGAGAACCGGGATTTGCCTGTTACTCCGCAGACATGTTCAAAGTGCCCCCCAAAAAGCACCACCAGGGAATATATGTTTGCATGCTACAAGAATGACAAAGAGTTCACTTATTTTGTTGTTGAAAGCTACCTTTTTACTCAGATAAGAAAGGGGCAAATGGACTACATTGTGCAAAACTCAGAAACAGAGAGAGAGCAACTAATTAACCACAGGCTCTGCTTAATGTATATCATGTGTCATTTTATTGCAAACGCAATAGTCTCCTATGTCCCAATGCCTGATATTAAACCTTACACATACAGAAATAACCCAAGATATAAATAGTTGGTTAAAGATATTTTACATACACGCTAGGGACAGTCATTCAGTTTTAATTGCAAATTCGGTTCCATTGTGGATCTTTATCTGCAATTTCTGGATTTAAGTACGGTTTCATATTACGGATCTGTATTTAAGTCAATTAAAAATATAAAATGATTTTAAAAAATTAAATCATGACACATGCGCAAAATGGCTACCAGACCATTCTACGTATAGGTGTCCTTTTCCAAAATGGCAGTAGCAGCAACACTGCCATTTTGGAAAAGGGCAGCTGGCTTGAGCATGCACCAAATGGTCACTGTGCATGGGCAGACTGGCTGCCCTTTCCCAAAATGGTGGCGATACTGCTGCTGCCATTTTGGAAAAGGGCACACATGCGCAGAACTGTTTGGTGGCCATTAGTGCATGCACAGTGATATTTTTTTTATACAGATTTAAAACTAAACCATAATGGGTGTGTTGGGCCACTGTTGCGGTTCGGTATGGATCAAACTGTAACTGCCTGATACGAGCAGTTATGGACTGATCCAAATCCATAATGCCCACCCTTAATATACACATATCTAAAATATCATCATCAACCTTCAAGAAGGATTGGCCAGTGGTGTCTTATTAAATTAAAATTTGTAAAACCTCTACAAAAGTTTGAATAATCAGAAATTAAACTTATGGACAGTTAAAGAAATGCATTGGTGTAACTTCAATTTAAGCACTACTTTACCCTCCCAGCTAGAAATATCAGTATCTTTGATCAAATTAATGATTTCTTGGCAGTGTATGGTTAAGAACATAAGAAGTTCCATACTGGGTCAGACCAACGGTCCATCGAGCCCAGCATCCTGTCTCCGACAGTGGCCAGTCACGGTGGCCTGTGAGAAGCACCCAACAGGTCACCATGCTATCCATTCCCTGTGGGTTATCCCCAGGCTCCCGACAGTAAAGGGTTTTATTCCCCAATCCTATCTGACTAATAGCTGCTAATGGAACTATCTTCCAGAAACTTGTCCAAACCTCTTTTAAACTCCGCTATACTGCTGGCTTTGACCACCTCCCCTGGCAGTAAGTTCCACAACCTAATTGTATGCTGAGTGAAAAAATACTTTCTTTTGTCTGTTTTTACTCTGCCACCTGTGAGTTTCATGGAGTGTCCCCTAGTTTTAGTACTAGTTGAGAGGGTAAATAACCGTTCCCTGTTTACAAGTTCCACACCACTCATGATTTTATAGACCTCTATCATATCTCCTCTCAGCCGTCTCTTTTCCAAGCTGAAGAGCCCCAACCTATCAAGCCTCTCCTCATACGGGTGCTGTTCCATACCCTGGATCATTTTTGTTGCCCTTCTCTGTACCTTTTCTAGTTCCGCTATGTCTTTTTTGAGATGGGGCGACCAGAACTGCACACAATATTCAAGGTGCGGTCGCACCATTGATTTGTATAGAGGCATTATGACATCCTCAGTTTTATTCTCTATTCCCTTGCGAATAATTCCTAACATTCTATTTGCTTTTTTGACCGCTGCGGCACACTGGGCTGAGGATTTCAGTGTATTATCCACAATCACTCCCAGATCCTTTTCCTGAGTGGTAACTCCTAGCTTAGTACCCAGCATTGTGTACTCATAATTTGGATTATTTTTCCCAATGTGCATCACTTTGCACTTGTCCACATTAAATCTCATCTGCCATTTAGATGCCCAGGCACCCAGTCTTGTAAGATCTTGCTGCAGCTCCTCACAGTCTGCTCGTGTTCTGACTACTCTGAATAACTTGGTGTCATCTGCAAATTTAATCACCTCACTTTTAACACCTTTTCCAATACTGAAATACTGTAGTAGATACCCTCCAAGCTTGCAGTGCAATGCAGCAGCTTTTCTGTTCCCTGTGCTCACCTGAGCAGCAGGGAACAGGTGTACTTACTGCTCATCAAGCCTGATGCTGTCCTCCATGCTTGCAATACAATGAACAGCTCTGCACGTCCCTGCCACTCACCAGAGTAGGAGGGTGCAATGCAAACAGGGGATGAGGGCACTGCTGCATTGCATTGCAAGTTCAGAGGATTTATACAACAGTGTCACTAATTTTTTCAGCTGGATGAGTACGCTCTATTGATCTGAATACTTTGAGTTATTGGGGTACAGAATTTGGCCTACCCAGTTCAAGAAGAAATACATTTGTTAGCTGGAACTGGGAAAAACATATTTCCTCAACTTCACCTGAAATTCAGGTTACAAGTTTGACCTAAGTGGATCCCACTGGAGTCAAAGTAAACAAAACACAATAATATCATCCACTCCCAATGCAGAAGTTTATGAACCCTGGAAGAGAGGCCTGAGTTCTAGTGAAAATTTATTTAAATGGCTAAGCAATATCTAAAACAACTGTTTAGAACAGATGACATTTCTGCATACTTTCCAGTTCAACTGTGTTTTCAATAATTTAGTACCATATGGAGTAATCCCATCGACATCAATGAGTCTTGTCAAAAAGATAACCAAGTAAAGGTGGCAGAAATGGGAGTTAAATTATTATTTATTCTGTGCCATAATATTGGACTGGCAGCCCTGGTGACTGAAGCCTTCTGTTTATCTACAGAGCAACAGCAGGGCAAACTTCCTATCAATACTGTTGGATAAATAAACCTCAGACAATAATATGACCATACAAAGAAGGGAGACTTTTTAAAATGGTTACCAGATAGATCTGTCTTATAGGTAGGGTTGCCCACCTTCGGTTTTGATCCTGATTTTCAGGGTCTTGATGCATCATATTTGGGTGTTGGGTTAGGTGACCTTGTATTTTAACCTGTCTTTGCATGCACTGGAAGAGGGGGGAAGGGATTATGCAACATTATCCAGACTCAATTACTTAGGGTAAGTTTCTGATTTGGTTGCAGTGAGAGACTAGACAGGAAAAGGAAGAGAAATTAAAATTGGGAACTGAATTGCAGGGGAGTCACTGGCTCCTGTGATAGGAAAAACACTACCCACCTCTCCTCCTCCTCCTTTACCTTGTTGCTGTTCCAGCCTTCAGTCCCCATATCCCACAAAGGGAGAAGAGGCACTGGTAGGCATCAGGGGGGCTACAGGAAGCTAGAACTGCCTAATTGCAAGAGACAAAAGCAAAAGGCGCAGAAGATCCAGCAGTCAGTCTTTGTAAGGCAGTTGTGGGGTACATGCTGAGTCCTCTTGACCAGGGAGTCCATATTTGCATGGGCTACTGGTCTGCCCATCTACCGTTATGCCCCCTGCCCCCATACCTCTGCATGCAGCACCTACCTTTTGGCCCTCTCTTTTTATTAGCCCAGTCTAAATGGTTTTAAATGGGTTGGGGGAGTTGCTGGGAAAGTTTTGATGCTGGGACTCACCCATTTGTGTGCTGATTGGTGTTTTCTCCATCTCTCCCCAGGTACATGGCGGCTCTAGGAGCTGCAGGCGACTGCCTGCAGGCAGCTGCCAAAGGTCAGCACCTAAGGATGCTGACCATTGTGCAGCCATTCAGCAGTGTTTAAGGCGTGGGTCAGACATCGTGGGCACTGGCAACTACTGATACTAGTCATGATTTTAAGGGGGAGGGAGAAGTGTGGGATAGTGGAGTATGTCTGGGTTCTCTGCGTTGGGGGGGGGATTAGGTTTTGGTGGGAAGTGGGGAGGTCTATGCACTGACCACTCTCTGAGGGGAAGAGGTTGGCTGCAGGGGGGGGTTAAGGGTTATATGCTGGCCCCTCTATGAGAGGAAGGTTGGGCGAAGGGTTCTCTATGGCCATTTTTAAATGGACATAGCTGTGGGGTGACAGACAGGTGAATGATAGGTGTATGAATGACAATAGAAGTTAGAATTGTTCAGGCTGAAGATACTGTGAAGAATTGCTTGAAACAGTAAGACATGACTTAAGGCCATAGGCCCTAAACATTGCTTGAAGCCAAAAGCCCCTAAGTAAACTATGCACAGACTTTAATTTGACAGCTTGCAAGATTTTGACAGCAAACCGCATTACTAAGACTTGCACAAGATGCCAATACAGCTTGAACTTACATTATATTTGCAAGCATAGCTTGATTTTGAACATTAATTGCTTATAAAACAGTTCTGGGCATAAGGCTGAAAACAGACATCTATGAAATGGAACAAAGTTCAACTGGTCACAAAAGAGGAACCATAGGAGAACAGATACATCCTAGTCAAAATGAATCATGAAAGGCATGGAAGGGCCGACTGCCTAACAGCATATGCATGGCCTATGGAACCAGAGACCTATAAATATGGGACGGATGTCTTTTGGAACTCGGACGCCTGAAACATCAATGGATGCCTGTAACATCAGCTTGTGGTACCATCTCAACATCAATGGACAGGTCCCAGCGCCCCCATCACCTCTGTTATGGGTTGGCCACCCTAACAGGAGGATAGGTAATGTATGAAAGGATGAATGAATGTTAAGAGAGTAACACTGTATTAACATATAGAGTAATAAGAATATATTTTGTTTTCTTTTAACTTTGTACTAAATAAAGCTGAGGTTTTGCCAATATATTTCCAGTCTATCTCTGATCTCTTGAATTGACCACAGAATCTAAAAGAACATTGTCACCTTGGTTAAATGAATGAGTGAGTGTGTGTACTTTTTCCTTACCCCTCTATGAGCCAAATCCTACAGTCAGTTGCCTTTGTCTGACCCTCTGTAAGGAAATAGACGTAAAGTCTAGGTCTGACAGTTAGCGGTCTTATTCTGGCACTCTGTAAGGAGACGGACTTCTTTTCCCTTTATGTGAATGTATGAGAGAGCTTGTAACACATCGGTGATTTATTAGTGAAAACACATAACAACCCCAGAAAAAGGTACACTCCCAAGGAATACATTTAGCAGCCCAAAACCATGTGTGACATTCTTGACGTAGTCAGCAGGATTCTGTGGTGGTTTTAGAGATCTTTTAAAAAGAGATATGACAGGAATATAACTCTGAGAATTTCAATGAAAGATCAGAAGAATTCAGGGAAAAGTTCAAGGAGAGGGATTTTGAGTTTAAAGCGATTATTGATAGGAATTATTATAAGAGAATATAGGTTAAGAATAAGAATAGTGTTAAGTGTATTAAGGAAAAAAAGATGGGGAGTAGCCTGTCTGAAATACTGAAATAGATACAGAACAGGGGAGCAGCCTGTTTGAAATATTGAGTAAAATAGGAGATGGAGGCGCAGTCCATCTGCCTTACAGTGAGTGATAGAAAAGATAGGGGAGCAGCCTATCTAAGTTCAAGAAGAGACGGAGGAGCAGCCCGTCTAAATTCAGGAAGTAATCTGAGAAACGGAGGAGCAGCCCGTTTAAGTTCAAGAGTATAAGGCAGACGAGAAGCCTGCCTAGACTGAATGCGTGTGTGAAAGAAAATAGGAAGTTAGATTGGTTAAGTAGAAACATAGGTTAAGATTTTTAGCAGTAATAAGTTTTGAATGTTTAAAGTCTCGATTGTTTAAAGTTGTGTTTTTACTTTGTGCAAGGAGCTATTGTCATAAAAGCAATGTTTAGGGCCTATGGCCTTAAGTCATGTCTCGCTGTTTCAAGCAATTCTTTGCAGTATCTTCAGCCTGAACAATTCTAACTTCTATTGTCATTCATACACCTATCATTCACCTGTCTGTCAGGGGTGGGTCCTTGGAGGATGTGTGGAGCAACCACACACTGCCCACCCACCTGGATCTTCTGCACGTTTATTCATGGAGCTGGCTCTTAACTTTTTGGAGTAGGAGCCATGAGTGGTGTTGGAGCCAGTGCACCCATCTCTTCAGGCATGTTTCCTTTAATGGCTCCTGGGTAGGCTGGGAACATAACGTGGGGGGATCAGGGTAGGTTGTTGGTTGGCAGCCAGGCGTGTTGCCTCTCCAGCCCTCATGTGGCCTTTTCTCCATGGTAGGGGCTGACCTGTCCCACAGGTGAGTGTGCTGCCCTGTCCACACAAGCCAGTGAGGGATGAACACCCATCCCCACCCATCTTCACTCCCACATGGAGCAACCCGGCTTTTTCCTGGTTGCTCCATGCAGGGAGGTGGGGGAGGGGGATCTGCGAGAGTGTGCACCCACCCACCGCCTTTTACACAGGTGTTTACATATGTGGGGGATTGGTGGACCTACATGATAGTGTCTCGTTTTAAAACAGCCTATGAGAGGGTGGGAGAGACTATTGTAAATTTGTTTTTTTAACTTTGTGTAAGTTTAAGTGTTTTGTTTTTAGGGGGGGCTGTATCTGTGATGATTTTTTTCCTGTTGTTGCCACTCTGAGTCCTTTGGGAAAAGAGCAGGATATCAATCCAAAATAATAAAAAATTATTATTAATAGTAACAACAACAAACAAGAAATAAACAAACTTGCAGTTTTATGCAAATTATCACTGGCTGGACGGGGTTCTCCAGGAGAAGTGACAACCCTAGATATAGGCCACACAGTTCTTGATATCTCTGTCAATTCTTACTATAGCAAAGCAGATGGTGCTGATTTCGTAATGTAGGATCTGGAGCCCACCAAACTGAATACACGTACAGGGTACATATAAAGTCCTCTACTTGATCCATTAAAGAGAAATAATTTAAAATCCCTACTTAACAGTGGTGGATTCATAATGGTGGCTTATAGATACAAGGATCTGAAACAAACTAGCAATGACCTGAAACATGATAGGAATGTTACCAGAGTTAGATATATTGCATACAAAGAAACTACAAAAAATCTTTAAGGCTGCAAGTACCTGTGATAGGACTGTAAAATGAGTAACCATCATATCAGAGGCGTGACACTTGGAAGGTCTGTTGTTCTGCCTTTCCCAATGGCTGTTACATACACACAGCCCATTCTAGCTATTCTAACTATAGTGTAGCTGCTGAGCACAGTGAGAAGATGCATTTTGTTAAGGCTAACACTGGCTTTGCAGGCAGAAAGGCACTGTAGGGAGACAGCTTCTCATCCTGATGAGTATCCAAGAGGTTAATGATGAGGCCTCTTTCCTGCTGTGCCTGGCATCCAAAATTAATCTGCCACTGTTTGTAGCTACTACTAATATGTATACAAATATTTTGGAACCAGGGATCACAATCCATTAAAGAGCTTTAGCACATGTTTAATTTTAAGCATGAGCACAGTGACTTCAATGGGATTATTCAGGTGATGCATTTTGCTGGATTAGGGCCTAAATGAATAAAATAATTAAATAAATACCTTCTTTATTGCTATGCAATTATTTGGGTTTTATTCTCACAATGGAAAGTTCCTGGGTTTCAAATATGGTTCAACAAATACTTATGCATGTGCGTAAGTTTATTGATAAGGGTTTTCTCATGTAGGCCCTTGTTACACGAGATGCCTCCAACCATCTCCACACAGTTTCACTGCATGGAGATGGGTGGAGGCATTCGTATGGATGCCGCAGGGGATGGGTGTGGTGCATGCGTGCTCCCCCAAAGAGATACGGGGGGGCACATCCATCTCCACCCATCACCCATGCACAGAGCAATGGGCTCCAACACCCACCTCCCGTGGCCGCACACCCATTCCCCCACCCACCGTAGTTCATTTAAAAATAGCCATTGTTTGCAGAGGCTTGTGTTGCTTTCAGACTCTTAAATCTCTTTCATACTAGCAAACAACCTTAAAATGTTTTATTTAGTCTGAGTTTTATTGAAAACTAACATGCAACTGATTTTTTAAAATCTATTTCAGTGTTTAGTTTTTTCCTTTATTCAGTGACAAAAGTCATATGCACTAATAAATAAGTTATTGCTTTATTCCTTCCACATAACTGAAAAGTGTCGCACTTTATTAATTATTATTATTATTATTATTATTATTATTATTATTATGTATAATAATTATAATAACACGCTAGCAATGTATACAACACTAAATCTAAATGAATAAATGAATGAAGAAGAAGAAGATTATTATTATTATTATTAGACAGGTCCAGTATTTTTTCTGAAAGTAAGTTATAAAGTAGTACAATCGAAGAGAACTTCCAAATTAGACGACTCAGCACTAACTTGTATAGAGAGCGAAAATCACTACTAAACCTCTGACAAACCATAGCACTACTTCAATTTCCTAACATTAGACTGTATCTTGATTAATGCTTCTATTTTAGAATTAAATCTATTTTTTTAAGAAACATAAAAGAAGAAACATCCTCTACTGTCTATATTTCCTTTTAGAATGGGTGAAAACAGACATGACGCTAACCACCCTTGGTGGTTATTTATGCATGTTGCAGGGCTGTACTGGTGCCCTATGCAGCCCTGAAACATGCATAAATGACCACCAAGGGTGGTTAAAGGGTGGTTAGCGTCATGTCTGTTTTCACCCAATATCAACTTAGGTCCCATTAAGGCAAATTCCAACTAGACAGAACAGAGCTCTTTAGTACCAAAGTTCTCCATTATTTATCATTTTCATGAATTATTTAAAGACTGTATGTCAGCAATCTAAAAAGTTAATGTCAATTTTACAAAAGTACGCAATTTATTATTCATGCCCCCAGTGATTTATCCTTTCGGAAAGTCTCGGTCAGACCTTTTGCCAGTAGCACCAATAAATTTCCCGAAAGCATTTTATTTTGAAAAATTATTCTGCCTACTTTAAAGTGAATTCAAATGCTTTTAAAGCAAATTAAAACATAGCAATTATCATGAAGTCTTCCTAGTTCAGTATCCTACTTCTGACAGTGCCCAGATGCTTCACAGGAAGGTGCAGGAAACCCCAGAGTGGATCATTATGGAAGCAACTGCTAAATAGTAAATTCCACCTAATCTCTGTCAGCTAGCATTGGTTTATGCCTTGCTGCACGAGAGTTTATAGACCTTTCACACAAAAGGGGGGCGGGGCAGCATTGCCAACACCTGTGAATTTATTGTAAGTCTCAAAACAACCCATCCTTTACAGTCTGCGAATATGTAAAAAAATCTCACTTTTTATTTTAAAAATGTTAGTCCTCATGATTGCAGAGAAAAGCATGAAAAGGTGACAACCCTCCCACTCCATCCTCTAAGAACAATTTAAAAGAACTTAAAATATATTCTTTCATTTTTAAAAATCTTATGATTTTAGGCCCTGATTTTTGGCTTTTGAACACTTGATCTTAGGCAAGACAGAAAAAAGATTATCCCATCTCATGAAACTGTTTTATACTTGTTAAATAAATGCTTAGCTATTTTCTGAATGCTGGTAAACTCTTGGCTTCAACAGGATCTTGTGGCAATAAGTTCTACAAGCAGCCTTCCAAGTAAGATTTAAAGTGTATTTATATATCATTTTAATGGCTAGTTATACATTCTGTTAACATGCTGAGGTCTCAAGTAGTTTTCTGTATTTGTTTTTAGAAAGCACTCCTACACTCTGTTTAAAGGAAGCTTAACCACCAAGAGGTTTAAATACAGTAGTTCATTGAACAATTTCTTAATAAAGTTTACAAATTTCCTAGGCCCTGATTACACAGACACTTACACCTGTAAACAACTTTATATATGTGAACAATCCCATTAAGATGGGTGTTTACAGGATTTTAACACGTTTGTGAGCACACCATTTCATACACGTTTCTTTGCAATGCTCAGCCAATCTATAGAAGCTAGAACAATTTTTCAACAGGTCTAACATTATATAATAAAGTATGTTTCTTTTGACATAGATTATTATTCCCAATACATAATGAATTAGCTATTTCAGTGGCTGAGTATGAAGGTGCCGGCTAATCTATCTTTGTAGTTTAATGAAAAACATTTTCTCACAAAACAGAAAAGCTTTATTGTCCCAGTTCAACAGCTTGTGCCATGATGTTTAACTGCCCATAACACAGTAGTTCAAATTAAGTCAGCTTTATTTAGAAACGGAAAGCGGAGGGAAAAAAATCCCACACCTACAGCTGTCACCTAAAATTAAACACAACATTTTCTCTAAATTCCCTGCGTACTTTCTGATAGTATCATGTGATCATATTTAGTAACTAACTGCAGTGCAGTGAAAGATGAGCGTATTAAAGCCACAATAGGCATGTTACGTTCTTTTGTTTTGAAAGGTTAAAAAATGTACATGTATGAACAAGTAAATCAGGCATAACAGTACAGTACATCTTCAAACTATTGTGTTTAGAAGTCTATTTTTATTACATTATTTAAGAAACATTTACGGACTACAGAGACAGATAGGTATTCTGGGTTTACTGGTTGCTTAGAAACAGTTTCTCTTTGTCTGTACCACATTTTGCATTGTAAGCAAATAAAATAAAACAAGAACTTAACAGCAGAAAAACTGTCATATTAGGGTGAAAACTGACATGACGCTAACCACCCTTTAACCACCCTTGGTGGTCATTTATGCATGTTTCAGGGCTGCATAGGGCATCAATACAGCCCTGCAACATGCATAAATAATCACCAAGGGTGGTTAAAGGGTGGCTGTGTCATGTCTGTTTTCACCCTTAGTTAAAACAAAAAAAAACAGACCCAAAACAAATGTTGGAAAAAAGACCATTCAGGTCAAAGTACCTGACATTAAATAAAAATAGTGTAGTCTTTTTACTGGTGTAGCTGCAGTGACTTTACCCAGAAAGATGTGCTTTACAGGATGGCAATAATACCACAGACAGTAAAACTCCATGCTCAATAAATGTAACACCTTTTTTTTAATATATTGGAAGATATATTGCACTCTCCACTGTAAGACACCTATTCTCTATATGTCTCATTTGAGATACTAAGTCAGAAAAATACTTACAACATTTATTGTATATTTGCAGTAGAAGTTCGATAAAGATAAAACTGAGCACAAAAATTGAAAAATGTCAAGACCAGAATACATCATCTTAAAATGAAAACTGAAGTTACACAAACAAATTGATCTTTTCTCCCCAAACTAAAACTCAGGGTACTTTCAGACATGATGCTAACCACCCTTTAACCACCCTTGGTGGTTATTAATGCATGTTTCAGGGCTGCATAGGGCACCAATACAGCCCTGCAACATGCATAAATAACCACCAAGGGTGGTTAAAGGGTGGTTAGCGTCATGTCTGAAAGTACCCTCAGTTACCCTGTTAAACAAATGTACTTGAAATTAACCATACTTCCAACTATTTAAAGAGGATGCTGCCTCTTACTAGTCATGCTGGAGATCACTCTCCAGTGTCCAGTAAGTCTGGCCAGGACACCACAATAGGAAGATCTAAAAGGGATTAATTTTGCATACAAAAAATAAACAACATGAAAAGAAGGAAATATTAGAAAAGTAAACACTGAAAATGTACTTACAAAGTCAAAGTCACCATCTTGAGGAACTTTCCAGTTATCAGGAAAAACATTTTTGGATATGTGGTAGGGTTCATGAACACTCTGGTTGCGGTTTTCATAGCTTTTATTCTTGGACTCTTGTTTATCAAAGTAGTCCATGAAAGAAGGTCTTTGTACTTGTGGAGAAGCATTTCCTTAATTGAAAGTAAAGACAAAACTCCAGTTAAAATGATTTGGAGATAGAGAATATTGCTCTACAAAAGAGAGCCTATATTTATTAATGTGTTGGACAAATGAGTCCAACACATTAATAAATTAATAATTATATATATAAATATATAATTATTTTAACAAAGACTCATCAGTACATGGTGTTCTGTTTCATTTTTGTTCCCAGAGAATTTCTGGAATACAAGTTTGCACTGTAGTTATTTCTTCATAGATGATACAGATTGCAACAACATACAAGATAAAATTCATGGTAATATTCAATATATTTGGAAGATTAGACAGATAAATCTACAAGGCGGGGAATCCTTTTAAATGTTTCCAATTTGAAAAGTGCGTACAAATAAAATGCTACTTCATGTCTAGTTGCCATAGAAACTCAATCATGCAAGGAGCTAATCAAAGCTTTTTAGAGAAGACATCCAGTGGGAGACTCTGCCATCACATGTAGAGCTTGCATGAAACTTTCTGAAATGTTTTAGCAAGCCAGTGTTGTGAACTCCCACTCTATCATACTTTTCTTGAAAGCATCTGCCTGGAACATGTTGCCATTTGTGGGATGTCAAAATGACTTAACTCATTTAACAGGACAGTTAATCTATTAAACATTAAACCATTATATTGTGTCCATGTAACTCTCCCCCCAAAGGCTACATTCCGAATATAAAATAATACTACAAATCATAAATTTTTTTACTAGTTTAACTCAAGTAATATATGTAGTATATATAACAAATTTCTAGCAAAACAGAATCATATATGCATGAGCAAATGAATTGAATATTTTTTTTAGAATCCAGGAATTCTAGGTAGAACTACGCTATTTGATTATGGACATTAAAAATGAATAACGGAAAGAAGAACATTTTGAGTAAAACTATTTTGTCTAGAAGAGGAACAAATTACAATGTGGGGGTGAAAATATTTTTAAAACCCATATCTACTTTTTAGTCATATGAATAATGTAGGTGAGTGGACTTCTTATCTCCTGAGAAAGGTGTTGTCATCTACATGAATCCACACAAAGTGCAAAAAAACATTTTTATTCACAATATTTTCTTGATGAGTTAGAGGAAGCAGAGTAGAATTGTTCAGGAAAGGGCAAGTAGTGCAGACAATATTTTTTGAACAGCCAACAAAATCAGTACTTGTCTAGGTCTTTGTGTCTTGATTAGATTGTAAGCTCAATGGAGCAGGGACTGTCTTTATGTTATGTGTATCTGTACAGTGCTGCGTACAACTAGTAGCACTACAGAAATTATTAGTAGTAGTAGTAATCACTAATCAGACTCCCTTGTTTGCAGAATCATATGTAGGTGGAGAATCAGAATCAAGTATGACTTGTGTTAGGTTGGCAGCAGGCTCTCTGTACATTAATAAAAATAAAGGTGCTCTATGTTCCTTTCTGCTTCTTCTCCCCCATACCTAGATGAATCCCTTCCAGTATTGCAGGATTTCTGTCCTTTGCTCTAATGTCGACAGTCATGTTCCTTCTCACCAACCCACCTTCGTTTGTGTATTGTGGTCTCCATTCTGTCTCGTGTCCTTTCAGTGTTCTCTATCTTATTCTACATCTGCTCTACTTCCTTCAGTTCTATTAATCCCTCAGTTCATTCTGTTCTCCATTTGTCTATCAACTTCCCCTCTGTCCACTCTCTGCCTCATTAACTGTTCTGCACCCATGGTGCCTCCTCCATTCACGCTCATATTCTTTTCAGATAATACACTCACACCTGGCTCTTCCAGCTGTTACACCCAAGCTGCTGCTACCTCTACTTGTCTTTGCGCACAACAGGGACATTCACACACTCATATGCAGGGATCAGTGTTCACTGTGTTTTTTCCATTAGTGGCCATGGGGGAAATGCAGCGAACATGGACCCCTACTCCAGGGTCTGATCCAACACCACTGCTCCAGGGCCTAATCCAAATTCTAGGCACGCCTCTGTCACAGGGGTTCGCTTCTTCTTTGATTATAGGGAAATTAGCTCTGAACCCCCAGACAAAAGACGGGGAACCCTGCTGCGCTCCATTATGTCCCCAGATGCAGGGTTCCTAAATTTGGGGTCTGGCCTCCACACTCATCCCTACAGCCAGCCTGTACTCCCCCTTTAAGGGCTTCTCCCAACAAAGGCAGCACCTTGAATTGTACTCAGAAGACTATAGGCAGACAGCCCTTGAGGAGATGTGCTCCCTTCAGCATCTCCTGGTGACTGGCATTCTCCTTCTGGCATAGGCCCTTTATATAGGCAAGAGACTGTTCTGTTTTAAAGGGTCAGTACCCTTTTTATCAGTATGGCCTTAAACAGGCGCCATTTTGTTCTGCCTTCAAGTTCTGGAGGCCATCTTGTGGCTGGACTCTTGTCACAGCACCTTATCGCCAGCCGTGCATTCTTTAAAGCCGCTAATTAAATACCTCAATATTGATGTATTTAATTAGCGGCTTTAAAGAATGTGCAATTGTCAATAAGGTACATCTAAACAGAAGAAGATGAAGATGAAGACGACGAAGATGAAGAATACAAAGATGACAACGATGACAACAACAACCTGTACACAGAGAGAGGAGGTGGGGAAGAACAGGGAAACTTCAGAAGGGTAGCAAATGTTGAGAACAGACAGCGGGAGTTGCAAGAGTGAGATTCGATTAATGTGGAATAATAGCGGTCTTTGGCTAGGGAAAGGGCATCGCTAAATTCAGAAAGCACAAACTTAAAGTGGAGTAAATCAGCAAACTCACAAGACTTCTGCCAGAGACGCTTGGCAGCTCAAAAGCAGGACTAGAGGTGGCAGATGGTAGGGGTGAGCCAAGGACAAAGGTTTATGTGACAGATAGGACAGTACGAGAGGGGAGCAGGGAGTCATGGGTGGGAGACAGGGACGAGTTGAATGCGGAGACAGCATAGTCTGGGCAGGTGGTTGAGGAGACAGATGTGAGATGGGGAGAGAAGGAGGAAGCAAAGACAAGAGGGTCAGTGGATTGAAGGTCACAGAAAGAGCGAGAGGTTGGAGAAATGGAAGGGGGCAAGTGGAAGAGATGGAATGAAGCAAGGTGATAGTCGGAGACAGGAAGGGCATCAAAGCAGAGATCTGAGAGAGAACAGTTTTTCAATAAGACAAGGTCAAGGGAGCGGCCATCACAATGCATCACGCAGTCAGTCCACAGACGAAGGTCAAAAGAAGAGGTCAGCGAGAGAAAGAGGAAAGCAGCAGGGCCAAAGGGGGTGTCCACATGTATACTGAAGTCCCCAAGAATGAGGGTGGGAATATTGTCGTTGGAAAGTAAGAAAGTAAGCTATGTGTCAAAGTCAGAGAGAAAAGAATAGTGAGAGCCTGGAGGGGGCGGTAGGTGACAGCAACATGAGGTAGAGGGGGGAGTAGAGGCAAATGCAATGGGCTTCAAAGAACGAGAGGAGGAGCAACAAGGGGTTGGAACTGGTAACATTCAGCAAGGAGCAAGCCAACACAGCTGCCACGGCCTTCAGAGCATGGTTAGTGGGTGAAGGTGAGACTGCCAAGGAAGAAGGAAGCAGGAGTGGCAGTGTTACAGGGGGCAATCCAGGTTTCTGGAAGGTCAGGGAGCTGGACGGAGCAGGAGAGGAAGAGATTGTGAACTAATGGTGCTTTCTGGATGAAAGAGTGGCAGCTCCACAGGGCACAAGAGAAAAACAGTTGAGATTGGGGGGGGCGGCAGGGGATGAGGTTTGGGGACAGGGGGCGATGGCAGAAGCAGGAAATAGGTTTGGGGGGCTGAGATATGGGGAAGTATAGGTTCAGGTTGCTAAGAAGGAGGAATGTTGCTCCCAGGGGGGAGTTGGGAGAGGAGTATAGGAAAGAAGGAGAAGGGAAGTACTGCAGGAGGGCAGGACTGATGGGTGCTGGCATGGTGCAGTGATGCGGTGAATTGTATAGCTGTATTAACAATAAGTTAGAGATTAATGTCAAAAAATAAAAAAATATGGTATCTGGAACCAGGAAGTGGTTTATTAAGAAAGAGGCCCTGGAAGTGGTTTATACTTTTTGATATCTAGGGGTTATATTTTGTAAAAATATTAAGTAGGAAGCTCACACTAAAAGTGCTGCAGCTAAGGCTACCCAAATATCCAATGGCATTCTATTGTTCTACAATAAATTAGATAGAAGAACCTTGGTAGCAGCCTTAAGGAGTTATAAAATCTAAGATTGAGCCTACCTTATTATATGGTGCTAAACTTTGGGGATTAAATAAAAAAAGCTGGAAAGACTGAAGAAAAGGTACAAAAAGTTTTTTTCTGAAGAAACTATTGGCTGTTCTTTAAAAGTACTCCTGGTGGTTTGTTGAGGGCAGAAACGGGTATCCTTAACGTTATAATATTGGCTCAATTGAAGATGATACATTTTTGTTTGAAAATTCGAATATATACCCCAGCTAGGCTTCCTAAAATGTTCCTTTTAGAAAGCAGGGATTCTTTAGATTCTTTTTTTTAACTGGGTGGTGGACGTAAAACAATCACTTTTTACCATTACTCATAGATTACCTCTGTTCATGGCTAAAGCTCAGATTGATTTACTTGTTAAGGATAATTGCATACAGCATGATATGAGTACAGTCAGATGGTCAAAGTACTCACCTTTTTTTTTAGATATGTTAAAACCAGGGGCGGCTGGTGGGTTTTGAGGTTGGAGGGGCAGTAAGGCCAGCGGGCTACGGTGGGCGGAGCCAGGTCAACGGTGGGCGGAACCAGGGCAATGGTAGGCGGAGCCAGGGCAACGGTAGGCGGCATACCCCAGCAGGAAGGAGTTCCAAGGGTTATTACATTACTTAATCAAGCAATTCCAGTTAGGTTAGACAGGTTATAATCACCTCCTCTGCCAGGTGTAAAAGCAGGCAGACAACCATAAACCTCACTTACAGGCAGTTTTAGCAAACACACACACACACACACACACACACA
>QEPC01007203.1:737483-749213 GCA_003113815.1 Sphenodon punctatus
GGGTGCAGGATGCGTGGGGTCAGGGAAGCTGGGTGCAGGATGGGGGTGGGTGGGTGGACAGAGGGGGAGGGTACGGGGGGGGAAGGGAGGGATCAGTACTCTTACCTGCTCCTGGAGTTCCAGCGGTGGCGGTCCCCCGCTGCAGGCAGGGGGGGGAGAGAGTTTAGGGTTTTTTTAAATTGTCCACATGTCCCCGCGGAACCAGGACGCGCGGGCAATTAAAAACAAATAATAAAAAAATAAAAGCCACGCTGTTGCCTTGCCGCTCCCCCCCCCCCCCCCGCTCTGAGCGGCAGATGGGGGGGGAGCAGCAATGGCAGCGGGAAGCGCAGGGAAGCGGCAGCAGGAAGGCGCGCTGCTCAGAGACCTGTGAGCTCTCCAGACAGTGTGCCTCCAGGCTGCATGTGCGGCTGAAGCAGGGAGGAGTGTGCATGCGCGCTACTCCCTGCCTCAGTCCCCCGACCAAGTTATCTCACCAGGGCTGTTAGCACGACCGCCCTGGCGAGATCGTCCATTGCGCCCATTGAGCGCAATGGAAAGGCTAGCCCCTCCCTCCACAGCACGTCCCATACGTGCTCTGGACAGAGGAGCTTGGCCGCCCAAATCGCGTTTTCCATAGGAAAACACTGTTTGGGAGGCTGAGCTGAGCTGCTCAGCCGCCCAAACGGCCCAAACAGGCCTTTTTGTGCCTTCGGGGACCCACTCCCAGCGGAGTGGGACCCCGAAGGGAGAAGAACAACAGTGACAGCTACAGCAGCCTCTGCAGCAGCTCAGAGGATGCTGTAGATGTCATAAGCAGTGCGTTTTTTGTTTTTTTAAAGAATTTTGAGCAGCGGCGGTGGCCCCCGTGGTGCTTTGGGGGGCAGTGCCCCAAATTTCCTGCGGGGGGGAGCCGCCACTGGTTAAAACTGATTTTAAATTAGAGCCCTACCTTTTGAAAGTTATTGGTAATAAGAACAGAGAATTAATTACAAAACTTCATTTTAATAAGTTAGATAAAGTGGTTTTAAGAGATAGATGGGTGAAGGTTCCTTATCATGAGAGATTTTTATCTATGTAGCCTCAGGCTCTTGAGGATCTTGAACATTTTTTATGGATATGTCCTTTACAAGCAGATATTAGGAAACAATATCTCATACCTTTGACTATTAAATTAACTTTTTGGACACCTAGAGAAAAGACAATTTGGCTTTTAAGTAATGATTCACTTTCTGTTTTATATGCTCTAGGAACCTGTCTGGTAATAGCACAAAGAATAAGAAATAAATTACAGAATGAATTAAAATTTATAAATGTTTATACTGTACAATTCCAAAATATTTAATTTTAACTATTGTGTGTAATATTTTGGTATATTTTTATATTTCTATATTCATCAGTGTGGTGCAACGTATGAAATTATTTGGCATGTATGCAGTAAATAAACTAAACTAATCTTTAAAAAATGAAAAGAGCAGCCCTCTGCAAAGAAAGCTGGGCAGAGGGGCTGCCATCACAAGTCCCTCTACACCACGGGTCAGTCATGGAGCTGTCCACACGGGACAGGACTCCTGGACCCCTGCTCCTCAGCAGGATCAGGCCCCGAGGAGGAGCTGCCACCAAAAAGCTGTTCATGGCCTCGGTGCACATGCCAAACAGGTGATGGGCAGGGGGCGGAGCTTGACGAGCATGCTCTCCTGACAAGCCAAACAGCTGGTGAGGGGGTGTGGAGGAGCTTATCAGCTGTTTAGTGTGTGCACCCATTCCGGGTGAGGGTGCTTTTCTGGGCCCCCGATAAACTGTTTGGTGCATGCACCTGGTCTGCCAAACAGTTGATCGAGGGGGGCCTGGAGGAGTGTGGTTACTTGGCCCACCAGACAGCTAATTTGAGAGGGGGGGTTGAGGGGCACCCTCACCCGCCCTGGGTGCATGCGCCAAAGAGCTGATTGAGGACACTCCTTCAGGTCCCCCCAATCAGCTGTTTTGGCAGCTCGGATGAGCGTGCTTCTCCAGGCCGCTCAATCAGCTGTTTGACAGCCAGGGTGAGTGCGCTCCTCTGGGTCTGATCCTTGGACCTCACCTCGCACCCAGGCTGGGCAGGGCCTCACAGACAGGAGGGCACACAACCCAGATTAGCCGGGCTGGGCAATCCTTAGCCTGGGCTGCGTCACCGACCTTCTCCAATGCATCTCATAGCAGCTGCCCGCCTGCCCTGAAGCAGAAATGGGCAAACATCTCGCAGACAGAAAACTGACGGGCAGGTGACTTGTGGGCTACTGCATTCTCTGACAATGTAATGAAGAAGGAAGTATACTTAATATCCTTGGCCAATTAAATAAAATAAACTTCATAATTTACAGACAGTGGGGCTGATTCCAAACCCTGTGGA
This sequence comes from Sphenodon punctatus, assembly GCA_003113815.1. Taxonomy (NCBI): domain Eukaryota; kingdom Metazoa; phylum Chordata; class Lepidosauria; order Sphenodontia; family Sphenodontidae; genus Sphenodon; species Sphenodon punctatus. The sequence continues at coordinate 739,852 of QEPC01007203.1, forward strand.
CAAGTGCACACCCCCATTATAGTGACTGCAGCATGTGCACAAAAAATGTGGAAATCATGCAGAAGCCACACGTGTGCAAGATCTGGATCACGTCCAGTGAGGCTAATATAACTTTTGCTAGACTAACAAATACATTCGCTTTAGCAAACAATGATCTCTGCAAAACAGATTAACAAAGGATCATTGTAGCCTGCAAGCTTGAGTGTTCTTTCCCAAATCCGTCAGTAACAGTACCATGTAGATATTCTCTCAAGGACCAATAGAGCTTCAAGAATTATATTATAGAAAAATACCAAAAACTATACTTGGAAATGAAAGAGATAATGTCACCACATTACTCCACATAAAGAAATTTTAACTATAATATCCTATATACTTTGAACTCTAAAACCTCTTTAGTGTGAAGGAAAGTTCAACTAAATTAGATCTATGTAACGTAAGGTTTCAATGAAACTCTTCACAGGTATAACCAGTCACAAAAATCAGAGACTGAGTGCACAGTCATCAGGCTTAGGGTCCAAAGGTGTGCACAGAGTTCCCTTTGGCATACGCAGAGGGACAGATTCGAAGTTTATGAAAAGATTTCCCCTTTCACAAACTTTAATTTTCTCTGGCTTGGCCAACATCTCATTTTTGGGTCTTCTGTTTAGTTCTTCACTATTACAACATTTTGCATTAAGTATTTGGAAGGTAAAGTTAGGGGCTGAGGTGGGAGGGTTTAGGGATGAGGGTGGGTTTTTAATGAGGTCTTTAAATGGAGTTTTATTGTATTTTTATTATCTATGTTTTTATGAGCCTTAGGGTAAGGGCAGGGCAGAAATTAAAATAAAATAAAATAAATAAATAACATTCATTCACATTTGCTGCTTACTGGGATGTAGTAGAACCACTTACAGTGAAGGTTTACTAGAACATGAGAGCTGGAAGGAATATGTTATGCATGTTGTAGGACTGTACTGTTGTCCTATGAAGCCTTGTAACATACATAAGAAATGTCAAAGTGGAGTTAAAGTTATGTCTGGTTTCACCCGCAGTTTGAAAGTACCCACAAACAATGTAACAGACAGGGGCGGCTGGTGGGTTTTGCTGTTGGAGATGCACTGGGGAAGTAAGGCCGGCGGGCCTAAGGGTGGAGCCAGGGGAACGGTAGGTGGAGCCAGGGGGACAGTAGGCCAGTGGCATGGCATAACCCAGCAGCAAGGAGTTCCCAGGGTGAACATCGAATGGAAGAAAACACAGTCTACATGTACATCAAGCTTAAAATAAATAATGTATAAACCCAAAACACAGGGAAACACCCAAAACACTGGCAAAACACTTGCAAAACCCAGCAGCAAGGAGTTCCCAGGGTTAACATCAGATGGAAGAAAACACAGTCTACATGCACATCAAGCTTAAAATAAATAATGTATAAACCGAAAACACAGGGACCCATCCTTGTACAGCACCCATCCGAGTGGGAGCCAGGCCCAGGACTCCTGGGTTCCCTGGAGTATCCCCCTGCTCTAACTCACTAGCCCCACACTCCTCTCCCAGGGAACCCAGGAGTTCTGGCTCCCAACCATCCCCCTGCTCTAACCCACTAGCCCCCCCTCCCCTCCCCTCCCAGTGAACCCAGGAGTCCTGACCCGCTGCCCCCCTACTCTAACCCACCCCTCTTCCCCCCTGGCCCCACAATTTATTCACCGGCGGTGGATCGGCTTCGCCTCCGACGTCCTCTCCGCTCCTGAGTCCAGTCCTGATGAATGGCTGCGCGGGAGCTCCCACCAGGCCCGAACTGTTCAGTCGGGCCTGCAGCCGGGCTTTCCTCCCTCCCAGAGTCGAGTCAGTTTGACTCGGCAGGGAGGGAGGAGGAAGGAAGGGACTCAGGGAGGGGGGGGGAGGTTGGAAGTGTGCGCATGGCAGGAGCTCCCAGCCCCTCCTTCCTCCTTGCACAGCTACGGGACGGGCAGTTCATACCAGGGCGCCTGTATGCAGCGCCCTGGTATGAACTTCCCCCCAGGCCGGCCCCTGCCATGGAACAGTGCCCCCTGCGGCACTGTTCCATTGCAGGAGCCCTTTATGCAGAATGGACGGCGATTTTAGCCGCCCATTTCGCATAGAGAGAGAAACGCCTCCCTTTTGTCCCTGAAAGGCTTCCTTAGGAAGCCTTTCAGGGGGTGGGGGGTGGGTGTGACTGAGTCACTGGTTGTGTGCGCGCTACCAGTGAGAATGTTTGGAGGTAGCGGGCTCGGAAAGCAGCCGCGTGCGCCACGCTGAATGTTTGGAGCCTGACTGAGGCACAGCCGCTTTTCTTCTTCTTCTTCTTTTTGGACTCGGGCCGGCTGGGCCAAGTCCTGGGAGGGCATTGCCCCTCCCGCCCTAGGCGGCCCACCGTCACTGGTGACAGATCAAAACCCAACTGGAAGACTGGGAAGTTCTTTACAAGATGATTCACTCCAGATGGGAAGATCTATTCTCTCACTCACAAGTATGGAGAAATCCACAGAAAATGATGAGATTTAACACAAACCTGAAGGTGCCTGAAAAAGTTTTTTTAAGAAAACTAAAACCAGTAGGGCCCTTTTCACAGACATTCTAATACTGAAAAATGGGTGTTACATTTTATTATACATTGCAGGGCACCCATAGAGCACACCTGCTGCCCTGCAACATGTATATTAAAATGTAACACCCATTTTATCAATGTTAGAGTGTCTGTGTGAAAAGGGCCTAGGTCTGGGGAATTACAAATCTTTTCTACAAGCTTAGCTGAGGCAGCCTTTCACTGAATATGAGGTAGAGCACTGTCATTGAGGCAGTTACCTGTAGTGGTCAGGTTTGAGAAAGCTACATACAACATCTAAGTACGAAAACCTAAGGACACTTCGAGGTCAGAGAAAGTTTGGACCCAAGTAACCAAACATATATCATCAGCATAAATAAACTTGCATGATTGGGTAGCTGGCAGGTCATTAATATACAGACTGAAGAGTGGAAGCCAGAACACAGCCCTGAAGAAGGTCAGTGAGTTTTGAGCACCAAGGAATGTCTTACGGATGCACTTTAAAATACCATTCAAAATACATGGCTGGAGTGCCACCTGGCTACCCAGCTTCCTCGCAGCAGGGACTGCTTGTGTGTCCAGTTCCCTGCGCTGGCCCCATAGTGTGGTGGCTGCATTTGCACGGCATTATGCTGAGCTTGCATGTCACGGGGACATGCAGGGATCAGGTCCTCGCTGCTTGTGTGGCCTCCATAGGATAAGGCCACATGAGAAGTTAACCCACATTGGGTGACCTTACTCCACATTATCCTGCAGTGCAGCTGACCATCAGACCATGACTGACAGATGTTCACCCATTTCCACCCCAGGGCAAGCAGGCGGCTGCTATGCGATGTGCCTACCAGAGAAAGCCAGTGATGCATCGTGGGCTACTGTTGCCCCATCCAGCTTAATGTGGGGTAATGGGCCACCTCCCATCAGGCTAGTCCCATGCAGCCCCACCCTATGGCAAGGTCCACCAGCACAATAGAGACACGTGCCTAGTTTGCCATTCCTCTGCGTCTATATCATGGCAGGAGGCGGGATAGTGGGCAGGCTGAGAGGTAGTTGATGGGGTGTGGCCAGGTGGCTGCCTGTGTGGATGGCTTCTAGGCCCACCCTGGGGTGTGGTGGGACTTATGATGGAGACCCACCTTGCCCAGCTTTCCCACAGGGAGTGGCAGATCATTTGGCCTTTTCTCCCCGCTGGCTCCAAGTGTGGCGGCTGTGTTTACCTTGTCTGGGGCGGGCAGGGGATCCATTCAGCCCTGTCTTGTGTGGCTTTACCGTGTGGCAATTTAACTTGGCAACAGCTATATCATCTTTTTATCAACAAAGCAGATCCCCTTAAAAGAACTGTGCTGGGGAAAACTAATTCTAAGCAAACATTTCAACTTAAATATGAATTTAATTCACTTTATTGTATGTTTTGATGAAAACCAATTGATGTCACTTGTAAGGAAAAATATCTAAATGGTGATGTAGTCCCAAAAGTAAAGTATTCTACAAATATTAAACTGGTCTTTCAAAAAACCCTTCACTAAACTTCTATTGTTTGTCTCTGTGAACAAGATCCATGAAACGATAGATTTCTTTTAAAAATGCATAGGTAAAGCCTGGCTTATTCAAAAGTATGCATGCTGTACAACTTAAATGACTTGTGTTTTATATCAGACTTTAAAATTTACAATCATAAAGCTTTTATTGTGCTGATGTCCCTTATTTGTAAGAGAAACAGAGTCAATTTTAACCCCTTCTTTTTTACATATGACTAGCATTGCAGGCCGAAATATATTCAATAGAAGCCTGTAACAGTCATAGGCCTCTGTAAAGATCAGGTCTCGAGTGGAGCAGGCATTGAGGCAAGTCTCTGAAAGCCCTAGAACTGGAAACTGTTAATAGAATGGATGATGAACTCACTGATGGAGCCTGAGGGCTCCCAACTGGGCATGGCAGGAAGCTGATAGCCAGGAGTAGAAGGCTGAGCTGAGACTCAGACATGGGGGACCTCGAAGGAAGCTGGGATAAGGCGTAGAAGAACTGCCTCCAGGTCAGGTAAGGATCTGGCAGGATGTCCCTGAAAAAGGGGACTGGTAGTAAGGGACTGTATTAAAGTTTGTAAATTAATGTTATTGTTAGGACTGGGAAGTCCTTAGTGATAGGGCAAAGAGCATGAGCGACTGTGAGGATCAGAACCTTGGTAAATGGTGTCAGGTTCAAGATCACAGTGGGAGAGGTCAGGATCCTGACAGTGGAATTTTATCAGGATCAAACGTTGGAGATACCAAGGCAATATGTTAGAGTGCAGGGATTGGGGGGGGGGGGGGGGGGGGGGGGGGAGTCTATTTCAGAGGTCTATGGTGTTCACTGTTCAGGGTTGAAGCTGGGAGGTCTGTTCAAGTTAGAGAAGAGGAGGTGGAGCTAGAAGCAGGGCTGGAAGGCAGGCAAGGTGAGGAGCAGGGCTGGAAGGCAGGTGAGGAGAGGGACAGGGCTGGAAGTCCATGTTAGTGTCACAGGAACAAGAGGTACACAACAAAGAGCAGAAGTCTAGTACAGCACTGTTGCATAAGGTAAAGCTCTGGAGGAGGTCCAGAAGTATATATAGGTAACCTTAGTCAATAGAGTTGAGAATCAGGATTGTCCAATTAGAGCTGAGGAAACTCTGAGTCCATGAGGCTCAGGTGCTGCAGGGCTGATCATGAGAACTCATCCTAGGGTAGCTCCCTGGAACAAGGCCAGTACCTCTGCAGTCAGCAGATTCAGGTTTGAGCACCAAGGATCCTGACAGTTACGAGACTGGGACCAGTGCATGTTTGGGGGAAATTCCACTGCCAGGCTGGAAGCCTAAGTGGGGCCCTGCAGTAAACAGGGAAGTTGGGAAAGTGTGGCAAAAAGTGACTGAAGATCTGCACGTCTGGTGCCTTATTAAGGAGAAACTGAGGCACAGACCCTGCAGGAGCCAAGAGGTACAAGTGAGAAGTGAACTTGCTACAAAGCCTCTTTATCAGGATGCCTCATAAGATGTAAAAAATATCCCAAATAAGTAGCTATCCAAACAAAAGAAGAGACCACTTTAATCACAATTATAGCTCTGGGAAAAACCATCATCAGAATTCTGTCCCATTTGCATGGAAAACCCAATCATCAGTCCTTGTTAAGTGGCACCAATTGTACAATGTTTTAAGTGATTTTTAACATAACACTGAAACCTTTGACATTTTAGAAGGCTGAAAAGAAAACATCAAGAATATATCATGTAAAACAATCCCACTTTGGAAGTATGTAAAGAAGGGTTGGAGAAAATGATCAATGACATTGGGCAGAAGTTCCCAAGCCATGAGTTATCACCATCGATAGATATAGGGCTGTGATCCCAAGTGATGTCCTGTTCATGTCTTTCTTTCTGTCTCAATAGATATAGGGCTGCGATCCCAAGTGATGTACTGTGCATGTTTTTGTTTCTGTCTTGGTCACTGAATTATAATTAAGCTAAAACAGGATCATTGTAGGCAAAAATAACCATTGATATGAGGTCTTCTTACATTGCTCTTGCAAAGATTCCACAAGCATGGACCATTCCTCTCACAAGACCTTCAAAGTGATGTGATGGTCACACATCTTTATGGTCCCTTCAAGAAGTTTGTGGAGACTGTCTCAGGTAGCATACATATAACCACCTCAAAACTTGATTTTTTCTGATAACTAAAATGAAAAATCTAGATGCTTTCTAGAAAGTCATCACTAGCCTCATGCAACAGATTGCATGCTCAAATTTGAAGGTCTGTGGATGAAGGAAGATTGTTTGTTCTGTTATGGAAATAAAATTGTTTTTCCTCATTTGAATAGGACTCAGAAAACTGATTGTATTTACATGGTTTGATCTCTTCTCATTTAGTGGAGGAAAGAATTTCAGTGACACTGCTTTAAATAAACCCATTAATACCGACTAGATTGAGCTGTGCAATACCTCAGCTTCATACACAGCACAGACAGAGCTGTGCATTAAGTACTTATTCTGCAACAGCTCTTGAATCGGAGCTGCCAACATGATTTTTTCCTCCCTCAGAGGCTTGGCGTACTACTTTAAACACTTTCCCTATTTATGAAAACCACTACCATAATTGGCATTAATCAGCAGGCTTGTTAGCAGTCACAGCACAGCAGCCAGGAATAGAATAGGCCTTGATAAAAGAAATACCATCTCATGCTAAAACCTAGTAAGAAAAACCAAAACAAACCTGCCCATTTGTGTGTCAGTAATGGATCAGCTAATAAGAGAGCTGAATACAGTTAAACCTAGTGAATGAGGCAAAACCACATTCAGTTCAACTTCAGTAATAGTGGTTAAACTTAGAAAAGTCAATGAGTAAAATGGGAGTTCAGGAGCACCACACCTGTGCAAAGTAGGCCCACAGTATGTAGGTTTTCCTGTTGTTCTCCCACAAACTAATAATTAATTAATAATGTTCCCTGAGCTATACATCATCCAAATGGAAACACCCCAAACTACCAACAAAAACAGTATTTCAGAACATCTTTAGCATCTTAAAACTAGATGCTTGCATCTTAAAACTAGAAAGAGCTCTCAGAAGACCAAGTCACTACTAAAAGACCAATTTTGTTTAAGAAGGGGGGAAAAAACCACCCTAGACTCATCTGAAAACTGGAGCTGGATCAGTCTGACACAGGTTGTTGGGTAATCTTGAAAACTATTTATTTGATCATGTGGAAAACACAACCCAGCTAAGAATAGCTAACATAGTTACAGGAAGAAAAGTCATGCCTCACTAACTTCTTGATGTTCTTTTCTATTAGTACAACAATACACAAGGGGAAACACTGACATCACTTGATGAGAGTTTCAGAAAATGTAGAAGTTCCACATTAGAAGATAATGCCTAACTTGCAGAATCCTTCCAAAATTGGAATGTTGATTCACTTTATTAATAAACAAACTTAAGCACAGGAAATAATGGTATAAATGAAAATCTTTCCCAGCTACAAAGTTGCTCCTAGTAAAATTTTTGTGATCATTGTGAAAACCAATGTTTGGGGCTCTAATACTATAATATAAGCTGCATAAAATGTAAGACAGCCAGAACTTTAGGAAATCTGCTCAGTACTGTAAAATATGTCTTGCCATCTTTAAATCTGAGGGTGATATTTGTAGTTACTGAATTCTTTTTCTGAAAAATAGCATAAGTTAATGAAGGAATTTATATTTATTAGTAATATGGAAGAAACAATTTATTATTATTACTATTATACACCAACAATGGTGCTGGTGCTGAACAGTTGAGATTATACAGACAGGTCTCTGCCTCAAGGGACATACAATCTAGAACGGACAAGAGGGCGGGTGATAAGGGAGGGCCAGGGATACATTCATGAAGCTGAGTTGCTGGTGAGACATTCAGGTGGGGATGTCAGAGAGACAGTGATATGACACTAGATGGAGGAGGAGAGGGTAGGGGTGGGAAGACAGAGTTGGGTATCATCAGCATACAGGTGGTATTGGAAGCTATGAGATTCAATGAGTTTGCTGAGACACAGGGTGTAAAGAGACAAATGAAGGGGGTCCAAGACAGAGCCCTGGGGTACTCCAACCAAGAGGGTAGGGAGGCAGAGGAGGTGCCAACAAGAGAGACACTGAAGGATCAGTCAGAGAGGTAGAAAGAGAACCATCTAAGGACTGACTCCAGAAACTAAGCGTGTTAATAAACAGACAGTAGCCCACACTAGGTGGGTGTCCATCTGCCCATTTATTAGGTGTTTGCCCCCACCAGCCATATGGCAACCACTCACAGGACATGTAGCCCCCACTCACACCATGTGGAGCCCACCCTGCTGGCAAATCTGCGTCCACGTCTGCATTCTATCAATTAGGTTGCGTACAGCTTCGTGCACGTACAAGTCCACCAGCACAATAGAGTCATGGGCAAAGAGCCTCAAGGAGTAACCACTTCTAGCCCCTCTCCACTCTCACTGGCACGCACATAATGTCCACCTTAAAAGCCCATCGCGCCAATTTCAAATATGCTTTCTCCCAGCTCATCCTAGTTTGCAGCACATTCCCGACATTTGCTCTTTCCTAGCCATTGCCTTCTGAGTAATGACTTGCAGAGGCTTACCATCGCTGGTACCATGGCCAATACCGATAGCCAGGCAACAACCAGCACCACTACCACCATCACACAATCGTAATCACTCTCCACCTCCCTGGACTGAAGAAAAGACCAAGGCCCGAATCTCACTATGAGGGAAACAGAAAATCCAATATGCCTTGCTGAAGTGCTATAAGAACAAAGCAGTGTTTCAGAAGATCTCAGTCCAAATTGTGCAGAAGGGCTACACTCGGGGCATGAACAAGTGCCAGCAGCAAGCCTCGGACCTGGGGCGCAGCTGCAAGGAGATCCGGGACAACAACTTCACCTCCAGCCACGGGAGGCAAACCTCTCCCTACTACAAGCTTCTGGACCAGTTCTTATGTGTGAATGGAGCCATCATAGCATCCTACCTGTATGGATGTGCCTTCAACAGGGGTCAGAAATGGATGGACATGGCTCCCCCGCTGCCCGCTCCAATCATGGAACCCGCAGCTGCTGGCAGAGATCACTCCATGCCCATCCCCACCCCAGATCCAGCACAAGTCAATGCAGACATGGACACCATGACTCTCACGGTGTATCTTCTCAAGTTTGAAAGCCAGCCCTTGTTCAAGAAGCCACCCCAGTTTCTAGATGAGGGCACAGAGGACCTGGATGCCACCCTTGTAGAGGTGGTGGCAAACAGAAAATGAATGCACCTGGTGAGACTTTGGGGGGGGGGGGGGGGGGGG
>QEPC01007203.1:754604-810231 GCA_003113815.1 Sphenodon punctatus
AGGGGACAGAGGAGGAGCGGAGAGTGCGTGCAGGAGTGTGTAAGGAGATAAGGGCTGAGAGGTAAGGGGGAGCCAGATTGCGAAGGGTTTTGTAAGTAAATACCAGGAGTTTGTGAAGGATGCGTGCGGGAAGGGGAAGCCAGTGAAGCGAGGAGAGGCTGCATGTGGTCAAAGCGACGGGTCGAGTGGATGATCCTAGCAGCGGAGTTTTGGGTGGAAATAAGCGGGGACAGATGAGAGCGGGGGAGGCCAGTGAGGAGGAGGTTGCAGTAGTCAAGACGAGAGATGACCATGGCGTGAACAAGGGTTTTGGCTGAGGAGACAGAGAGAAAGGGGCGAATCCATGCAAAGCATGTGCTCTACCACCTGAGCCATGGCCCACCCATATAATAGAACTGGGAAAGGTTCACAGAAGGGCTACAAGGATGATATAAGGGATGGATCAAATTCCATATGAGGAAAGGCTCAACAGGTTGGGGATGTTTAGTTTGGAGAAAAGGTGATTAAGGGGGATATGATAAAGTTTATAAAATCTTGAGTGGCATGGAGGAAGTAAACAGGAATCTGTTGTTTGCCTTTTCCCGCAATAAGAGAACAAGGAGACACTCTCTGAAGTTAAATGGCAGCAGATTTCAAATGAACAAAACGAAGTACTTTTTCACACAGTGGACAATACAACTCATTGCCAGAGGAGGCTGTGAAAGTCAGCAGCATAACTAGCTTCAAACAGAAATTGGATAAAATTGTAAAGGACAGAGCCATAAACACCTACCAGCTGAGGCTTAAATCTCTGGCTACCAGTAGTTGTGAGTGGTGAGCAGGTGATGGGCCACACCTCCTTTACCTGTACATGTACTTCTCTTGAGCTACCGTGGGTGGCCACAGTCAGAAACAGGATGCTAGGCTAGATGGATTGCTGGTCCAACTCAATATGGCACTTATATTCTTATGTAAAATCAATTTCCTCCAAAAATCATGTTTGCACTCTCCCATATTTTTTCCCTTATTTATTTGCTCTGTCCCCTTTTCCTCTTTTCTCCATCATACATTTTAAAACTCTAACTCTGGAACTAGTACTATGCAGGAACTTCCCTGAATTCAAGGAGCTCTGTGCAGGTACAGGATTCTGCCCAGGCATTGTCTGTAGGAAGACTGGAGCTGCAGACTGTAATAAAATTGATACCAAGCACCTTCTTCTCTTACACTGAACTAAGCACTCCTGAAAGATTTGTTCTTTAATGTTTTGAAATAAGAATTCTGATGCTGCTACAGGTCTTTGATACCGTCAAGACAGAGAATAATAATTTGCACACATGTAACACATACTGATATGCAGAACTTGAAACTGCCACAAAAACTTCTCAGCAGCTGGAAGCTGAAGATTCCCTATTCACCCATTAGTACAGAAGGGTCCCCAAGAGTCAAATCCTTGCATGCAGTCCACTAGCAAGGAGCTCTGGTGTCAGCTGACCAAAGTGCAGGATCTCCATCTACGTTTTAGTTATTGATGGAAAATGTACCATTCCTCTGCCTTCCTCTTACTTCACTTGCCTCTCCCCTTTATACATAGTGCCATCATTAAAGTACCTGGATGCTGTACAATTGTTAAAATAACAATGATAAGGTGAGGGGAAAATGGCATAGAGAGAGGAAGCAGCTCTGACAATCTCATGAGAAAGGAGAAACGAAAACAAAAACTTCCAACACAAAAGAAGAAAGGGGCAAAATGGTCAAAAATAAAGACTGACTGGCAGACAATTTCTGAGGGAGATGGGAGCTTGTCTACACTAATGGAAGCCAGATGAAATCAGGACAAAGCAAAGGCAGTCAGGTCAAACTCCACTACCTTAAAAGAGTACTGTTCTCTCCCTCTTTCCAGCCATTTCAATCTTTCTTCCACTTCCATGTTGTTCCCTGTTCCATTGCTCTCTAACTAGTTTCTTGACTTCACATCTCTTTTTCCCTTCCCTTTTAGGTACATCTGAGCACAAGTCACCACTCGTGAGCATGTACAGATGTACAAGGCAAGAGGGCACATGGTTGTTTATTGCTAAGTTGTGTGTTGAATGTTCGGGTGGAATGACAGGCTTTGTTTTGTTCCAGATCTTAGCTTTATTTGGGCACAATTCCCTATTTGTGAAAAAATATGTTTTTAGTTATTTTCTTGTCAGGGTGCCCAGGAGCTTCCAAGCTTGGGCGCCTATAAATAAAAAACGTATTTTTGTTACTTATTTTGTCTTTGAGCAGGAAAATAAAAGGCAGAGGAAAGGGAAACAAATATGTGAATCTAAATTTTAGAGAAGTTTTTAAAAAACAACAAAAACACAAAACCTTTGTCATAAATATTGTGTGTCTATAGGAGAAAGAATAAATCACTTCTCTCTAAGGAAGTTTGTTTCTGCAGTTCTGTAGTTATTGAAAATCTCTGATTTAAAATGTATCACAGAACAATAAGTAAATTTTAAGCTACTTGTTAAGCAGCTGCAGTCCAAGCAGCCTCTAATCCACAGAAGGTCCACTTATCTTGTGTCTACAGCATAACAAAATGATGAAGTAAGTATGAAAGCTTTTGGGCTACACAGGACCCTTTCTCAGACCATGTGTGGCCCAATAGATTGCATATTCTTGCCAACAGAAGTTGGTCCAATAAAAGATATCAATAGAACTAATTTGTCTCCATCTCATACATTTGGGACAACATGGCAACCACCTTCTCTTTAGAGAGCATTCTGAAGAGCAATATGACTACAGGTAAAAAGGGAAGTGACAGCAGAGTGACAGCAACCCTGCCCGGGTTGGGACACCACTGTGCCGCTGACACAGCCAGAGTCAGATCAGGGAACTGACCACACATGGCCCTGGACGAGGAGCTGGCCCAGCCCCACCCCTGCACCCAGCATCCCACCCTGTCCCACCATGACAGACAGCATGGCAGCCAATCACGGATCGCAATTGCAGTCCTGATCTGGAATGAGTCACGACAGGTCAGACCACGTTCTAAACATCTGTGGGATGCTTTGCACGGGGGGTGGGGGGGTGCTAGCCGCAGGCTGTGACTTCAGAACTTTGCCAAGTAACAGGCTGGGCTTGCTGCCAACATGCCTGGGGTCAGTCCATGCCAACATCTGGGGGCATGAGCACAAACATGATAATGACCCATGGGCCACAGTGGGACAAAGCTGGGCAGAGAAGGTTACTCTACTAATATACCAAAAACCAAAAACATCTTCTCCATTTGCTGTACCTTCATCTTGACTGCACATGAAGTGAAAAAATGTATGAAAGGAAGGGTTACATTGGTAATTTACCTCATCAGCACCTATACACAGGGTTGAGGACCATGTAGCCAACAAAATCCAGGTTTGTCATCTTCCGAGTTACCAATTCTTGCAATTTTATTCTAAGTCCTACAATTTTAGGTGTATCCTAAAGCCTCGAATTGCAAAAGTTGTAAAAAAAATTAAAATAGTGAGACTATCAAGATTGGGATGGTTTGGGCATGGCAGATCCTGCAGTGGTGCAGGGGGCTGGACTAGATGACCCTTGAAGGTTCCTTCCAGCCTTGTGACTCTAGGAAGGTATTTTCAAACAGTATTTGCAAAGATATGAGTGTAGTATGCTGCTAGGAGTCAAAACAAAAGCATATATAATTTATGTAATAATCATTGGGGGAGTAGGTGGGGGATGAGCCTAGTGAATGATTTTTAACAATTTTGGGAATATGTCTAACCTATCACATATAGGCCGTTTTTACATGGACGCCCCCCTCCCCACCCCCGGTCGGTGTTTGGGCAGGTGTGCTATGATTTTTAAAGAGGGGTGGTCTGTGAGGAGGTATCCAATGCGGATCATGGTAGGCATTGAAGGCCTCCATCTTGTGTTTGATTTGGCAGGGGACAGTTGGGGGGTGCTGCTGGTTTACTGTGTACCCACCAGTATAGCAGCCTCCCTACAGGCTCTAGCAGACGCAGTGTCGGAGGTGGTGCTGCGGTCCCCCAGGACAATAGTCTTGGGAGACCTCACCATTCACGCCGACGCTGTGCTTGGGGGAGCCGAGCATGAGTTCATGGTCGCCATGACAACCATGGGCCTGTCCCAGAGGGTCACCAGCCTGAAACATCTTGGGGGACATACCTTGGACCTCATGTTCTGCACTGGCCTTGAGGCGGGTGTTCCGTTAATGGGGGAGATATCAACTGTGCCCTTGTCATGGACTGATCATTACCTTCTACAGACCTCCCTTCTAGTGCATGTCTGCCCCCAGCAGGGTGCGGGACCTATTAGGATGGTCCGCCCTTGGAGGCTGATGGACCCAGTGTGGTTTCTAGGTGCTCTGGGGGAATTACTCTCTGACCTTGATGACCGTCTCATCAATGACCTTGTCAAGTTATGGAATATCTTGCTGATGGAGGCCATCGATCAAATGGCTCCCAGACATCTGTTGCCCATGTGGCAGCCCCACAGACCTCCTTGGTTCTCTGAGGGGCGGGTCCTGAAGCAAGAAGGGTGACAGTTGGAGCGACGGTGGCGTCAATCTTATACTGAAGCTGACAGATTGCGACATAGAGCTAGTTTGTGAGCCTATGCCGAGACTATGCGGATAGCAAAGAGGGAGTTCTTTTCTGCCCTTAAAGCATCCACTAAATCCCGTCCAGCAGAGCTGTTCCAGGTGGTGCGGGGGCTGGTCAGTCCAGCCTCTCTCAACCCAGGGGTTGAGTCATCTTCCGCCCGCTGTGACCTTTTTGCGGGTTACTTTGCGGATAAAATTGCTCGGATCCACCATGACCTCGATGCCGCATTTAATGCAGTGGAGGAGGTAGAGTTGTAGAAGCCCCAACTTGTCCATTTTTCTAGGATCACTTTCAGTTGGTGACACCTGCTGATGTGGTGGGGGTGCTTGGGGCTGTTTGAGCCACCTCTTGCAAATTAGATCCATGCCCGTCCTGGCTGATTAAGAGCTGCCGGGAGACATTGGGGCCATTGCTGGCTGGGGTGGTCAATGTCTCCCTGCGGGAGGGTAAAGTGCCAAGCTGTCTCAAAGAGGTGGTGGTGCGGCCTCTGCTCAAGAAACCATCACTTGACGCTGACTCCCCTGCCAGCTATTGGCCTGTCTCTAACCTTCCCTTTTTAGGGAAAGTTATTGAATGGGTAGTGGCTCAGCAGCTCCAGGAGCATCTTGACCGCATCAGTTATCTTGATCCTTCACAGTCTGGCTTTCATCCGGGTCATGGCACTGAGACAGCACTTGTGGCCTTGGTGGATGACCTTCGCCGAGAAAAGGACTGGGATCGATCCACCCTATTGGTCCTATTAGATCTATCGGCAGCATTTGATACTACTGACCATGAGATGTTGGTGACGCACCTGCGGGACAGTGCGGGGGTGGGTGGGATCATTCTTGAATGGTTCCGCTCATTCCTGACCGGAAGAACTCAGCAGGTGGTACTCGGTGATTCTTTTTCGTCTTACCGAGACCTCCCATTTGGGGGCCCGCAAGGTTCGGTTCTTTCCCCCCCCCCTCCTGTTCAACATGTACATGCAGCCACTCAGCGAGGTGATCAGAGAGTTTGGGGTGAGGTGTCATCAATATGCTGATGACACCCAACTCTACCTCTCATTTTCAACCAACCCAGGCCCAGCTGTCTCGGTGCTTACTCGGTGTCTGGCAGCTGTGGGGGACTGGATGAGGGCTAACTGACTGTGACTGAATTCCGACAAGACGGAGGTGATGTTAGCGGGTAGGTTGGTGGAGGTGACGGCTCCATCGATTGATGAAGTCTGCCCTCCGCTGACGTCCCAGGTGTGGAACCTGGGGGTGCTTCTCGATGCGCAGCTCCACCTGGATCTCCAGGTGGTGGCTGTAGCAAGGAGTGCCTTCCGCCAGTTACATCTGGTGTGGCAGCTTCCGCCGCTGGTTTCGGTTCTGGAGTTGGCCACAATCATCCATGCTTTTATTACCTCTCGGGTAGACTACTGCAACACGCTCTACGTGGGGCTACCTATGATGATGGCTTGGAAGCTGCAGCTGGTGCAGAATGCGGCGGCCCGGCTCCTGGTGGAGTTGGGCCGCCGGGAGCACATTACACCAGTGCTCCAATCTCTGCACTGGCTGCCAATAGTCTTCCGGGTCCGAGTCAAAGTGTTGGCTTTAACCTATAAAGTCTTACACGGTCTGGGCTCTGCTTATTTGTGAGACCATCTTACCCCCCGGGCTTTAGATCGGCCCCTGCTGTCATCTGGGAGTGCCTCGTTGGAGGTTCTCCGGGGGACCACGCAGAATAGGGTGTTCTCGGTGGCCGCGCCACAGTTTTGGAATTCCCTCCCGGTGGGGGCATGGTTGGCCCCAGACTTCCTGACCTTCCGCAGGAACTGCAAAACCTGGCTGTTCCGTCAGGAATTTGGCGAGGGAGAAGGGTAGGGTGGGGGGTTAGGGAGGGTGGTATGGGGGTGTTTTATGGTTGTCTTATTTTATTGTTGAATTGGTTTTTTGGTTTTTTTCATTGAATTTAAATGTTTTTAGTATATTATATGTATTGTTGTTAGCTGCTTTGGGCCACCTGTGGCGGGACAAAGTGAGATATAAATTTTGAAAATGCATAAATAATATAAATAAATAAATAAAGCCAATGCATTCATTTGAGAATTTTGACTTTTTAATAGGTTGAGTTGTAACTTGAACCATTAGTTCTGCAGAGCCTCTTACACAGGCGTCCTGTTTTCCAGCTCAGCCCCAAAGTTAGTCAGTGGACTATTACAAATGTTCATAAATATGATATGCAGATTAGGGTGGCATGAAGCGTACCTATTTTTCTCTGTCAAATGTTGGAAGGTATGGATGGTATAATTTCTTCTTTCCTGTCAATTCCTTGAACACACCTTTAGAAAATCCCATAAAACCTTTATTTCTCAGTTTTTCTTAAATGTCTCTCATGCATTTTGTTGTTGCTGCAGAAACCTCTACATATCGTTTACATCCCGCAAGCTGGTATTTGTTTCCAAGAGTGCTAGATGCAGAAAAGCTTTCTTCCATGTAAGCAATACAGCTGCAGAAATGGCAACCTTTCCCAAGCAGAACACTTCACCTTTGGAAGTGAAGTGGGAGTAATCAGATCATTGGTATTATGCCACTTTTAAAAAAAAAATAAAAATGAGTTGGGGGTGTCACAGATGTTGACTCAAAAGAACAACATTGGGGGTGTCACAGATGTTGACTCAAAAGAATAACATTGGGGGTGTCACAGATGTTGACTCAAAAGAATAACACTGCTGACCAGTTAGCCAGGAAGAGGGCCAGGAGGTCTAGAACAACTTCTTTTAAGCTGGAACTCATAAAACAAGCGGTAGTCTTAGAAATCTCAAAAGCTATGTCTTCCAAAGAGCTGTTTGGTGGCAGCATTTAGTCATAACAAGCTGTTATGTGATGAAAGGAGAAGGCTTATTGGTCTTGATTAGCACCAGGCAATGGAGGCAGAAGTGCCACATCCCAGGATCAGGGAAGCAGCAGCTCGGAGCAGACCAGGGGTTTCAGCAGCTGCTGACAGCAAAAGCAGCTGTAGGGCAGGGAGCAGACAGGTGGCTTTCCCTGGTCTTCAGTTGCTGTCCCCTGTCCTGGGAAGCATCAGGTGGCAGCAGTGTCAGGAGCAGCATTGGTCCCCACAGCACTTCTCCTGACTCCACTGCCCAGTGCTCCTTGGGGAGTTCCTCGTAGCTGTTGGAAAGTCCTGTTTATGCCTCACAACAGCTACCTGGAACTATGCATCTCCAGTCTGGGGACAGTATTTAGACAGCATGGAAACCACGCACTCACAAGTTGTCACTGTAATATATAATACCACCTACTAAAGGTAGCTAAAGAAAGAAGAGTCAGGCTGTCCTTTTCAATTCTCCCTACTGCTCTTCAAAAGCCAGAGGTTTGTTATTATTTTAAATACCTATGCGCTTTTATTAACCTTCTCCTTGGGGAGTTATACTCACTCTAAAATAATCAAAGGCTGTCAATAACAATCCCTTTACTAGCTCTCACATAAGTATAGAAAGTCAGTTCCTTTTCCATCACAGCCTACAAAGGGGATTGCATCTGAGCTGGGCCAAAATAACTTTCATGCACTGCACAACCCCAGCAGCAGAGAAGGGACTGGAGCATGTATGGAGAGCTGGAACACACATGAAGTGAGCAGCATATTTATATAAACCCACCAACTCCATCCCCAATGTAATTCTGCAGTTCCCAGCACAGATCCAGGGCTTTGCATGCTACGCTGACCTTCCCTCCAAAGAGGTTGATTAGCTGCATGCATGGTCTTCTGAATCTTGCAAAATATGGTAAATTACATATATCTGAATAAAATTCTTCCTTTGAAACATTTCTAGCTGTAGATATTTACTCACTACTCTTCTTGAACCCTTACATTTGCTTTTATAATGCCTAGCTTCTTTATACTACTCTGTAATACTACTGTATTGCTTAACACATTCAATTTGATTAGTTCAAGCCTCCCTATAGCCCACACAGTATAAAAAGCAAACACCTATTTTCAAAACAAATTAAAACATGTACTAGATGTTTTTATGAGTTGAATCATCCTACTTAAATTCATCACTCATCAAGAGAACTGTTTATTATCTTTCAGCTAAACACAAAAACAAAACAAAAACAAAACCCTAGTCTACTGTATGTTACAACCATAAATAAATCCTGACTTGAATTGCCGGCTAAGCTTTCCCAAGTCGCAACATGTGTGTTTCTAATATATACTCAAGTGCAGACAATATACATTTTCTACACTTTTAGTATTTATTATATAGTAATTTCTTTCCCATTTCAGACTTTTGCTTTTAAAAAAACACTTAAAATTTAACAGTATTTAGCATTATAACCGAGTCCTCATATTTTGCTACCTTAGGGCTACATCCTGAGAGGTGTGGAGCCACCTCAGTCTCTAGGGAAGCCATGGCATACATGTAGGGAACTACTAGAGCTGTGGTGCTCAGTATCCTAAATAACCAGGTATATACAGTCCAGTTCTGATCTCCTTACTCATTGTATGTAGTACCTTACTATACAAATCGTCCCACTGAAGTGGATGGGATTAGGTGTGGAGTACATCCTATATAGCATAATGGGTATCAGAATCTGGCCCTAGGTCTTGATAACAAATGCAAAATATGGATAATCATATTTATGAGTTTGCTCTCCAAAGAATTTCTACTTATTATTCAGTTTTTCTACTATTTTGGAGTCTGATCCAAAGCCCATTAAAGTAAATGGTGGGGAGGAGGGGAAAAGAGGCAGTGTCATTCTCCTAGATCCAAAAGATCAAATTCTAAAATAAGGATTTTACTGAGGTGCTTTCTGTCAGTGAAAGATAGCAACATTCCCCAATATAAACTGCCAACAAGCCCCAGGATGACGACCCCGTCACACCTTAACAGACGTGCCGGGGGATCCCGGCGGGGAATCGGGGAGGGGGCAGGGCCGTTCGGCGCAATGCGGGGCCGCATGGCCCCGCCCCCTCCACGCTCCCCGCCGCCCGCCCTCTGGGGAGACAGGCGGGCAGCGGGGCCAATCGGCCTCCGCGTCTGGCCGGCTTCGCCACAGCCCGGGATCCCGCCGGTGATCCCGGGCCATGGCACCCGACCAGACGTGACGGCGGGGTTCGACCCAGCGTGGAATCACATTCAACACACGACGGCCTCCGGTCCCGCTGCTTCAGCCGCTCGCGTGGTGAATGTAGTTCCACGCCATGGTAACATCTGGGGGGGAACATCTGTTCCCCCCAACAGACGTTCTGTGATCACAGCCACCACCGGGAATTGACCGTGGTTCACTGTGATCTCGTAACGTCTGAAAACACCCTGTAAGCCCAAGCAGGGGATAAAGGCAGAAGAAATGCTGCCTTCTCCTCCTGGGTGCCTCTTGAAGCTCTGAAAATGATACATTCTCTGCCTCTCATCCTGCTGCCACACCATGCCGTGCCGCCACTTGACAACGCCCAAAGCTCTGCCCTCCACAAGAAACAACACTGAGGAGGGGTTTGGAGCTCCAGGACGAGGCCGTGGATTTACCCGGTGGCGCCCAGTGTGCACTTCTCACCAGCTTCTTGCCATGCCGATATGTCTGCACAGCCAGGGAGGGGTTTGGAGCTCCAGGGAGACACTGTGGATCTTCTTAGCACTGCTGAGCGTGCTCTTCTCACTAGCTTCGGCTCTGCTCTTCAGTTTGGGGGAAATCTCGAAAAACTTGGGGAAATCATGGAAGTCATGGGAAGATTTCAAAAGTCACTAAAAACGTGACTTTTGTCATGACCATGACAAATTCTTAGCCCTACTTATAAGGAATAAATCATAAATCCCATTTAAAAAAAAAATCTGTCAATGTTATATTTCCTTGTGCAACATAGAAAAATGAATACAAATAATTCTTAATAGAAAAAAGTAAACTCGCATACTTTTCATAGTTCCATCTTCTTCATCGTCATCGTCATCACTATTTATCACCATCGTCCCCAAATCTGATTCTAGCATGGTGCTGTTATGCTCAATCATCGTCTGAGCACCTTCACTCATTGTACTTGTGGCTCTCATTGTGCCGGCACTCTCTGAACTAGTCTTCACCATGGTGTGAGAGTCCAATTCATCTTCATCCTGCAAACAAACATTTATTGGGAATTATTTCAATGAACACGCTGAAGTTAACACCCAAGGTGTTAACATGTTTTTCTTTAACTTTATTTAACTTCATATTTTTAACTACTTAAACTACTTTTGCCATATTTAGGCCCTTTAAATTAACTTTAACTACTTTTGCCATATTTAGGCCCTTTTCAAATGAGACACACACACACCCCTGCCCACGTGTGCAACTGGGTGGGCATGGGGGAGGGGGCATCTGGCCACCGGTGCAGATGGATGGGAGTGCTTGTGCACTGCTGCACTCCACCCATCTCCACCTATCCCCCATGCACAGAGGCACTGGACAAAACGGAGATGTCTCTGTGTGTGGAAATCAGTGGAGGTGAGTGGAGATGGGTGTGTGTCCATGTTACTGGCTGCCCAAGCGCAGCACACTCGCACAGTGCACACCCATCCTCCCTGCACCGCAGCTCTTCCCAGCCCATTTGAAAAGGGGCTTAGATTGAGACACTATGAAATACTTTTGTTTTCAAACATGTGTCCCACTCACCAAATTGAACTTTAGGATCCATCATATCGATGGCTTCTACTGAATGTTTGCAGGAGAGGCCTCTGGGTATAGCTCAAAGGAGCATCCCACTTGTTTCTTTATATAAAATGAATCTGCTGTATTGCAATAGATTCCATGGAATCCACTTGATGATTCTCCTCCCATTTTTACTCAGCCCATTCCCTGGGTTATAATACTGTGCAAACTGTGGGATCTAAGAGGACAGGAGTAAGTTAAGTTTCGGAGCGAAGAGGCCTTTATAACTGTTTCAAGAGCCTATCTCAGAAATGGTAGGGACACATAGCTCATTTGTATGTATTTAATTTTTTTAACTATTTCTATTATGATAAAGGCAAGAAAAAAAACAAGTCGATACTTTACAGAAAAATATCTGCTGAGCAGATGCTTCACCACTGTAGAAAAGAACTAATGTCAGTAAGGGATACAATAGCATTTTCAATCAGTGGCAGTAATGTGCCAGGAATTTAAAACAGAGAACTGATGATAATCCAGTTTATGAATCATAAAATCCATATGGAATACAAATATTTGAAAACATTATTAAGAAATCCTACTCCCTTTCTGAAGTCAGATATAGAATACATGCACATCTCAACAATTTAAAGGATACCACGGTGTCCTACTCATTCAGTTCCTTTGCGAATTCTCCTATTCGCAAAGGATGTCAGCATTCAAATAGGCTTTTTGTTGATTATAAAGGGGGGGGGGAATCTTTTAATTTGAAGACACTCTGATTTCAAACGCTTCCTTTTAAATGCAAATGCTATCCCTTGATTATCTCTCTCTTTGAGGGAGAGGGGGAGAATAAATCAATTGAATATGCCTCTGTTGTTTTTTGAGGCGCATCACATCATTCAAGTTCAGAAATAGCCACCATCAAGATCACTGCCTAATGAGAAATCCAAATATCACTAACTATGCAAGTCCCAAAACAAAGGATTGTTCTGAAAATCTCTAGGAAAAGAGAATCAAAAGCAAAAGTTAATGGTATCTGTTCGACACCAACAATGTGTTTGGGATGCTTAAGAAAGGAAATGACACCAGAGATATGAAGATGGGAAGTGAAAAGAAAAAGAAAAAAATGAAGATATTCCACTTATAATAAAGTAACCTTATTGAGAAAACATCTGTGTTATATCTTTCCAAACCAGTCTCTTTCTCCTTTTGGACCATGTTAACATTTTCGCTACGTATTCCAGCACCATACAAGGGCTCTTAGTGTTCCATGCTAATGCCTATGTAATAAATAGTTAGTATGGGCTGATATAGAGAGCTGTACTTGGCAAAACCATGACACTGTTTCCTAAAGAGGAGATTAATTATTATTATTATTATTATTATTTATTTATAAATATCTATTAGCTGCCCCCTCATGCCTATGGCATCTTGAGGCGGTTTACAACATCAAACACACAATAGTAAAATTCCAAAAAATTTAAAAGAAACCAATTTAAAAATACACAACCCCATCAACAATTTAAAAAATATCTTTAAAAATCCCATATCCCCCCCCAACTACCCCACCCTCCCATCCTCCCCTCCAAAGGCCTGGGCGAACAGCCAGGTCTTGCAGGCTCGACAAAACGCCAACAGATCTGGGGCCAGGCGGGCTTCCTCCGGGAGGGAGTTCCAAAGCCGCGACCCGGCAACCAAGAACGCCCTCTCCATTGTGGACCCCCATTGTACACGGGGGACCTACAGAAAGGCGCCCCCGGTGGACCAAAGGGATTGCTCAGAGGCGCGGAGGCTGAGGCGGTCCCTGAGGTATGAGGGGCCCAGACCGTACAGGGCTTTATAGATCAACACTAACACCTTAAATCTGGCTCGGTACGCTATAGGCAGCCAGTGCAGAGCACGGAGCACAGGTATTATGTGCTCCCACCACCCCGTCCCCGTAAGGAGACGGGCCGCCGCATTCTGCACCAGCTGCAGCCTCCGAACCAGAAACAAGGGAAGCCCCAGGTAAAGCACATTGCAGTAGTCTAGCCTCGAGGTGATGAAGGCATGAATGAGAGTGGCCAGGTTGGACCTGGAAATGTATGGACGCAGCCTTGATACCAGATACAGCTGGCGGAAGGCGGCCTTAGCCACCATCTCCACCTGCCGATCCAGCCGGAGACCCGAGTCCAACACCACCCCCAGACTCCAAACTTGCTGGGCTACAGGAGGACGGACCCCCCACCTACAAGGGGAGCCAGTACCTCCCTCGCCCTTCCCACCACCATCATCTCCATCTTATCGGGATTTAGTTTCAGTCTGCTCTGCCACAGCCAATCCGCCACGGCTTCCAAACATTGGGAAAGTAATGAGACAGCAGGACCTGGGTTGGTTGAAAATGAGAGGTACAGCTGAGTATCATCAGCATATTGGTGACATCGCACCCCGAACCCTCTCATGATCTCCCCCAGGGGCTGCATATACACATTAAATAATAGCGGAGACAAGATCGAACCCTGCGCAACGCCACAGGACAAGGCCCAAGGGCTTGATGTTTCAGCTCCCAGCACCACCCACTGGCTTCTCCCCGAGAGGAATGAGCGGAACCATCCAAGGACAGTCCCGTCCAGACCCCCCAGGTCTCGCAGTCATCTCAGCAGCAGCCCATGGTCCATGGTATCAAACACGGCTGAGAGATCTAGCAGGACCAGAAATGTTGAACATCCTGCATCCATCTCCTGGCGGAGATTGTCCACCAAGGCCACCAACGCCATCTCAGTACCATAGCCGGGGCGGAACCCAGACTGAAAAGCGTCAAGGAAACCGATGCTATCCAAATGCACCTGGAGCTGCAGCAGTGCCACTGCCTGTTCAATAACCTTCCCTAAAAAGGGAAGATTAGAGATGGGTCGGTAACTGGCAAGTGAGTCCACATCCAAAGATGGCTTCTTCAGCAGGGGGTGCACCACAGCCTCCTTGAGACTGGGTGACAACCTCCCCTGCCGAAGGGACGTGTTCACTACCCTCGCCAGCACCGTCCCCAAGGTCTCCCTTGAGGCTTTCACCAACCAGGACGGGCATGGATCTAGTTCACAACTAGTGGCTCTAACAGACCCCAGGACATACACCGTATCGGCTGGCGTCACTTCCTGAAACTCATCCCAGAAAGATCGATCAGACGGTGCCTCCATAACCTCGTGCCCCTCGCTTACTGCTTCCAATTCGGTGTCAAAGTTACTCTGGATCTGAGCAATCTTGTCTGCAAAGTAGGTGGCAAACTCCTCACAGTGGGCCTGGGACAAGTCCCCATCCAGGCGGAGGGAGGCTGGACTGACCAGCCGCTGCACCACCCAGAACAGCTCTGCTGGACGCGACTTTGCAGACGCTATGAGGGCAGCAAAGAACTTCTTCTTTGCTGTCCTCACAGCCTCAACATTTATATGCTTATGAGCATTTATATAGCCCCAGCAATGTACCTGGCGCTTTACAAAGAATAAGACAGGAGCTGCACAGCCTTTGCAAAGAAAGCCGGTCTCTAAATTAGTAAGCAAGAGAGCGAAGCTCATTACTAATCAGTGCTCCTGGCTGCAGTACAACATTTGGAAGCCATCTTGTTATCCCATTAAAGTGTGATTATGAAAACATTCTAAATTAGAAGTTGAGAAGTAATTCAACTTTTTAGGATGAAGAAAATAACTTTACAACAAGTTCCCCGCTGCCCCCCTCCCCCAAGTATAACCCCCGTTGTACAACAGCAGGTGTATTCTCCTGATATGAACAACTTAAAGTGCTCCTCAAACAAAGGCAATTTATAGTTACAGTATGAGAAAACTTGTGCTGGTATACTGCTAATGAGAGGAACCTAATAGTGCTCCTCCTGGTGGCAAGAATAAAAATTTGAAAGTACCATCTTTTGTCCCAATTTTGTTTACAGATTACTTAAACATTTTCCCCCTTTAACTAATTTTTTTACTGAAGAACACAGGCCAAATTAATTACATACTGTTTCAAGGAAATATATCCAATATACTTCAATTTTAGCATAAAAAAGTCAATTTATTTTCTCTCTCCATTCCTTTTGCTGCAGTACTGGTGGGAATGTAGGCATAATACCTTAGCTGCGTGTTATACAATATTTTTGCTAAAAATGCAGAAACTATGCTATATAGTGAGGTGG
The DNA here is from genome assembly GCA_003113815.1 of Sphenodon punctatus. Classification (NCBI taxonomy): domain Eukaryota; kingdom Metazoa; phylum Chordata; class Lepidosauria; order Sphenodontia; family Sphenodontidae; genus Sphenodon; species Sphenodon punctatus. Next base: position 769,922 of record QEPC01007203.1, read on the forward strand.
GGAATCCTATGATTAATGTACTGCACCAAATATTTGTATCTGAACATAGGCTGAAAACAAACAAGAAAGAAGCCTACAGTAGCTCACAATTCACCTGCTAGTCAATTTGGTGGCTGCCAGATGTTCACCCACACCTGCTGCCACACAGGGCGGGTCGCCAGCTGCTACCAGACATGTCACCCAGAGAAGGTCAGCAACGTGGTACAGGTTAAGGGTCGCTCAGCTGGGCTAATCCAGGCTAACATGTGCCATCCCATCTGTTAGGCCCCGCCCAACCCCACCACAAGGCGAGGTCAGAGGATCAGGCCCACATGAGTGGATTATCTGGATATTTTGGATGTATGAATAAATGTATTAAAGCCACATGGCTATATAAAATTCCATATACCAATGGTATTAATAAACAAAATGTAAAACACACAAAATATATGTAACAGTGACAAAACCAACAGAAACATTAAACCCAGATATCACCTATCTGGATATTTAATCCAGATAATAATGTTCTTAAAATAAAATTTTAGAAACTTTTAATAATATATTAAATATCCAGGATGCAGTTGCAATATTATATTATTATATTTTAATGGAAGTCATTTCTAAGTATGTTACAAGCTGTAGTTGACGTTTCATTAAGGTTTCAGTGGAGCTTTTATGCTACTATTAAATGAGAAAGTATTAACTAAATCATGGATGACAAACTTCAAATAGGAAAGACATTAACTTTCTGGACTGAAATGTAATTCTCATGGATGGATAAAAATAGAGAGAGGTAGAGTGATGGAGGGAAGTATTGACAATTGAATTAAGGAACAGGAGAACTCCTTAAGGAAAAGTTTAATCACATTCCTAATTTTATATTTTGTACGCACATGTGACCATAATTGGGATGTAAAAAACCCCAACTAACAAATACATGGGGGAGAGAGAGAGAGGGATAGTGTCCCAAAGCAGTACTGCCAGCTTAGCACACAGCTTGTTTGAATACAATGCCTTTTTTATTTTGTGCCACTGCATTGCAATAAATATTCATCTCTTTCTTTTTTCTGTTATTGATGTGGGTGGTGTCAATAAGGAAAAGGGCTTTAGCATGGCACAATGAGCCACAGCCTGGAAATTGATCAGGTGAGTTAATTCTTCTTCCTAGGGAGCAATGCAAAATACAATAAAGCACTGTGCGTGGAGCACAAAATACAATATGGAATACCAATCCAGGGACAATCGAATAGGGAGAAAAGAGTCGGGTGGGTGGACATGGAAGCAAGCATACCTATGCAAACTGCAAGGCATGTGGGCAAGTGCAACGCACACTCATCCTCATCACCTCCAGTGTGGTTAGTGTGTCGTTTGGTAACACTCAGAGCTGGATTTTGCCTGGTGTGCTATAGCATGGCCAATTGAAGACACTGTAAACCAAACTGCATTCTTTTGCAGTGTCTCTTGGCAATATAGTACTCTATTTTGCATGGCTTCTTCTATTTATGTTCCATTCAGATAAGGATTTTGTAACCAAAATAAATCTTTTAGGTGCAAACATGGACTCACTCCATAAAAGAGAGTTTAAAATGGCATCAATAAAAGGCATCAGCACAAATTCACAGTCCTCATGACTCCAAGTGAAATGTCACAGGGCTTTGAAATCCTTGACAATTATTAAAAGGGTTTCAAAGAGGGAATGACCTTGTATGCTGTACATACTATGACTCTAAGACACAACTATTTCAGTTTAAGAATTTATAGGATTTAACTGGATTTCCTTTATTTTACAGCAAATCAAAGGATTAAGAATCATAGACGTGCTGTAAAACAAAAATAGCAGTAGCTAAATCGCGTAACTATATATTTTGTGTATTAAAAAGAACACTAGAGGGCACCAAAGACAGCTAACTAGACTACTCTACTTTAAATGAAGATTTACATTGTAACAAAATTTAGTAACTTAAAAAATAATTTCATTTACTATTAACACCTCATCACCACTGAAAAAGTGGCTGAACTCACAGCTATCTTACCAGAAAAACACTACATAGGCCCTTTTCACACAAGACGCCCCCACCCATCTCCATGCAATTTCACTACGTGATGATGGATGGAGGAGCCCATGTGAATGCCATGGGGGATGGGTGGGGGTGCATTCGTGCTCCCGCGCTACACTCACCTCAATCCATCACCCACACATGGGCTCCAATGCCCGATGCTCTGTGGGCGGAGATGGGTGTCAGCCCATGGGAATAGGCACACACCCACCTCCACCCACTGCAGCCGCACACCCATCCCCCCACCCACCACAGTCTGTTTTAAAACGGCCATAGTAGCTAAATAAACACATAATATATCTCATGAAAATCTAAAAAAAGTCCTGCAGCATCCACTTAAGCATCCACTGACCTTTCATGGCACATGCATAAGTGCTGTTGACTTGGGTGAACTGATGGTTTATTTATTTATTTCCTTAGACTTCTTAGTCACCCACTCCTGCTACAGCCCAAAGCAGAGCTAAAACCGACTCCCACCCCAAAACCCAACCTATGATGGGTGCCACTACTCCCTCGGTCCCTCCCACCAGCATCACCTGTCTTGTCAGGATTCAGTTTCAGGCGGCTCTCCCTCATCCAGTCCCCCACAGCTGCCAAACCAGGTAAACACTGAGACTGACAGGGCTGGGTCAGCTGAAAAAGAGAGGTACAGTTGGGTGTCATCAGCATATTGATGACACCGCACACCACACTGTCTGACAACCTTGCCCAAAGGCTGCATGTACATGTTGAACAGGAGAGGGGACAAGATAGAACCTTACGGGACTCCACACACGAGGTCCCGGGGAGCAGATGAACAGTCACCCAGCACCACACGTTGAGTTCTCCTGGCCAGGAAGGAACAGAACACAGTGCCATAACCCAGATGAAAGTCAGACTGCAAGAGATCTAGAAAACTGATCCGGTCCAGATCTCCCTGAAGCTGCTGAGACACTTTCCGCTCAATAATCTTCCCTAAAAAGGGACAGTTGCAAACTGGCCAATAGCTGGCCAGGGAGTCAACATCCAATTATGGTTTCTTGAGCAGAGGCCACACCACCACCTCCTTGAGACAGCCTGGCACTCTGCCCTCCCCTAAGGGAGGCACCGACTACCCCAACCAGCAGCAGCCCCAGCATCTCCCAGCTGGCTTTAACCAGCCAGGATGGGCACGGGTCCAGTTCACAGAGGATGACACCCACTGAAACAGATCCCATAAAACAGGACAAGACGGGGCTTCGATCACCTCTGGTTAAAGCCCATGAATTCTCAGCTTTAATTTCTGTCATTTTAACTTCATTGCATGTGGTCTTGACAATACATCTGTAATGATGACCATCTATCCAAACTTAACAATAGATGCACTGTTAAAAAGTTCTTCTACTCTCCCACAGCAATGGCTACATGTCAGTGGAAGATGAAGTATTTTTTATATATTCCTGAGATCTAACAAGAATTATATGAGATTTTATTTTCTGAAGTAAAATATTTTGAAATTTAGGTAAGTGCTACCAAAGTACAAAGAATGATCATGAATTTTTCATGCAAATTCACACTTTGCATATTCATTTACACTACATATTCTTTACAAATTACATAATCCTTCCTATCATCAATCTCAATTTTTTCAAATGAGTGCTATAAAGTAAATATAAAAACTTCCATAACATAATCAGCATTAGCTTGTTAGCACAGAGCTATAAAAAGTGTTATTAAACAAAAGCACACTGCATACCTACATTCTTTGAAATAAATATCACCATAATATGGAAGTATCTAAAATCTAAGCCAACATCTAAGCACTATTAGCAAAGACAAGTTAAACTGTAAGAGTTATTTGCATGGGGAAAAAAGACAAAATACATTCGCAAGGTGATTTTTGTTATTAGTCAATTATTACTCTTTATTTGAATTAGTCCTTCTAAACATTTTAAACATCCTTCAGATGATGCAGATGGTTAAATGTAAAAAAGCATACAGTAAGACTTGATTATTAGTTCATTCCTTTAAAGATCCACTGAAATAAATATTTAGACATGTTTCTTGTGAGCTGCCAGGCAACGAGTTGCTGTACATTTCCATAATACAGCTGCCTGACCTCAGAATCAAATTCACATCACACTTCAAAAAATGCCTAAGAGAAGAGATTGGTCATGTTTAGTAATGCTTAAACTAACATTTAAACTTTTATATTGGGATTAACCTTCCATAGAATACTCAGCTTGCAATTTTTGCTTAATTAAAAAAATCTGTACAATTACCTCAGCAGCTATCAAAACATGTCAGTTTGTCAGAATGCATTCTCATCATACTAGCTGTTCCTGTAATATGCATAAAATCAATTCAGAGTGCACTATTCCCAATCATATTCCATACAATTCTCAAATAAGACAGACAATGTTATTTGTTTATTATAGCCATCAAGGCTACAGGTGTGGAGTGTCAAGTTTTGAAAACAGCATATATTGAAATGATTACCACAGACTATTTCCCCATCATAAACGGTTTATAAAGAATGGACAACTCGGTTTAATTTTAGAGCCTGGGTTCTTCCATATTGAAAGCTAACAGAACTGATAAGTTCTGGAAAGTAACTGTGAAAACTTTGCTTTAATCTCTAAAAAGCCTCACTCTCCATATCAAAAGAAAAGTGCTAAAAGAAAAGGCTTAGCTAAAATGTATCCTAGTTACTATTCTACATGGAGGTATTACTGTAAACTGGTTTGTACAGTAAAAATATCCACTGAATTTCAAGGCTTTCTATGTCATGCCACATAGTGGTCATTCAATTGTGCTGTTTATGGCACAATATATGTACACAAGACTGTCTGAAGAGTTAAATACACCAAGATAATACATTTTGATAATGTATCCGATATTGATAGCTTTAAGTTACTCAATATCATATGAATGTTTGCAACAATGCCAGGTTTAACATATGTAACACATAACCGCTGTTTCAGAAGCAAAGAATCTAGCATTTACAATCCTTAGAACCATTTTTCTTTGAAGGTTCCCAAAGCACTGTCACATACCTAACAACTGAGAAGATGGTTTGCTTATTCAGACTTTAGGTAGGAAATATTTAGAATCCTTGGATCAACAAGTTTTAAGTGTCAGGATGTTTGGCTCAATCCTCTTTCCAAGGTAGACAAACGGAGTTCAACTTTCCAGACCTTAAAAGCCTAGCATCAGGTTTGTTTTAGAAAACTTGATTTTCAAACTGGCAAATGCAAAACTGCACACACACACACACACACACACACACACACACACACACACACACACACACACACACACACACACACACACACACAGAGACTTCCATCCACAGGTTTAAAAATATGGAAATGAAGATGCCATGGCAGGCTTTGCAAAAAATAACTTTTGGCCAAAATTTTCCTTCCCTGTACTGTGGGTGCAGCTTGCCACACGTCAGCATGCTTTCTCTCTCTAGGACTGCTGCATTTCTGTGATGCTATAACAGATGCCTGGAGCTCCAATCAATATGCTGAAAACATGAGCATAAGGGACACAGTAGAAGTTTCTGGATATTGATCTATTTTGAAAATCTGACACAACTTGGACAGGTGCATTGCAAGTGGCCACATTTTCAAACAATGCTCCCACCCCAACCTACATCAAGCACTAGAAAGAGGGTGATCAGGAGCTGTGGGAGGAAGCCTGTGGCAGGCCATGTCCATTGCCCCACAACGCTGCTTTACAACCATTTACAAATGGGGCGACCAGAACTGCACACATTATTCAAGATGCAGTCGCACCATAGATTTATATAGTGGCATTATGGTATTTTCAATTTTATTCTGTATCCCCTTACAAATAATTGCTAACATTCTGTTTGGTTTTTTGATGTCTGCTGAACACTGAGCTGAGGATTTCAATATATCATCCATAATGACCCCAAGGTCCTTTGCCTGAGTGGTAACTTCTAATTTAGAACCCAGCATTGTGTACATAAAGATTGTTTTTAAATTAGATGGCTCAACACATGGTCCCCCACCAATCACGTGGAAAGCTACTCGTTTGAAGCTGGTGCATGGAGAGTTGCGCTCTCGTGGCCCAAGCAATGGCCACTTAGTTCCTGCATGGAGCACTCCTGAAAAATCCAGAGTGCCCCATGTGGGGACTCTGGTGGCTGGTGTGTGGACGGGGCAGCCATGCTGGGAGCCACCCATGTGGAGCGCTCCCCAGGCATTTCCTGTGTGTGGACGCCCCACACCCACCCCATGTACTGACCATGGACCTCTCTTCCGACTGCTCTCATGTAAAAACACCCAAGGTTTGGATTGTTTCCCCCTATTACTATGGGGGTTTGGGGGAGTTCACCGTCTCTTCAACAGACCCAATTGTGGATTGTGTTAGGTTTGATTTCACACACTTTGCCACTTTACATGTCAAAGCTGTGGCCTCTCATGGGTCACTTCTAACTTCAGGGGATCCAGACCACATATGCACATGTGCACATTCTTAGCAGGGATCTCAAGGAGAGATTCACTGAGACTGCAAGAATAACCAAAGGTCTTGCATAGCTTGGGGGACAGTATTTTTCCTTAAGAGATAGCTGGTAAAAGCCAGTTCCATAGATACTTGCATGGCCAGGAATGCCCTAAACTCTTGCTTTTGAGGGAAGGGTGATATGGATCCAACAACGGTGCAGAGACCTGGGGTAGCGTAAGAATAATAATGATAATTTGCAAAAGGTACTTGCACCAAAGTCTCCCATAGGTATTGAACAAGGGGGAGTGCTGTGGAGTCAATGCTCCTTACCCCAAAGGAAGGCGTGCAAGCCTTTCTTCTATGTTGCACAAGAGTTCAGTTCCCATCCAACTAGTGGTGCGGAGCTCTTCTGAAGTTATGAGCACAAATGACACAATAGAAGCAGAAAAGTCCAAACCTATTGAGCCTATCCTCATACGGAACCTGCTTCATACCTATGATCATCTTTGTTCTTCTCTGTACCTTTTCCTATTCTATGTTATTTTTGAGATGGGGTGACCATAACAGCACACACTATTCAAGATGTGGACACACTATATATTTATATATTGCGATTTTTTGCTATTTTCTTTTCTATACCTTAATTCCAATTGTTCAGTTTGTCTTTTTAACTACTGCTGCACGCTGGCTAGCTGATGTTTTCAATAAACTTTCCACTAAGGGTGATTTCAGACGTGACGAGATCACGCTGAACCACACTGAACCACGGTGAACCCCGCGGCGGGGCGAAAGGCCCCTGAACGTCTGCACAGCGTGCGCCAGATGTTGGCCATGCTGAATCTGCAGATGGGGTCAATTTGAACCATGCTTCCCGGGCTAGCCGGGGGAAGGTCCCGGGAAGCGTGGTCAAATGGACCGCGGGCCGTGGCCAACAAAAAGTAACGTCTGGCCGCGTGCCACGGGCCGGGATCCCCGGCGGGATCCCGGGCCGTGGCACGATCGGCCAGACGCGGCGGCCGCATTGGCCCCGCCGCCCGCCCGTCTCCTCGGAGGGCGGGCGGCGGGGTGCGTGGAGGGGGCGGGGCCGTGCGGCCGCACGTTGCGCCGCGCGGCCCCGGCCCCTCCCACTTTCCCCGCCGGGATCCCCCCGGCACGTCTGTTGGGCCGTGCAGGGGTGACCCCGGTGGGGAACGAAGACGTTGGTTACGGTACGGGGCCAAAGGGCCCCGTAACGTCTGAAAATACCCCATGACTCCAAGATCTATTTCCTGAGTGATAACACCAAATTTAGAACTCAACATCATGTATAGTAAGGATTATTTTTTTCCTATCTACATCACTATGTACTTATCAACAATGAATTTCATCTGCCATTTTTTTACCCAGTCTGCCCACTATGCGAGATTCTTCTGTAACTCTTCATAGTCTGCTATGGACTTAACAATCTTGCATAACTATGTCATCTGCAAATCTGGCCTCCTCGCTCTTTGACCCTTTTCCAAACCATTAATAAATATGCTAAACAGCATCAAACTCTGTGCAGTATCCTGAAGCACCCTGCTGTTTACTTTTATCCATTGTGATAACTGACCATTTATTCCTGACATTTGTTTCCTATCGGTTAACCAGCTACTGATCCATGGGAAGACCTGTCTTCTTATCCCATGACTGCTTAGTTTTCTCAAAAGTCTTTGGTAAGGGACCTGTCAAATGCTTTCTGACAGACCTGGATAAGAATCTTAGACAGATACGTACAAAAATGTGTGTCTTTGACAACTTTGCCACACAGAAAATATACAAGAGAAGTACAGAATCTTCCAGAAGATGCAGAAAAATATTTGTGAAAAGTCATGAACCACTGATGGTTGGTCCTATGTAACAAACAAACAACCAAAAAAGGATGTTTTAGAATTTCCTCCATTTTCAATTGGCTTTTTGTAATTATCATGTTAACTTATGCTGTCCTGGCTTCTTATAATTAATGAATCTATAGGATTGGCTCCTCAGGAATAAAGCAGAATCCACTGCTCTAGATATTTTTGCAGAGAACTGTAACTATTTTTCACTCACTCCCTCATTTCCACTCACTGGCTACAGCTGGCATAAGGCTAGCAATGTACTGCCCTGATTCCAGGGAAACACAACTATGTATGACACTATAACAGGTAACATAAATGCCTATAGGACTAAACCCCTAGAGTTGAGATAAGTCCCTACAGGGGTACAAGCCCTTGGGAGCTAACGGGGGTTCAGTGAGTGTTTGGCCCTTTAAAGGCCAGCCAGGGGGAATGTTCTTAGCTGGGCACGACTTTGTCAGTCAGCTGGGAGCCCTGACTATACAAGCCTGAGAAAGACGAAGCCTAGACCATCAAGGTGGCATACAATATAAATAATAAAACAACAATAATGACAACAATAAAAGGTATAACACATTTTAAAACAATCCCATCCCAGAAAGTCTGTCACAAAAACATTCCCACTCACCCAATTAACCCATCCCTCCCTCACTCCCACCCCTCACCAAATACCTGGCAGAATAACCAGGTCTTACACTGCTGCCGGAAAGCAAGGAGATCCGGGGTAAGGTGGATCTCCACTAGGAGTGCATTCCACAGCGATGGTGTGGCTGCAAAGAATGCCCTCCTGCCTGTATGGACCCACTGAAACCATGGGACCTCCAGAAGGGTGCTCACAGACAACCACAGGGACTGCTCAGGAGTCCACGGACTGAGGCAGCCCCTCAGATAAGTGGGGCCAAGGCCATGTAGAGCTTTAAAGGTCAAAACCAGTAGCCTGAATTGGGCCCAGAAGACAATAGGCATCCAGTGCAATGCCTGGAACACTGAACTAATGTTGTCCCTGCAGCCCGGTCCAGTTAGCAGGCGGGCCGCCACATTTTGTACTAGCTACAGTCTCCAGACCATCACCATGGGCAGCCCCATGCAGAGTGCATCACAATAGTCTAGTCTCAAGGTGACAAATGCATGGATGATGGTGGCAAGATCAGAATCTGAGACATGTGAGCGGAGCCTCTTCACCAGAGGTAGTTGACGAAAGGTGCTCGTGGCCACAGCCAGCACCTACGAATCCAGACACAGCTGCGGATCCAGGAGCACCCCAAGGCTTCACACAGATGGAACCAATGTAGGGTGGACTCCCCCAATAATGGGGGTTTCCCCATCCCCCAGAACACCAACCCAGTCTGTCTTGTCAGGATTGAGTTTCAATCAGCTTAACCTCATCTAGTCCCACACAGTGGCCAAGCATCAAGACAGCACTGAGACCGCAGGGCCTGGGTCAGATGAGAAAGATATATACAGTTGGGCAGCACACTCCCCAACTGCATACGACCTCCCCAAGTGCCTGCATGTATACATTGAATAGAAGAGAGGAAAGAATTGAACCCTGCGGGACCCCACACAGAAGATCACCAGGGGACAATGTACAGCCTCCTAAGACTGCCTGCTGAGATCTTCCTGCCAGGTAGAAGCGGAACCACTGTAAGATGGTACCGTCCACCCCGGCCAGGTCCCGCAGGCGAGTCATCAGTATCTCACTATTTACTGTATCAAACACCGCTAATAGATCCAGTAGAACCAGAAGGGCCATATGACCCTTACCTAGTTCTACCAGGAGATCGTCAACCAAGGCCACAAGGGTGGTATCCATGCCATAACCCAGCTGAAAGCCAGATTGTGTGGGGTCTAGAAAACTAGTGTGATCAAGGTGTGCCTGCAGCTGTCGGGCCACTACCTGTTTAATAACTTTCCCTAAAAAGGTACAGTTAGACACAGGTCAGTCACTCACCGGGACCCCAGCGTCAAGCAATGTTTTTTTTTTAGAAGGGGCCAGATTACAGCCTCCTTGAGGCAGTCTGGCACCCTCCCATCCTGCAGGGAGGCATTTATCACCCTGGCCAGCACCGGCCCCACTGTCTCCCTGGTGGTCTTAACCAACCAGGATGGGCAAGGATCTAGTTCACAGGCTGTAGCCTGCACAGACCCCAGCACATCAACTGCCTTAGCAGGTGTCACTGACTGAAATTCATCCCACAAACTCAGACCAGAGAGGGCATTCCTAACCTCCGCAGCAAATTCATTTGTTTAAAATATAGAGACTATAATTTTTCTACTGCATTCTGCCAGTTCCCTGTCTCCATTAAAGTAATAGAGATGGTAATAAAATTAAAAAATAACTATCAGCTTTAATTATTAGTAGGAACCTATGTTCACTGCATTTTCCTCATTGGTTGTAATGGGGAAAACGCACTCAACACACTGATAGTGTCATTTCACTCAGTACCCTTTTCTCCCCAGTAACTAAGGGTAAAAAGAGAAGTGATGGCCGCACAGTGATGGCCAGCCTTGAGTCAGGAAGCCACAGTGAACACGGGTCAGAGTGGGTCAGGACACCAAACAGACATGCCTGAAGCTGGGGGGGGGGGGGGGGGAGCACGTCAAATGAGCATCTGGCTGACTCCACCCCCACACCAGAGCCCCACCCCCCACCATGATGGACAGCCATGGAGTCTGCCCATGGTGGACATGACCTGGACCGTGTTGGCGGCCCAGGAACAGACATGATAGCCACTGTGGTCCGTTTTGGCTGGCTGTGACTTCAGGGGTTTCCCGAGGTCACAGCCCAGGCTAGCTGCCAACATGGCCTGGGGCAATCCGAGGCCAACATCTGGCAGTACCTGCATATACATGCAGGTGTGGTCCAGGCCAAAGCGTGACAAAGCAGACGACAGCAGGTCACTCTCATGTCTGTTTTTACATTAACTTCAGCATGTGCAAATTCAGCTTCATGAATGAAACTCTCTCCCCACGTTTCCCTCTCCCTTGTCTTTCCTAGATTGTAAGCCCCTTGGGATAGGTACCTATCCCTAACTATGATTGTACAGTGCCAGGTACATTGCTGGTGCTATATAATTAATAAACAACAACAAAAATGACACAGGTCCCTGAGAGAACAAATTATAACAACTTACTTCCATCCCACTAATATAGGCTAAAAAAGTAGGGTGGAAAGTCGATGCATAAAGCAGAAATGATGACATCAACCATCTCAACCAAAAAATGAACTGCATATTGCATGTAACTGTTCTAAGAAATGCAACACCCACAGGTACTTGGCTAAGGTAGAAGTGGTGTTTATGTTTGACACAGAGATCACACCAGGACAGCCAGATGAAGCTGCATTAGTGACAGGAATATAACGTAACATGGGCCCTTTTCACACAAGACGACACGTGCATGCATGTGCATGCATGGGGTAGTCTCGTGTGACCGCTGTGGTGGGTGAGTGGGAGGGAGGGAGGTTGTACACGCTCCCACTCTCCACCCATCTCTATCAACCTCTACCCATTGCCCACGCATGGAGCCATCAGTCAAAACGGGGATGGCTTCATGTGTTGAGATTGATGGAGGTGGGAGGAGATGGGTGTGTGTCCATGTGATGGCCGCTCACGCGTCACACACCCATCCCCCACACACTGCAGCCTGTTTGAAAAAGGTCATGAATAAAGGCAGCTGACTCAGATCTTGCATGGTGAAGAGAGGGTAAAGAAAATTCAGACTCTTATAGATACAAGTAAATTACCAAAAACTCTTTGTAAACTATAAAATACAAATTAAAAAACCCACACACCGAGTTCTCCTCTTCTTCTTCCAATTCCCTCTGCTGTTCTTCATGTCTCTTTGCCTTGATTTCAATAGCTTCTGTGATTAGGTCTCTTAAAATTGAGACAGATTTGGCATTCTTAATAAAAGGATGCTAAAAAACAAAACCATAAAATTATATAACGTAAGTCCAACAGATACTTTTAAGCTGCAATATAATTACAAGTAACATATGTTAAAAACAACACGCCAATCAACATCACAAACTTCAGTGATAAATAGAATTTCACTTTGGATAGTAATTTAAATGTAGGTTAAGAGAACATATGATCTCTTTCAGCTGTTTTGCAACTAAATAAGATTTTCCTTTTTTATTTATTTGTTTTTGTAAACAGCAAGTCATGAGAAAATGTAACCATATAACACAACTGTTTTATAGTTAAGGGTATAATAGTCCAAAGGAAATGTGAATTAGGTAGTAAATAAACAGAGTGGTGATTGTCTGACATAGAAAAATAAACTTTTTCAGATATTCAGTTACAGCGTTTAATTAATCTTAACAATCTGACAGCACAAATTACTGACCATAACCATAAGTAACAGCAATGGTTGCTCTGCTTACTTCAAGAAACCTATATTTTAATATGACATGAATCATTTAGTCATCTGCAATGCTGAAACGTGAAGCAAGCAAAAAAAAACCAAAAAAACCCCTACTTTTTAGTGGGCCTAAAAACCCCTACTTTTGATTTTAAACCATTTAATATATCATTTAGCCCTCATGTTTAAGAAATAGCACATGTGCATATTGTAGCCCATATGCATGTTGCACTATGTTAAACACCTGCTGTCAGAAAACTCTGTCCATTCTATTAAGTATTCCCAATAGTCTGGAGGAGTAGGAAAATGTACAGGAGTAAGTTATGACACTAATAAAAAATACCAGTTGTAAAAACAAAAAGGAACATTTTATTAATTGACCCTCTCTGGTGTCCTTTTCATTCTGGGACAAAAATTGGTTTTTGGAAAATGGGCAAATATATTTTACCCAAGAGTCCTGATCCGATGCTATAATTAATACTGACAGCACTACTGTCTTTTCTTGTTGCTACTTACCTTATCTTTCATGTGGAACTGTGCCTTGGTTTGTATTTCTTTCATGTTAGGCAAAGGACACAGAAGTACATAAATCAAAAGCAGCACCATAAGATGGGTTTAGAGGTGAGTGACATGAGCAATTTCAGTATTACCCTTAAATCAAGAAACAGTATTGGAGTTCAGTATGAAGGACTATCCACTATATATTATATTTGAGGAGTGTAAAAAAAAGTGTAAAGAGAAGGGGACAGCAACTCGGGGAGAAAGGAACAAAAAAAAGATGGAAGTGGAGGCGACTGTCTCAAAAGTTCTGGCTTGAGGCCAGAAAACATTAAGAGGAAGAATGAGCCTGGCATTCCTTTAGCAGCTTAATTACTAACCTGTAGAAGTTGTGTTGCAGTAGCTCTCTGCTCAGGATTCTTCACTAAGCATTTTTTCACAAAATCAGTGAATTCATCAGACGAGAGCTCTGGCTTTCGGAATGTTGGAGGTGGGTTCGTAGGAATCATAAAAATAGCCTAGTTTTAAAAACAAAAACGTGAGTAATAAAAAATATCAATAAGAAACACAATATTGCAGTCAAATAAACGATCCTCTTTAGTCAGCTTTAAATTTAAAAAAAAATCTGATTTTAAGTCTGGAAGAAATTTCAAATATGTTTAAGAATCAAGCAAATTCATCCACAACAAATGTGACTATTTCTTCGGTCCGGCGAACTCCTTTGGTCCGCTGGGGGAGCCTTCTTGGAGGTCCCCCATGTGAAGCAGGGGGCCACAATGGAGAGGGCATTCTCGGTGGCCGAGCCGCAACTATGAAACTCCCTACCGGAGGAAGCCCGCCTGGCCCCAAGCCTGTTAGTATTTCGGCGAAGATGCAAGACCTGGTTGTTCGCCCGGGCCTTTGGGGAGGGGGGTGGGTAGCTGATTTTTATTCCCCTACCCCAAGTCATTTATGTTTCAGGCCCTGTTTTATATGTTATTTTAAATGTTTATATATGGTATTTTAAGAGTTGGACTGTTTTATATTGTATTTTATGATTGGAAGCCGCCCCGAGCTGTGTTCAGGAGGGGCGGGGTATAACCTTAATAAATAAATAAATAATAAAAAATATTAAAATTTCCACACAAACTGTGTCTCACTGGACACATAATTTTTTATTTTATTTTTTACTGTTTATCAGTCTTGAGAGGAAAATTTTGCATCTCAGATTCTCTTAGCAGAAGTTAAGACACTTTTGGTTAAACAGATATACTAAAATGTTGTTGTTGAGAGCCAGATCCACTTCCCACCACTTAATTTCAATTTTATACAAGTAAATATGCTGAAGAAAGTTAGGAGTAGTCTTATTTGCTTCTGTGTCCTGAAACATTCCTATGTAATTAGGCACCATGACTCTGCCAATGTAATTTAAACTTAAGTCTAAAAAAGATTAACAAGGTACCGCTGGAAGGCTAACTACTAAACAAAATGTAAACACAATCAAATCTCTAGTTTATTACGTGTGAAAACATCTTACAGAAACTGTGAACGTATTAATATTTTAACCTTCACATTGATTTTTGAGGGGGAGGGGAGGGTAAGGGGCCCAGAAAGAATTTCTATAGTTAGGGGGGAAATCAGTTGCAGTATACAAAATAAAATAAAAGATAATGAGAATAATAATTATTATTATTTGGAGCGCTTTAATTATTTGGAGCACTTGGAGCGCTTTACATACAACAGTGTAACACAATGTTTAATTCTCACAACAACCATGTGAAGTAGGTTAGGCTGAGAGAATATTGTGACTGGCCCAAGGTCACCCAGTGAGTTTCTGGCTAAGGTGAGACTTGAACCAACCACACACACACACACACATACACACACACCCCGTACAATTTCAGCTGTGAATGCCCCTGATCTTTGCACCTGCAGCCAAGCTTGGCATCTCACCCCCATTCCTCTCCTCATGTACTAAAACTTTTTTCAAATCACCCTATCCATCAGCCAAGTACTGCACGCTTAGCCACTACACCACATTGTTGTTTTGCAATATTTATTTATTTATTTTATTTATACAAATTTATATCCCTCCCCTCCTGCAACGCAGCCCGGGGCGGCTCACAACCATAAAAACAATCAAAACAATAAAATACACTAAAATTCAGATAAAAACAATCAAATATTAAATATAAATATTAAAACAGGGCTAGACAAAAACAAATGGCCATACATATGCCCTCAAATCCTCAAAGTCAATGAGAATTCTGCTATTCGTCGAAGCGAGGACTGGAAGCAGGCTGGTAGAGAGACAGAGTGATGAGTGGAGGCAAGCTGGATCAGGAGCAGGGTAGGTCTGGGTACTGGCTGGGTCACCTGAGCACCTCTGACAGAATTATTATTTTATTTATTTTGGTTTGGATCTTGCCCTTCTCCAAAGGTTCAAGGCGGCTCACAACACAAAACATACAAATAATGTAAAATTATAAATCAATCAAGGTAATAATATTAACCTGTATAAAATTCCAGTTCAAACCACTCCCACACCCAAACACTATCCCCGCCAACGAAAAGCCAAGTCAAATAAGCAGGTCTTACATTGCCACCAGAAAATGCTCAAGCAAGCCTCCGGGAGGGAGTTCTAAAACTGTGGAGCAAGCACCAAGAATGCCTCTTTGCATGCCCACACCAAACAGACTTGGCACAATGATGGAACTTACAAGAGTGTGTTCCCTAGCAATGGAACATAAGTAGGTGGCAGTAGCCTGAGGAAGCCTAAAGCAGCCAGCTGGAGTTCTTAGCAGCTAATCAGGAGGCTGATATCTCTCCCTCTCACAGTGTTTTTAAACGAGACACTACCATGCATGGCCATCTATTAACCACACATCCAACTGCTCATTTTATGGTGGAGTGTGGGGATGCAGGCTCCTCTGAGCCACGCAGCACCCACTCATGGCCACTCACGGGGCACTGCCAAAAAATCTGGAATAGAGTGCGCCATGCAGGGCAAGCCAAAAATGTGTGTGGGCACCTCCTACCCGTATCAACCAGGGTACCCACCCACACCAGCAGACAGGTCTGCAGCCGGGTGCCTCCCTGGTTGCGCTCACAGCCCTGCCAGGAGCTCTCTAGGGAGCTTTTAAAAGACGTGTGCGTGAAATACAACACCATGGTGCCTCAAAGCACAACAAATCCCTCCTGACGCACAAGCGCCTCATGACGCACGAGAGAAGAGCCAATGCCAGGGAGGACAGCAGCTTCCTGCATGCCCTCCCCAGTATGTGTCCCCATTGTTGCCCTGAACTGCCAGCAGCTGCTGAAGGGGTTACTGGCTGCTGTAGCTTGCTGTTCCGTTGCTGTCCATGGCTGCGTGTCATGGCAGAGGGTGAGCAGCTGGGCAGGGCTTGGAGAGGAAGTGTTATTGGGGGGGGGGGCGGGGGGAAGAGGGGAAATGTCTGCCCGTGTGAGTTATTTGCAGAGCCAGCCAGTCCATGGTGGAGGGAGTGCTTGGAGGCTGGCTGTCTGGGAGCAGTGACCATCCTGGGAGCCAACCATTAGAATCCCTTCCCGTTCACGCCACGTGCGTGGGCACTCCACAGCTGTGCCACTTAGCAGCCACAGACCCCTCCTCAAGTCTTGCTCGTTTAAAAACACCCACACTCCTTCAGAAGTCCAGTCAGGGTTGCTGAGAAGTTAGCATTAGCTGAAGTAACTTCAGCCAGGCTGTGTCTGAAATACTGATACTTGAGTGCCTCCTTGAAGCGGTGTTCCATGAAAGCATCAAGCAGCAACATGAACAAGAAGGTGTTTAAGTAGGGTGTGGCAACCCACACAAACTCTTGTGGTTTGACCCCGAGACTCCCATAGGCCAAAATGCGAGTCACAGGGTCAAACTGAAAGAAGTGACAACCCTAGGCTTAAGGAAGAATAGTGATGTACACCAACTTTTACAGAGAATTGTTCAGTTTCTCTACATGTGTAGTAACAACACCCTCACATGTTTCACACATTCTGAATGAGTACAAAATAATCTTCAGATATCTGCCTCATTCTCATGCAGAACTGGATGGTTTCCTCTTGGGACAGGATTGTAAGCCTTCTCAGAACAGTATTTATTCTGTAGGTGTTAGTGATTTGCATGAGAAAAACATCTTTCTGACCTTTTCCTTAGGGATTTTTTTCATGTCCCTCCAGTCCTGCTCCCCGGTAAGCTGATGACAGAACACTTTGAGCACCCTTTCAACCTACAGTTCAAGTTTCACTCTCAGTTCAAGTTTCAGTAGGGCTTACACTGTAGGTGAAAAGAGGTGCTGTTGCTGCTGTCAAACAGATGATCTTCAGGGAAATAAGAATTCTCCATCCACCACCCCCTCCCTTACAGTTCAAGCTTCAAACTGGAGCTTGTACTGCAGGTGAGGGAGAACTCCTGCTTCCCTATCAAACTGCTGATTGTCAGAGAAGCAGGAACACCCCTTCCCAACAGCAGCACAAGCTTGAAGGAGCTGGCGCTTGTACTGCCACAGAGCAACAGGGGACAAATATTTTTTTTAAAGGAAAAAGGCAGTGGAATTTTTTTCCATAGACACATGCTTAGGATTTTCATGGCTTTTTTCAACTTTAAAAATTTAAGTATGCAATATATTCTCTCCCTAGCCTGTATGTTTTTCCAAAAGCAACCTCAACGCAAAAAATGGCATCTGTTGATTACTTACTAAGCATGAAAAACAACTAGCTACACTGACCACTAGTTTGCTTTACAATCTTTGGTCAATCTTTATTGTGAGGTTTGCAAGCCCAATCGTTGCCACAGTTTTGTATCTAACCGTATTTCTTGAGTACCAGTACTATTGTTCTCTTCCTCTAGGTGTCAGGAATCTTCTCCATCTCCACTATGACACTGAACAGTACTGTCAGTATGTGCATGCTCTCATGCCCAAAGGCACTGCCAAGATTCTAATGGTATACAATTGCAGCTGGTTGTTTTCTTATTTTTCTTCCTGCTCAGTGCTTTTGCAACTTCCTCTTCTTGTACTGATGCCATGGGACCCTGGTTTAGTTTTCTCATGCAGCATGGTTTTCTTGGATTCTCTTTATTCATAATCCTTTCAAAGTAATTTTTCCACTGTTCCTTGATCTGGTTCTCATCATTTAACACGTTTCTATTTTCATCTTCAAGGACTTTGATCCTTCAAAAGTTTTTAGCATAGCATAGGTCTTTGCGAGTCCATATATCTCTTTTTCACCCTCTTTTGTTTCAAGATGGGCATATAAATCTTTCCTGACTTCAACCTAAGCAACAGGCAATGTTTTTTTTTCTTCTTCTTTTGCTATCTTTTTTGCTCTCCTTTTAGCCTTCTTTTAAACAAAACCTAAATATTCACTGTAATATTCACAGAAATGTATTAGTAGCAATTAAAATATTTGTATTTCTTAAGTCAGTTCATTATTCACCCCATAGGGAACCTACAGTAACAAAACTGTCCATTTGGCTTAATAAAAATAAAACTCATGCCCTAATGAAAATTATTTTTGTTTATATATCCTAAAAAGGAATGCACTATTCCAAAAGGAGGCCTCTCTAGCCTGGCATTTGAATAGTCATCCATGAAATTTAGAGCAATACCCTACTGATAGATCTCCACCAAGGCATTAAATTACTAGTTTACAATAGCAGGTATTTCTGCTGTAAACTGATGGATGACAAACTCAGCTATTTCTGTCCTTGAAGGCAATGATCTCTTTTGAACTTTGAGCTGCTGAGTTGTAGTCCTAACTCCAGATAATCTTCAACTTAACATATCAGTTTTGCAGTAGCTATTAAAACCCAAGGATAAAATAGTCTACCTGTAACGATTGTTTATATAGTATCATCATAAAATGATCCTAAAATGTACATCTCCTATTTGATAACAAACATTGAACTGTGACACACAGGACAAGCAAGTCTCCACATATGAGCCCTCATATTCAAGGGCATTAAAGCATGTTCCAGGAAAAAAATTTACTTTTTTATTTGCCTTTGTGAGGTTATTCAATTTAACTATATAGCAGCTAAGTACCATATCAAAGAATTTGCTTTTTTATAGCTAGTAAATGACTACGAGAAGAAAGAAAGTTTATTACTTTATTTATTTTATTTTATTTTTGTGATTTTATATCCCGCACCCTACTGCACACACAGCAGCTCGGGGCGGCTCAATAAAACATAAAATATAAAACTACATGTATAAAATCTTAGTAAAAGTGCAAAAATGAGTAAAACCCTCCCCCCAACCGTACCCATCTCTGTCACCAAAGGCCTGGCGGAACAGCCAGGTTTTACACTGTCTTTGGAAAGAGGGAAGGTCCAAGGCTAGGCGGGCCTCCATCGAGAGGGAATTCCACAGCCTACGTGCGGTCACCAAGAATGTCCTCCCCATCATCACCCCCCAGGAAACCTGGAGGACCTCAAGTTGGGCACCCCTGGTCAACCGCAGGGGCCACTCAGGGTCCGGGGCATGAGGCGGTCCCACAGGTAGGCAGGGCCCAGGTTGTATAGGGCTTTATAGGTCAAAACCAACACCATGAATCGGGCCCAGAAGACTGTAGGCAGCCAGTGCAGAGGACAGAGCACTGGTGTAATGTGCTCGCGACGACCTGTCCCTGTAAGGAGATGGGCCGCCGCATTTTGCACCAGCTGCAGTCTCTGAACCGTCACCCAGGGTAGCCCCACGTACAGTGCGTTGCAATAGTCCAGTCGAGGAGCACCCCCAGGCTACAGACCTGAGTAACCAAAGGAGGGCAAACCCCATCAATGACGGGGGCCACCACTCCTTCAGCCCCACCCACCAGCATCACCTACGTCTTGTCGGGATTCAGCTTCAGACAGCTTGCCCTCATCCAGTCCCCCACAGCCACCAGACACTGGGTAATTTTATGGATCATTCTAAAACAATCAATAATACAGGCTTCCAAAATTGACTAAAGGATAAGAGAAAACAAAAGTTAATATGCTAAATCATATTAATGCATCAGAAAAGATGGGTGCACACCTTTTAAAAAATCAGACTATTTATTTAAGTGGTTAAATGTGTGCTTGGGAGTCTAAATTTTGAAATTATTATAGACTGAAGTTTTGAGTCTACTTTTGAAATTCTTGGCATATGGTTTCCTTCTTTATATTCTTTATTATTCATTTGGGGGGGAAATTGGATTATCTAAAGGCTTTTTGGAATATTACAGAAAAATTCCCAAAGGTGCACAATATAGGAAATAAGAGAATAAAACACAAAATCATGGTTAATACTAGATTAATACTAGCAGAAAAATTAATTCTTAATTGGATCCCCACCTTTGTGAAGGAAAAACTGCAAGTCAATAGATTATTTTGCTAAAGAGCAGGACCAGAAGCTTAGACAGAGAAGAATTCTATGTGAGGGGGAAAAGGTCAGGCCATATAATTTTATCTTATCTTCAAAACCATTTTGATGGAAGAATGTGAATGTTCAGAAAGATAAGATTTCCACAGTTTGTTTTCTTCTACACAATGTTGGTTAACTACACATTTTACCCAGATTAAATGAAAAAATATTTCTTAAACCACAAGCGCCTCCCTGCAGGTACCATCTGTTAATCTTGTTCGTTCGAGGGGGGGCTTGCAGGGCGACGTTCTCGGTTGCTGCCCCAATGCTATGGAATTCCCTTCCCGCAGAGGTTCGTTTGAGCCCAAGCCTAAGTGTATTCTGGAGGCAGTGTGAGACCTTTCTGTTTGTAAGGGCATTTGGCGGGCAGGGATAGGGGATGGGGGTTTGGGGGGGTTAAATGTGAGGAATGGGGAGGTGGTATTGGGTGGGTTTTGTGGGGTGTTGTGGGAAGGTTGGGAGTTTTTTGGGGTGGTGGTGTATTTTACTGTTTTTATGGTTTGTAAGCCGCCCTGAACCCTTGGGAAGGGCGGCATAAAAAATTGACTAAATAAAATAAAATAAATAAAATGCTCACCAAAAACATTTGCCACCTCCTCCTTCCTGAGATGCCACAATTCTACCTCTTACTTCTTGCTCTACCTCTATAATGGCTTCACCTTCTATCCCCTTCCAGCCTCTACCTTTTTACCACATAGCTTCATTTTCAGTCTTCTTCCCTTGCTCTCTCATTTCACACTTTTCATTTAGATCATTCTCTTCACCCCCATGATTTTAACTACCACTTTCATGCAGAGGATTATCAAACATACATCTCCACTCTTGAGATCAATCTTACCCTGTATCCAGTATTGTACCCCAGCCCTATACCCCTTACGTGACTTGCTATCGCCTTGAATTGATTCAGTCTATAACGTAACTCCTTTTCAAATCCCTTCTCCATTAATGTCACCGTAATACAGGCATAACAATACAGGCTAGTATAAATTTTGTAAAATCATCCTCTCATCTGCAGCCTCTGCGTTCAGGTTCTCACTAAATATTGTTGCTTCTTCTTTTGTCTTTTCTATTAAAGAGATACCATCCTGAACATGCCCTGAATTGACATCTCGACTTTGAATCTCAAGACCAACACTACCAATAACAGATATGTAGAATTAGCTTTTCACAAAAGGCATTACAGATTAATCCATGCCTCTAACAGTAGAGTCAGGATTTGTGGAGGGCTGTACAGGGGCATCCCATACTAGGTAGCATACTGTGGAAGATGAGGTATAGGGTTAGAGGACAAACTATGGCATGGAATTTCAGGGGTGAGTGAGAGAGAATGCTTTGGAACTGCCACTATCGCTATCTGGCTGAACTACACAGCTGATGTGCCTTGGTGACAATCTTCTTTCCACTCCTACTTATCTACCCAACCACCAGAAAACCTAGTATTTGGCTGGTACAGCCCTTAGATTTATACCTATATGCATGAATAACCAATTTCCCCTTATATTATAGTAAAAGAACTCAGAAGCTTAAAGTCCAGGCTAAAAACATTTTTAGTGGACATCTTTTTATGGGCAAATGTACTGGCATGGCAATGTGATCAGTATAAATTAGGAAATGCTGCAACAATCAATGAGAAACTTCTTACAATGCATGTGGAATTTCTTCCTGAGAAAATCATTGTTATCCACTCTTCTTGTCAAGCAGGGTTACATGAATGTAAAATTTCAGTATGGAGAAAGTAGGGTTTGCCGTGTTGGTCCAAAATACAGACAATAAAGACAAAGTAGTAAAGTGATCTCTTTTATTGGACCAACTACAGTTGATGGAGGTATGTAAGCTTTCGGACCATTCTGCTTTCATCACTGTTCTGAATAAATGGTATTTTATTTGGGCTTGAACATGGGCTAGTTCCAAAAATCTTTTGGCTCCTGACAGTTCACTTTTCTTGTCATTATCTCTCCATTACTCCCTGAGTATTACTGATACGGAAGGTAATCAACAGAGATGTCTTACATCTTGTTCTTGTCGTTTGGGGGGGGGGGGGTATTGGTGACAGACATTTTCTGGTTAGTATAATCACAAAAATAGTGAACAACAAGAATTTCTTGAAGAACAGCATTCATAAGCAGGGACCGTGTCTATTCAATTACTTTGTAAAGCGCCAGGTATATTGCTCATGCTATATTATTTTTTTTCTAATAATAATAATAAGAAATATATGAACCTCTACATAGAATCCTCTATATATTTTTTATATAAAAATAGATTACAACTCTAGCAAATAAATCACAAAACTGTCCAGAATTTACAGTGCTGCTTAGCAATTTTTCTCCCCTTAAATACTTAAAGGAAAAATCTTCTGGGATACTGTATATCGCTGTTCTCTTAAGGTAAGCTGTAAAAGGAATATAATTAATTCCATAAACTTTAGAAATGTGATCTGATTGACCCTCTAGAGCAGGGGTGGGGAACCTTCTCTGTCCCAGGGACCACACTGAAAATTAGTATGAGCTCCGAGGGCCACATAGAGGTTGGGGGCGGGGGTGCTTAACGGATGTATTCAAGAAAATGGGCCCAGATCATGAATCTCTGTGCTGTTGATCTGACCCCCTACCCTTGTATGCATGTTCTCATCTTTGCTCCCTTAACCTGAGCTCAGTTTCTCAGTGTTTTTTTTTTGGGGGGGGGGGGAGAATGGATCCAGGGGCCACATCCAGGCACTGGAAAGGGGCCACATAAAAACTTGCAGAGGACCGCATTTGGCCCCTGGGCCTGAGGTTCCCCACCCCTGCTCTCTAGCAGTCCAGCTAATGGGAGCGCTTAGCAGCTAACAGCTTAGACATTCAGCTACTTTTTCTTTGAAACCATCATCATCATACAGCCTAACTCAAGTAAAAAGATACCCATATAGTG
The DNA here is from genome assembly GCA_003113815.1 of Sphenodon punctatus. Taxonomy (NCBI): domain Eukaryota; kingdom Metazoa; phylum Chordata; class Lepidosauria; order Sphenodontia; family Sphenodontidae; genus Sphenodon; species Sphenodon punctatus. The sequence continues at coordinate 793,403 of QEPC01007203.1, forward strand.
ATTGCTGGAGTAATATCCTATTCAACTTCAGGGTCTAGTTGGCATATAGAATCCACCTATGGTGTAGAAGTGAAGGAGGTGATCAGTGCTTCTTAGAGGTCTCTTTATAGCCCAAAACATATAAAATGCTACAGAATAAATTTTGTAAAACCATACAGTAGTGAAAAGCCAACACTACCCTGACCCTGTTGCTGCATGTCACCTCTCCCTTCATTAGGGTCCTATGCAATTTAATTATCTTCTGGGTTTTGGCAGTATTTTAATTTCAATTTTGGAAGCATTCCAAAATGAACATTAGTCCCTCATTTTCACTACCAATTCATGTTTATCACAAACAGCACAGTTCCAGACCATCCCTAGCCACATTATTGTGTTTTATTTATTAATTACCGACCAGGGGCATACCTCCAAGATTTCAAATGGCCAAAAAGAGGGATAAGCCCCTGCCGTCTTAGCCCATAAGCTTCATCCCTCAGCATATAAGCTCCAACTCCACACACATTTATACCCGTACACACACGCCTCCTAATATTCTAAGTTCATAAAGAGGGACAGAACCTCTCCTCCTTATCATTCCACTTAATTTCTCATCATTTCATCATCCCCCCGGATTGTCCTCGCAATGCTTTTCCTGGGAGGCATCCAGGAAAGAGGTATCCGAAGTTAGAATACCCAGTCTTTTTGTCTCTCTCTCCCAAAAGAGAGCCCCTGAAAGAGTGACAGTGGGACTCAGTATCCAAACAGGAATTGCCCCTCCTAAATAGGGGCTGTTGGAAGGTATGCATCAGTTTGATATGTAAAAGGTACAGATAGAAGGACAATCCAGGCCTCAAAGAGCTTACAGGGGAAAATTTGGAGAAGGCATAAAGGGTATTATTTGGTCACCAGGCACCTGCTAAAAGTCAGTCCCCTTGTCAATCTCCAGGTGCAGGTCATCGATGTGGGCCATAAGCACAGTCTTCGTACCATACCCAAAACGGAAGCCCAACTGAAACATGTCCAGGATAGTGTCATGAATCCGATAGTGTCATGATGAGCCTCGAGCTGTCAAGCAACCACCTTTTATAGCTGGCCAGGGAGTCAGCATCCAAAGACAACTTCTTAGGCAGTGACTGGACAACCACAGTTTTAAGAATGTCTGACACCCTAACCTCCTGAAGGGAGGCATTGCCAACCCCAGCCAGCAATGGCCCCAGTGTCTCCCAGCTGGCTTTCACCAGCCAGGATGGGCAAGGACCTAGTTCACAAATGATTGCCCTCACTGGCTCCAAGCACCACCCCCGTATCTGTGAATGATACCGATTAAAACTGATCCGAATAAAGAGGACAGGACTGAGCTTCCATAACCTTAAACTGACTCCACAGGTAAAATGGTAGTGATGAATACGAACGATTTTGTCTGCAAAGTAGTTAATAAAAATGTCAAAGCAGGAATTGGATGACTCCATCTCTGGGTGGAGGCAAACTGTATTAACCAGGTCCCTCACCACACGGAACAGCTCCAGTGGAAAAGACTTTGTAGATGCTATGATAGTGAAGAAGAAAGCTTTCTTCACTACCATCACATCCATGGCATAGTCCTTTTAAAATTATCTATGCTGCAAGTGGTCGGCTTCAGCGCAAGTCAAGCACCATCTGTGCTCTAACAGTGTACCCTCTGCTTCTGCCACCTCAGGTTCCCCATAAAAAATAAATAAATAAATATACCAGGGGGACCTGTGCTGCCACAGCAGTGATAACATACATCAGGGTGCAACCATGTTAATGGCCATGGTCAAGATGTCGTTCCATAAAGCGACCAGATCATCAACATAGTGGCCCTCAAGGTCAGTAGGTAAACCCCCCAGAGTGTTCTGGAAACCAATAGGATCCATATGTCTTCGAGAGCGGATCATCCTAATGGGTCGATCACCCTGACAAGGGCATAAACGGGTGGGGAATCTGTGCCTTTGGAAGGTAGTGATCTGACCATGACAATGGTGTTGTAACAACACCCCCAATAATCAGACCCCGTTTCCAGGCTGGTGCAAAACATAAAATCCAACATGTGCCCTGTCTCATGTGTCACACCAGATACTATCTGAGATATGTCCACGGTTGTCATGGCGGCCATGAACTCCTACTCCACCCCTGAAAGACTGGCTTCAGCATGCATGTTTAAATCCCCCAAGACAATAACTCTGGGAGATTCCAACACCACCTCCGAGAGCTGCTCAGCTAGAGCAGTCAGGGAGTCAGCCATGCAGCGGGGTGGTCAGTACACCAGCAGAATCCCTAGTTTATCCCAGTCAAATCCAACATGAGGCAGACACACACCATATTGAATGAGTCAGGCACCAGATACCTTCAAAAGGTTAAGGTGTCTTTACAGATCACAGCCACTCCGCCTCCCTCTCCCCCAAAACCTCCGATCCTAGACCAGTGCTGCACTGAGTACCTGGCTGGCACCATCTGGGACAAAATTGGCCCAGATGCTTCATCCAGTCAGGTCTCTGTAACATAGATGAAATCAGCGGCCTCATCCTGAATAAGATCATTCATTGTATGTTTTATTAGCCACCGATCTCGCATTAAGCAGCCGCAGTGTCAGATCTGAGGCCCTACCGGCTTTAACCCCCAAATATCCCCAAAAGGGGGGGGGAGCAGGACGCAGGAACAGACACCAGGTGTATCTCCCGAACATCTCAATGGTCTATCCCCCACCCTGCCATACCTCCCCATGCCCAGCACGACCCCAGTAGCTGCCCCTCTCCCAACCCCCTCCACACAGGCTTCCCACTCCAGCATATAATTTTAAAGGGAGAGATCATTTTATAAAGACACAGATTTCCTGTAATTTAGTTGAGACAAATTATCATTAATGCAAAATACATCAACTCAGATTTTAAATGCCTCAGAGGCAAAAACAAACTTATGCAGAATATTTTTGCATAAAAATTCATTTTACAAGCATTTTGATGACTCAAATTATAACAGAAATGACAAAACATACAATGTTTGTTTCACACTGTTATGGTATCAACACTGTGCACAAATTGTCAGAGAATAAAAAGTCAGCAATATCTGAAGCCTAACACAGGTAGCAATTTTTTACAACTCTTATAAGTAGTTTAATACCCATAAACTACTGTAAGCTCCTCTCTGGAATGATGACCTTTGGATGCTGTTTGAAACAAATTATTATGTACTTAGGATGACATGGCAATAAAGTAATACACTCACAAAAAAGAGAAAAGAGATGTGAGAAACAAGTCACATGACTAACAGCAAAGATGGGTAGAGATGTGAGAAACAAGTCACATGACTAACAGCAAAGATGGGTTACCAAATGATAAGCAGTTTATCTTGGCTATTTATTATTCCTAGATAATTCAGTACATATTGTTACAGTATTACAAGATGTCAAACATGTACAGATAGTTTTGTAACACAATGTTTTAAAAGTAAATATAATACAATTACACTCTAGTGAAATTATCTGTCACTTCAATTTTTTCTTCAATTCAAATTATCTGTCAGACATGACAGCTCAGAAATGTTTTTGAAAGCATGTACTGTATTCTAGAATATTCTAAACATGTTTCTAAAATGATTAAAGCAATGTCTCATTGGTTCACAAATGAACTTATGCATCTCAGTTGCCTTTTTCTGGTTGAAAACACTGTACATTTTTATAGGCACAGTTTTATTAACTTTTTGATTTCCTTAACACTGTGTTCCCCAATAACTTCCTAAGGATCACAGTCCTACAGTAATATTATTGTAAAACTGATTACAGAATCATTTTCCACTTTGCTTTAGCACATCACACATAGCAAACTTACAATAAATATTATAGTTAACTTGTTCTTGCTTCTTAAATCTTGTTCACATGAAAAATTTACTTGCATTATTTTTACTCCACACAAATTTACTCTGTGATAATACCTTTGGTTTGGATTGTACTGATGGCAGCATTCAAGAGTAGCGACCTCAATCTGTAACTACTACACAGAGAGAAACAAGAACAATGACCTAAGGCAATTATACATGGATGATCAACTTAGACATGGAAAGGTTTTTAGAAGCACATCATAATATAAAATTATAAGAAACCAAGTTGTGCAGTTACAGTCAGTTCCCAATTATGCAGTTGTCCTGGATTATCTGTGCTTGATACTGGCGGCCAGGCTCCCGATCTGCACCTGGACAGCAGGGAGACGAGGTAACACCAGGCGTTGGTTCTCTATCCCTCCCCACTTTTATGGTCAACTCTGGATTATTCAGATTGTCAGGCTAAACTACCTCTCCTACCCCACTAGACCACATTATTGACAGCTGGCTATTTTAAATTGTTTAGATAAAAGATTATGCAAATAATTTTCTGTCTGTAAATAGCAAGTCAATAATCAAGGATGAAAGACGAGGGCATTAATACGAAACTCACTAAATGTAGTAAAAGAATAAAACTGGGGAAGTGAGCAGTGCTATTATGTAACGGGGCAAAGTCATTCTGAACAAAATTGAAATAAGCATCAACGTTCAGACACAGTCAATGACATTGTTTCATAACAGGTACAGAGAAAGGGCAACTGGGATTCTTACCTGTGAATTGCCCTTCTGTAGTCTTGCAGGGAGATTATTCGGACACAGGGAGCGATCTCCCTCACGTCCACTAGGAGGCAGCACAGACTTTCAACTGGGCATACGCAGGGAGATCGCGCCCTTGCTTTCCCAAGTGTATCAAAGCCGAAGAATCCATCATCTGAAATAACCAATAAACAGAACACTCCCCAACTAGGAGGTAGGTTAACGGGACCCCTGAGGGGACAAACAGTGGCTTTCCTTGGCCGGAACAGTAGAACTATAATAAGCAGCCCAGGGAGGGCCAAATAATCTCCCTGCAAGGCTACAGAAGGGCAATTCACAGGTAAGAATCCCAATTGCCCTTTCTATAGCCTTCAGTCCGATTATTCGGACACAGGGAGTTACCAAAGCAGTGTATTTATTCGGCAGGGAGGGACATACGGTCAAGGAGACCCCATCACCCGCTGTAGAATCCGACAGCCAAAGGCGGCCCCAGTGGATTGGAACAGGTCAATTTTGTAGTGTTTAATGAAAGTATATGGGCTTTTCCAGGTGGCCGCCCTACATATCTCCCCAAGCAGAGCCCGGGAGCAGAGAGCCCAGTTAGCGGCCGCTCCTCGGGTGGAATGAGCCCAAATAGGGTTAGGAGGTGACAAGTCAGAGGCTTTGTACACCTCGGCAATGCAGGTCGAGATCCATCTGGATATAACTGTCTTGGAGGTCTTTTGGCCTCTGTGGCACAGATGGTAGCTTACTAAGAGACCTGAAGATCGTCTGAAGGGGGCAGTTCTGTGAAGGTAGATTTTGAGGGCCCTTCGTACATCTAATGTATGCCATAGCCTTTCTAGCCGATGGCGGGGTTTAGGGCAGAAGGAGGGAAGGACCACATCCTGTGACATGTGGAAAAGAGAAGAAACCTTCGGGAGGAAGGAGGGATCGAGGCGGAGGTTGACCGAATCTCTCTTGAATGAGCAGAGGGCAGGGTCGGCAGATAGGGCCCCAATTTCAGAAATCTGCCTAGCAGAAGTGATTACTATCAGAAAAGCTAATTTTATGGAGAGAAAGAATAAGGAGACCTGGTCAAGTGGCTCAAACAGAGGGCCGGTGAGCGCCCTGAGAACCACATTGAGGTTCCAGAACAGGAATCTGTGCACTACTGGGGGGGAGATTTTATGAGCAGCCCTGATGAATTGGCGTATGTGGGGGTGGGCCGAAGAACAGGGTTTTCCGGAAGGCACCCAAGGTACTATCTAACGCAGCTATCTGTCTGGAGAGGGTATTGGGGCGGAGTCGCTCCTGAAGGAACTGGAGGATCTGGCCTATGGAGGGTGACTGAGGGGGCACCTGCTTGGTGCGACACCAATTCACGAGCACCCCCAGGTGGATTGGTGGATGCGCTGACTTGACTTTTGTTTAGAGGCTAAAAGAGTGTGTACAACTGCATCTGAGTAGCCCAGATTCTGTAGGGCTATGGTTTCAATAGCCATGCGGTCAGCTTCAGAAACTCTGGTTGCTGGTAAAGGAGAGGTCCCTGAGAGAGGAGGTCCGGAGAGATTGGCAGTCGGAAGTGGTTCCCTCGGGACAGGTTGAGCAGGTCTGCAAACCGGGGTTTGCAGGGCCAGAACGGGGCTACAAATATGGCGGTGGTTCGTTGCTGTTTGCATCTGCGAATCGCCCGGCTGAGAAGTGGGAATGGCAAGAAGGCATACAGGAGGCCCGTCGGCTACTTCTGGTTGAGCGCATCAAGGGCCTCGGACCTGGGGTGAGGGCTCCTGCTGAACCACCGGGGTACCTTGTAGTTGATTGGAGCGGCAAAAAGGTTAAGAATCGGGCTGCCAAATCTCCGCATTATGCACTGGAATGCTGAGGGACCATTCCCCGGGTTGTATTGTTTGGCGGCTCAGCCAATCTGCCTCCACGTTGTCTACGTCCTTTATGTGAAGGGCAGTGAGAGAGAGTAGGTGAGGCTCTGCCCAGCGAAAGAGTTGCGATGCTTCCCTGTGGAGTGATTGAGATCGAGAGTCCCCTTGATTGTTGATATAGGCCATCGCTGTGGTGTTGTCTGTGCAGACCAGCACATGGTGTCCCTTCAGGTGTGGGAGGAAGTGTTGAAAGGCCAGCCGAATGGCCTTGAGCTCCAGCCAATTGATGCTATGGCTGGTGTCTGCGACTGTCCAGTACCCCTGAGCGATGTTGGTCCCCAGGTGGGCTCCCCAGCCTAAGAGGCTGGCATCTGTTGTCAGGATGAGCCTGGATGGTTCTGTTAGGGGAACTCCCTGAAGGAAGCAGTAGGGGGCTTCCCACCATGTGAAGGAGCGTTGTGTCTCAGGTGGGACTGTGAGGCAGGCCGGGTAGCTGTTGATTATGTGAGTCTGCCATGGGTGCAGCAACCGTTGGAGCGGGCGCGCGTGAAATCTGGCCCATTGAAGATGGCATATGCAGGAGATCAAGGTGCCCAGGAGAGACACTAGTGTCTGCAAGGAAGTGCGCCGGGCTGTCCGTGTAGATGCTATGAGATCTAGGCTCTTGCGCTGGCGTGGGACTGGTATGAACAACCTGTCTAGGGAGGTGTCGAATATCACCCCTAGGTGCTCTAGACGCTGAGTTGGTGTGAGATGGCTCTTATCTCGATTGACTTGAAAGCCGTGGTACTCCAGGTAGGAGATGGAGCGTTGGAGATGAGCAAGAGCAAGTTCCCTGGATGGGGGACCGGATAAGCAGGTCGTCCAGGTAGGGGAATATGGCTATGCCCTCTAGTCGCAGGTTCGCCACGAGTGGGATTAGGACCTTGGTGAATGTTCGGGGGGCAGTTGCCAATCCGAAGGGAAGGGCTCTGCACTGCCAGTGCTGTTGTTGTAAGCAAATCTTAGCCATTGGCGGTGAGGTCGGAGGATGGGTATATGGAGGTAAGCGTCTTTAAGATCTAATGAGATGAGCCAGTCGTTTTTTGAGATGGCTAGGGAGATGGAGGCCAGGGTTTCCATCTTGAAACTTTGTAACCAGATGGATTTGTTGAGACGCTTGAGGTCTAGGACTGCTCTCCATTCTCCATTTTTCTTCTGTACTAAGAAGAGAACTGAATAGAGTCTCTTTCCCTTCTCATGCCATGGCACCCTTTCTATGGCCCGTATGTGATGTAGTCTGTTGATCTCGCGGTGCATAGCTGAGCGTTTGGAGAAGATGCGAGAGAGAGGGGATACGCGAAAGAACTCCCTTGGCCTGCGCTTTAGTTCGATCGAGTATCCCCTTGTAACAGTTTGTCTTACCCAGTGGTCCAGGGTCGCTTGGTCCTACCGATGGGCGAAGTGCAGGAGCCTTCCTCCGAGATGGGCAGAGTCGGGGGAGGAGGGTGCGGAGCAGTCAGAAGTCCTGCTTGCGTGATGGCGACCTGTTACGTCTGGTGTAGTTAGAATGGGGTGCAGGCCTGTTGGTCTTGGCTCCATGTCCCCTGTGCCCTCTGCCGTGGTTCTGTGTGTTCCAGGTGTTGTAAGAGGAAAAGTTCCTTCGAAACCCCTGCTGGGGGCACTGGAATGGGTGAAAAAAACTTTTAAATGTCTGCACCTGATTGAGGGAATGTTTCTTGTCCTTGTTGGAGATCTCAGTTAGTGTCTTGTCCAAGGCGGGGCCAAATAGCTTGTGGTCTCTGAACCTGCTGTTTACTAGGAGGTTCTTGGCGTGTGAGTCTGCGCGCCAGGAACGCAGCCATAAATGGCGCCTGGCTGCCACATTCGCTGCCATGTCTCTGGCAGCCCAGGTGACGATGCCCATAGATGCATCGATTAAGAATGCATGGACCAAGGTGACATTAGTGGCCAGCTTGCAGGACAGGGGGGCAGATATATTGCGGTCCTTAGCTAGCTTGAACCACTTCATGATGGCTCTAGAAGTGTATGAGGTGGCCGTAGCCATTTGTAGTGTGTTTGACAGTGCCTTGTAACTTTTGCGCAGCCCTATATCTATTCCCTTATCTGTGGGGTCCCTAGGGAGAAGGTTCCCTTCCGAGGGGAATATGGACTGGCGGGCCAGAGAAGAAGCTGCCATGTCCACCTTGAGGGGTTTGAATATAGGGTCACTCTGCTTAGTGAAGGTGTAGAGGGATTGCTGAACTTTAGACAGCTTGGAGAACTTAGTGGGCTGCTTCCATTGGGCCCTAATTTTTTTTTCAAAGGACCTGTCCAAGATCACTCCTTTGGACCTGCTATGGAATTTGGGGAGATGAGGTTTCAGACAGGGACTGTCATCCGAGGTAGAGTCAGAGTCCCCTTTTTGGGGGGTACTAGGAGTAATGTTCAGCACCCTCTGTGCCCTCTTTAGGAGCTTGGGGCCCTGTTCTGAGGGAAGCTCTCTGCCCATCTCCTTGGGGCCGCTAGAAAGGATAGCCTCCCATTTGGGGGTATCGGAGTCCCCAGAGGAGCAGCCCCCTGAGTTAGAATCAGAGGGGTCGGAGGAGGAAGAAGCCATTGGTTGTGAGGCTTTAGCACGTGCGGCCTTCTTGCATTGTTTGGAGGGGGGTGGAGGGATGGTATCAGTATCTGACCCCGTGTCCAACAGTTCCCCCTCCTCCATCAGGGATCCCTGGCACTCATCCTCCGAGGAGGAGCCAAGCAGGTCCCTGAAAGAATGTTTGCGAGTGGGCTTGCGGGTGCTTTTGTGTTTGCCCATACCAGTCGCCCGCGAGGAACCCTTAAATGCTTTGTGGGGAGGAAGGGTCATTTGTGCTTTCGAGCCCTCTTTTGGTTCCCCTCTATACGGGGTAGGGCACCCATCATAGAGCTCAAGGCATCCAGCTGGAGTTGCTGAAACGAGTCTGCGGGGGGCGGCTCTTACTTGTGAGGAGGCAGAAGTGACTGCCTCCTCCTCATCCTGTATCTCCTGCTCCTCCTCTGTCCCGGCCTCGGATCTGTTGTGTGGCTCCTCCGACCCTGTAGGGGCCGTGTTGCGGGCGGGAAGCTGTGGCGCAGTTTCATTTCCACGCTCAGGAGAAGCGGGGCCTTGTCGGTGAACCACGGTCCGGAGGGCGGCCACCCTGTGTGTTTTGGCAGTCTCTGCCATTTCTGGGCTTCCGATTAGGAGGCTCGTACCCAGTGGGTCAATTGCCTCACGACCGGCCGGGTCCCGAGCCATACTCGGGAGTCAGCATCGGGGGAGGATGAAAAGTGACTGGAGCCGCTGCTGCTATTGCTGATGCAAAATCTGAAAATCCCTCTCTTCGAGGAAGAAAAGTCTGACTTGGTGCAGAGCACCACTACTGCATGTCCTGTAGGCTCGGAGGCAGACCTGCAACTGGGAAAGTGAGGGCGCGATCTCCCAGCGCATGCCCAGTTGAACGTTTGTGCTGCCGCCTAGTGGACATGAGGGAGATCGCTCCTTGTGTCCGAATAATTGGACTGAAGGCTATAGAAGCAGCGCTCACCAAGAACTGGATTTAAAGTAACTATGGGTGCAGCCACAAGGCGTTACCCCACATTGGGCAGCCTTATCCCACTTCGGGCAATGTTACCATGCGATGCTGTGGCTCATGTGGCCAGCAGCCGCCAGATGTTCATCCCACCTTGGGCAAGCCTTACTCTGCTTTGGGCAACCTTGCTATGCCCTACATCATCAGAAAAAGGTGGGTGAGCAGGATGAAGCAAGGTTGCCCAACGTGGGATCAGGCTGCCCAAAGTGGGGCTGCTTGTGTGTCCACTGGCCTGAAGTGTGGCAGCTGCAGCTGATCATCACAAGGCGGGTGGGGATCGGGCCTGCCCCTGCTTACGTGGCTGCACCCTATTCACCTTCACACTATTCACCTTCACACTATTGTTAAGTGTGAAAATGTATTTACCCAGAAACTGAATGAGTGGATTAAATGTATTAAACTCTAAGTGGAGCAAAAGGAATTGCTGAGGCCATAATGAAATAGATGCATTTTACCAGAGGAAATCAAAACATTTTACAAGAGGACTGAAAGAAAACTGATACAATCATTTACCGTAAGTTTCAACCTCACCATTGCTTGGATATTATTTGCATGTGCTGCTGTTTTTTATTCCAGAACAGAAAATTTATTTTTATAGCGCATGGGGGACACCTGCGCTCTGGACGTGTGTACATGCGGGGCTATGCATGTGTGTCTAACAAGTGTCGGCTGAGATGCCTTAAAATTCTTGTGTAGACAAGCAAATGCATCTTTAGCTAATTGAGGTTAACCCATGCATTGTAAATGGCCAGCTAGCATGTTTATTTAAAACATACAATCTTACTCTGCCTACACAAGGATATTAACAAATTTTAGCTAATCTGTTAACTCTTCATATAGAGATGCCTAGAGTCATTCCAAGATTTCAAGCAAGATAATGCAGTTCCCTGCTGCTTTCAGATCCTGCATTCTGCCACTTGGAAGAAAAAAACCATCTTGGTCAGAAAGAATTCTGAGCTATCTGGTATTAAAAACCTACAATGAATAGAAAATTTCATATAATACTGTCAACTTTCCTGTGCTCTCATTCAACCAGCTAAATCACCTTTCATTATTCTTAAGAATCAAAGCAAAGGGGAACCTAAATTAGGACAAGAGATTGAAAATGGAGACAAACCATACACAACAATATATTCTCTTGGGTGACAGTGTTAACTAGATCCAGCAAATGATGTCTGTGTAACTTGGCTATTTGAGATATTAGTAGTAGGGGTGGCAATTTGAATTCGGATTAAATCCGTAAGTGCCCAGAAATGGCCGTTACGGATTAATCCGTACCGAATCGAAGCAGTGCAACAACAAGCCTGCTTCAGTTCAGTTCTAACATTTAAAAAGTTTTAAAATCACGCATATGTGCAAAATGGCCACCGGACTATTCTGCGCATGTGTGCCCTTCTCCAAAATTGCAGCATCACCACCATTTTTGAAAAGGGCAGCCAGTCTGCACATGCGCAGTGGCCATTTTACGCATGCACAAACTGGCTTCCCTTTTCCAAAATGGTGGCAATGCTGCTGCCAACATTTTAGAAAAGGTCATGAATGTGCAGAACGGTCCAGCAGCTATTCTGCACATGCACAGTAATTTTAAAAAAATTATTTTTTAAAAAGTGATTTAAATACAGATCGTTAATATAAATCAGCATTTAAAACTGATAACTCTGGGAAACAAAATAAACTGATACAAATTTGTATCTGAAGGACCACCCCTAATTAGTACATATTCTGCAATAAGGTGTACAGAATAAAAATCTCTGATGGAGTTATCTATATAGAGCCCTGCATAAGCACAAAAATCAGGCCTGACCCCAGTAATAACGCAGACAGGCTCTCCATACCCTGGGTCTGATGAAACCAGGGTGACCCCACCCCCATGGAGCACTGTGACATCACAGCACTCTAGGCCACACTAGGAAAGGGCCAGGGAGAGCTTTAACCTCTTTTCTGAAGTAGGACCACCCCTACAGAATGCTGTGATGCCATAGTGCTCAATGAGGGTGAAGCCATGCCAGGAAAAGGGGGGGGCGAGCGACTAAGATGTTCCCCTGCCTGTTCCTCATTGTCCACCTGCACAAAGAATGGCCATGGTAATTGGCCTTAGCTAAACAATATTCCCCAAAGACTTCATGAAATGACATAGTCACAATACAGCTTAGAAACTTTATTGTAATATTAAGGTAATAGCGATCAAAATCATTTATTAGTAATAAATACATAGGTAAAGTACCTGGCCAAATTCATTCATCATTGGGTATTTTCAGACGTTACGAGATCACAGTGAACCACGGTGAATACCCACCTGTGGTCAATGTGTCTCGAACATCTGTTTGGCGGCCGCCAGATGTTCGCCACGGTCAATACCCGCATGGGGTCAATTTGAACCACGCTTCCCGGGCTAGCGGGGGGAATGTCCCGGGAAGCGTGGTCAAAGAGATCCCCAGCGGGGACCAACAAAAAGTAACGTCTGGCCGTGGTGAATTTGGCCGGACGCTGCGGCCGCATTGGCCCTGCCGCTCGCCCGTCTCCCCAGAGGGCGGGCGGCGGGGAGCGTGGAGGGGGCGGGGCCGTGCGGTCACACGTTGCGCCGCGCGGCCCCGCCCCCTCCCAGATTCCCTGACGGGATCCCCCGGCACGTCTGATATGGCATGACGGGGTGACCCCGGCGGGGAATGAATTGCGTGATTTCGGTACGGGGCCAACGGGCCCCGTAACATCTGAAATCACCCATTTATACCCCAATGTGATGGTACAGAGCATAACTTGAAGCAGAATTCTGCCATTAAGTTTTGAATGATCAAATAAAAAGGGTAGTCTAACTGCTGCATAATAGTACTTATGACAAATTAAGCCTACACTTTGAAACAAACACTACTTTTACATGAAATTGGATGATCTAATTACAAGATCAAAGCCCCACAGTTAAAATTCAAACATATCATTGGAACTGAAACTTCTATTTCTTTGCAACTCTTTGTTCTCTCAGCATATGTAACCATTACTGCTCTGTAACAAAATGTAAAATATGAACCATACCAAACCAATATGAAGGTATTTAAAAGTGTCCTTAAAGAATTAGAGTTCTAGTAAACTGTAGCCTGACAACTTAGGTACTGCAGAAATGAACTTCTGTTTTAGCATGAGAAATTACTGTCATCATTTAAATAAACAATTCATTGAAAGAGAAGGGGGGCGGGGTATGAACCAGGTTTGGCTCCCCATATCTTCAGTTTTTATTTATCAAACAGAAAAATCTTTCCAACTTTCTCCTTTCCTGTATAAGAACAAAACTATGTGATGTTCTGTTTGTATTACAATTACACTAATTCAATGCAGGTCACTTGCTTTTTACTGAGTCCAGATGACATTTAGTAAACTAAACAGAGGCCAATTAGTTTTTTTTTTAAAAAAAAGAGTTCTGATTGCCGTTGGGTAGGTCATACAGTGGCTACAGAACACAACTGCCTGAACTGCATTTGGCTAACACCAAACATAAGGTTGAAGCTAGCAACTAATATTTCTGCATTCCTTTTACATTTCTCACATTTAAATGTCAATTGAAAAGCATTTTTTCCACTCCAAGGTGATAGGTGAGGACAGCAGCACTATGAAATACTATTGGTTTCTCTTCTACAATTCAGTTTAAAAGTGCAGTTTGTACCTCCAAAAATATTAACCATGCAATTTGCACTTCATTTTTAATATTCCAACTGATTATCTAACCTTTTCAAGCCTGTTGATTAGAAACAACTACAGTACAAAAGAAAAATTAACACTGGAGATTCAAGTGAATGCTAAAAATAATAATGGTCTAAAGACTCTGTTGTTTCTGCAATAACATGTGTTTTCTTAAATCAACCTGAACTGCCACATAATTAAGCATACAATAGGCTTTTACTGATAACACAGAACATTTGGTTCCGGGGGAGAAGAAAATCCTCAGGCTTATTCCCAGAAGAAACAATAATGCCTTTGTCAATATCTTAGTGTTTGTGAGAGAGAAGTTACCTTTCACTGGGAAAATCATTTAGACATCAGAGAATGAATAATGAATATTTCGTTTTAGAAAATCAAAAAAGGAAAAATTCAGTCCTGGCATAAATGAATGAAACTCTGCAAACATCAATGGTATTACTCCTGACTGTGCCAGGCCTGAATTTGGCACAAGAACTTTTTGTATGCTGGAAACTGTAAAAGTTTAAAGTATCTGACTGTCAAACCTCCAACTTCTGGGGTCTGGATCCTCTTTTGCAACACATGACACAGTGAGAACCTGTTTCTATGGAATGACCTACACACACTTTCATTTCTCTTCTAAGAGGGATCAACAGAGAACAATTTTTCTTTTGAGAATTCTCATCTGCAACCTAGCTAAAGGTTTGACAAACAGTCTTTCTTTATTGGAAAAGTCACAAGTGCAAATGCTACCAGCACCTCAAACTGGTAAGTTTGCTTTCCATGGGTGGAGCTCTATGTATTTAACTCTTGGATGCTCAACATACAGCAAGACCACCACATTGGCCCTCCAAACCATTCCTTGCAGCCTGCAGTTTTTTAAATTGACCACCTCATTTTAGCTTAAGTACTTGAGTTAGGTCTCTCTTGCTTTGTTTTATTGTAGTGCCCCAGAAGGTAGGATCTCCAAAATCAGGTTGTTTTTGCAGTAAGCTTTGAACATGTCCATTTTTATCTCCTCCATTAGAATTAGTGTTCCATTCCTGGGCTCCAGAATAACTAAAATGCATCTCTTGGTAACAGAACTTGGGACCAATGATCACAAAATTGGACTGAGTACACCATAGCATTTACTAAAAAAATAAATCCACCATAGTATTTACTATAAAAAAAAATTCAGAATGGCATGGGCTCATTCCTCCTGCATGAGTCCCATTTGTTTGGCAGCTGCTGCTAAGCAGTACAGATGTCAGGCAACAGACACAGGAGTCCTGCAAGTCCCGCTGTCAGCCTGAAACCTCTTATGCCCTCATTTTATTTTTACACTTATGAGCTAACAAGATAACTCAGCTGAGGAGCACTTTTTACCAGATATCTTCTTTTACCCATTTTACACCATAGGTAAAAGCTCCTGAGCTGAGGAGCGCCAACCACTGTTGACCAACTATAATCTTTTATCCATTCTCTTCCTGTACTGAACTCTCTCCTGGTTTTTAAAAGGCTTCTGTAGCATTATCGAAGCAACTATGAACTAATCACCCCAATTACGGAAAGGCAGGCCATTGAAGTATGTAGCTGACAGGGCCAACTCACCCTGCTGTAGGAACAGCAACATTTCCTACTTTATTCACTTTACTAAAAATTACAACCTTCGTTTTCACTAAATATTACACAAAATGGGAGGAGTAGCTAACACTTTTGAAGATAATATAAGAATTCAAAAAACTCTTGATAGGTTGGATATCTGAGCTAAAATTAACAAAATGAAATTAAACCCTGATAAATGTGAAAGTCTGCATTTAGGGAAGAAAAAACAAATGCAAAAGTATAAAGTGGAGGGATGCTGGCATGGCAGCGGCACATGCAAAAAGGATCTAAGGATTGTGGCTGATCACAAGCTGAACACGAGTCAGCAATGTGATATGGCTGCAAAAAAGGTTAATGCAATTTTAGGAGCATTGTCTCCAAGTTGGAGGAAATAATAATTCCACTCTCTTCAACACTGGTCAGATCTCACCTGGAGTACTTTGTCCAGTTCCAGGAACATCATGTCAGGAAGGACACTGACAAAGTGGAGTGGGTTCAGACGTAGACAACAAAGATGATAAAGGGCCTGGAAAGCCAGTCTTATGAGGAAAGGTTAAAGGAACGGCATATATTTACCCAGGTGATGGAACTGAGGGGTTAGGGGTAGGGTTTTTTATTTTCTGGTGCCTCACTATTTTATGGTGTTTTGTATTTGTTGTTTATTTATCTTTTGTATTATTGCAGCTGGTGCAGAATGCAGTGGCCTGCCTCCTGGCAGGGACGGGCTGCTGGGAGAACATAACACCAGCGCCACTCGATGCACTGGCTGCCTATAGTCTTCCAGGCTTGATTCATTGGCGGCTGGTGGTTTTTGAGGTTGGTGGGTCACTAAGGCCGGCTGGGCTGCTGCTGGTGAAGACAGTGGTGGGCCGGTGAAAACAGGGGTGAAGCCTAGCCTAGGGGTGGAGCCAGGGCAACAGTGGGCGGAGCCAATGCGTGCCCAAACAAATAGGGCCCTATCATCGTGCACAGCATGCTATCAAACATGAATAAGAGATAACATGTGGAAATTAAGAACAACTTTATTTATACAGTCCCCTCCCCATTTATAAATAAATACCCCATTTATAAATACTTACATAACTTGTGAGAACACTTACCAAAAACATCATTAGGATTTCAATACATATATAACATATCAGAACACCTACCAGAAATATCATTAAGATTTCAATACATATAAGGGGGGGGAGCAAGCATTGAACACAGAACAAATCACTGCTTATACAGAAAATCCACACGGAGGTCTTTAAGTTGTGCAAAGAGCTCAATTGTTCTGTGATTAAATTGTGGGATTTGTCTGATCAGTCTTTTTTCTATCGACAGCATCGTCAATGCATTTAATCGGTCTTCAGCCATGGTGTTTCATAGCAAAGTTTTAATTCTCTTTAGAGCTGAGAAAGATCTCTCAGATTCAACTGTGGTCATTGGTGTTGTGATAATTAGGGGCGGAAAAACCGGTAAATCCGGTATCCGATAATGCCGGTACCGGGCGTACCGGCATTATCGGATTCGACCTGGTAAATCTGGTCCGGGTACCGGATACCGG
>QEPC01007203.1:822549-834300 GCA_003113815.1 Sphenodon punctatus
ATGAGAGTGGGGATGTCATCGGAGAGGAAGAAGGTGAGCCAGGATTCAAAGTCTGGGAGGAAAGAGGAGAGGGAACCTGGGGGGCGGTAAATGACAGCAACACAAAGGTGTAGAGGGGAGTATAGGCGCACAGAGTGGGCCTCAAAGGAAGGGAAGGAGAGAGAAGGAGGAGGGGAAAGGGTTTTGAATTGGCAGTGCTTGGCAAGGAGGAAACCCACGCCACCGCCCTGACCCTCAAGGTGGGGACGGTGAGAGAACGAAAGGCCCCCGGAACATAGAGCAGCCGGGGTAACAGAGTTGGTGGGCGAGATCCAGGTTTATTTATTAGCCTGCACCACCCAGCAGCCGGTACCCCCAGCAGTAACTCAGGCGAAAGCCCCCAACAATATCAAATTTGTAGTATTCATTAATAATATGGCCACACAAAGCAAATTTACATAACTAATTAGCTGAACAAAACTGTGGTATCTGAACACCTTCCTATAATATATTTATTGTATTCCTGATATTTCCTGGGAGTCCACTCCTGAAAAAGTACATTCTAATCAATGGAAAATTCTTTCACCTGTACTCAGTGGGGCCAATTCCATTCTGCACCACCACGACCACACACACACCCATTATGGGGGCACTGTGCCACACGTAAGCAGTTTGGGATTGCAGCCATTGTCATTACTAAGGGTGACACAGTTCCATTGTTTCGGTAGAAAAGATCCCATGTGAGAGAGTAAGACAATTCAGAGTGAAGTGGTCCCTCAACTAACTTAAGCCAGTCCTACAAAGCTCTGAAAACAAGTCCCAGAAATCTTGAATTTGACGTAAATAATGCTAAGCATTAAGGAACAGAGCAGATAACTGGGAAATCTGTTCTTGTCAGCTAGTGCTAAATAAGTAAATGTTTTGGGTTTTTAAGTGTTGAGAATTTCATGCAGGGAACTACGATAATCAAGCCTGATGATCATAAATACAGGGATCATAATGGCAAAATCCAAATCCAGTGGAAGGACACACAGTCTTCCATGCAATCACAGATGAAAAGGGTCAGTTTACCCAGCCCTGAATATCTGGGCATGCAGAAGCCATTTATTTAAGAGAAAATCTTCTATGCTACAACAGTCTAAACGTGGCTTAGAGCAGAGGTAAGCGTACATTTACCAAGAGTGGTGACATGCTCTCCCAGTTAAGAGATGGGAGGAGTGCATGGGGACTGGGAACTTTCCCAATCCTTTGTGAGAATGCCAAGGGAGTGGGAATGGGTGGGGTGGGAAGAAGGGTGGGGTTGGAGTGCTTGGTTATGGGTGAGATTGGTGTTGTGTGTATGTATTTTATTTTATTTTATTGCTTCAATTATTGTTAAACTGTTTGGGGGTGGAATTTATTTAATATGTTTTACATATTTGTTTTCCCAATTGTTGTAAGTGCTCTGAGCCAATTTTGGGGATAGGACTGGATATAAGTAAAAAATAATACATAATAATAATATTGAGGGAAATGAGGGAGGGGCATGTACCACTGGTTTTCAGCCACTTGAGCAGCTGTTTCTCCCAGCAGCAGCAACAGGACAGAACCTGGCTGAAGAAGCAGCGGGCTGGGTGGTAATCCTCTTCCAGAACCTCTTCCCCTCTGTAAAAGAAGGGATCCTGCGCATCCACTGCTATTCTGGGCCACATGCCCCTGTACATTCTCTGTTCACTGGGTATAAAGAGGAAGGGCTTTCCTGGGTGTGGAAAGCACTGCCTTCAATGCACACCCTCACCCCCTGCCACACACACACACACATACACACACAATGGATGCTCAAACATTTCCAAATTTGCAAGGGCAGATATAAGTGAGAACTAGCCCACTGAGTTCTGCGTAGCAATTCTATCTCCCCACTAGCATCATCCTAAGTCTTTCCAGAATTTAAACATCAGTCAATTGCTGTATAGCCACTTGCTGATCTCAACAAAATAACTGACTAAACATTTTTACTACTTGCATCTAATGGGAGGTGACCTACTGCTCGATGTTGTCAGTAGGGAAGATTATGAAGCTTTATGAACTGACAATGTAGATATTGAACAGAATAACAAAGAAGATAAATCTTTGGACAATTCTCCAGAACAGGGATCTAAACATATAGGAGCAAATTGTAAGACGCATCTGGGACATTGGCAGATGTGGGGCTTGGGGGATAACAGGGTTCAGGTTCAGGGAGGTACAACAGGAGGCAAGGCAGAGGGCAACAACAAGGACTAAGGCAAGGAAAGGGAACAAGACCAGACCAGGAGGGGAACGAGAGCAAGAGACAAGGAAGACAAGGTACAACTAGAGGAGAGAAAGGACAAGGACATAGAGGGGAGCAAGCCAGGGAGCAAGGCAGGGACAAGAAAAGCACTAAGAGCAGAACTGGAACCAAGACAGGGAATACATGTGAGACAGAGAAAAAACAAGGAGTGAGCAGAGCAAGGATAAGAAGTACAAGTGTGTTCTGCCCAACTTTCTGTTGCTACTAGCATGACTTCTATGCTTGCTGGCAGTCAGTCAGGAAGTTGGGAGGCAGGGCAAAACAGACAAAAGATGGGGCAGGACATGACAGGGAGGAAACATGGGAGAAGTGGCTAGGCCAGAGGAAGGCTGAGGCAGTGGTGCTTACAGGCATGCCGCCGCTCCAGAACCCTGGAGGGAGGGCAGCTTGTACAAGGCTGGGGCCAACAAACAAAAAACAAAAATAGTGACGGTGTAAATGCAACACATAATTTAATAATAACAAAAAAACAAATGAAAAATATAGTATATTATAAAAAAAACAGGCCTTGGCAAAAGCTAGTGCTGAATAAACTTGAACTTATAAATAAACACATTTAAAATAAAAATCCCAACATGTTTCAAGCACCAGGCTCTTCATCAGGGGAATCTTTCTGTAGTCATTATCAAATATTCTCACTGCAATGAGAACTGAATTAACAATAAAATCTCATCTGCTTGGAGTTCAAGGGATTCTACAATAAATTCTCACATGGTAGCTGCCAGTGAAGTTTCAATACAGCAGCCAAACAGAAACTCACATGGCAAACGCAAACTCAGTGTCACGGAGGCGTTTAGTGGGCATCGAGGCCAGGCAGTTTGCAACACTGCCAGAGCAGACGGAACCTAGTCTGGAGCCGCAATCTTGGGCACTTTAGGTGGCAGTAGCCAGAGCAGGAGTCCAGAGCACTGCAGCTGGTGATGGTCAAGCAGCAGGAGTTGCAGCAGGAGTCTGAGCCTCCTCCGGGGGCAGAGCAGGAGTCTGGGTAGCAGCAGAAGCCATTGTCTGGGGTGCTGACAGGCACACTAGCCTGAAGACCTCAGGTGCCAAGGTGTTCAGCTGTGCCACTAGGGAGGCTAGTGACTTTGCCAGCCCCTGTCAAATGGTTCCCACCTCCTGGAAACATGGTGCCCATCCCTGGGGTGCCACCATGGCAGGAATAGGTGCCGGGAGTGTTGGGAGTCTGCAGCAAAGTGAGGGGAACCAGGGCCAGCACTGAGCCAGTGCTGAGGATTAGTCCACGCAGCAGGAGCTAGGACAACTGCCAACTGGAGCAGGAGGAGCTTGGGCAGCTTTACTGGTCTGGGTCATCAAACATGAGCGAAAGGTCCTGTGTGAAGCCTTCAGTTATTCAGGAGGGCTGTCCCGCTCTAGCAGGGGGCAGACCCAGTCCTGTGCCTCTCTTGACAGCAATTACAAAACCCACCTTCATGAAATCAGTGAAGTGTGAGGCCAGTGCTGGAAAGGGCGGCACCACTGGACCAGGAAAGCCCTGCACTGCCCACAGTCCCCACAGAACTGAGGAAGCAGGGCCATAAAGCGCTCCAGTGAGTTGGCAGCCCTGTGAAAGAGCATGTGAAAGTACACAAGCAGGGGCAGAACAAACTGTAAGGAGCACAGGGGTGAGGGGCATCTGGAATGTGGGCAAACATGGAGTTTGGGGGTAATGGGGCTCAGGGCCAAGAGACAGGAGGCAAGACTGAGGACAAGAACAAGGACTAAGGCAGGGCAGGGGAAGAGCAGATGGGGGTGTGGGGGGAGACAAGACCACATGGGGAGCAAGGGAGCAAGAGACAAGTGAGACAAGGCACAAATAGAGGGGAGCAAGGACAACGACCAAGAGAGGAGCAAGGCAGGAACAAGACAAGAACTAAGAGCAGAACTGGGACCAAGACAGGGAGCAGGAGTGTGTGGGACAGAGACAAGAGAAGCCATGAGCCGAGATAAGGAGTGCAGTGTGTTGTTCTGTCCAGCTTCCTGTTGCTACCAGCATGCTTTTTATGCCTGCTGGTAGCCAACCAGGATGCAGAGAGGCAGGGCAAGACAGCCAGCAGATGGGGTGGGGTGGCTAGATCAGAGGAAGGGTGAGGTGGTGGTGCTGACAGGTTGGCCACTACTCCAGAACCCTGGAGAATGGGGGTCCAAGGCCAGGGCCTGACACAACTATCCCTTACAACAATGATCACAGTGTAAGGAAAACAATCTTTGCGTGATTACCCCAACTTCTAATTGGGCTCCAGTCAGTGAGGAGAGCACAACAGGCACTAGCTATTGCACTCTACTATGCTCATGCACCAGCCATAGAATGCTTTTTTAAAATGCACAGAAACCTCTCCCCAGAACATATAATGATCACGAACACCCTCAACTGAGACAGTGACCCTTTTCACATGGGCTGCGGAGCAGGGGGGATGGGTGGAACGTCGTAGTGTGTGTGCAGTGAGTGGCGGCCATTATACGGACGTCCACCCACCTCCACCTTCCTCCGTGCATGGAGCAACCACCGTTGTCACTGGTTGTTCTGTGCGTGGACAATGAGTGGAGCATGGGAGCACGCACCCACCCCCCACTCACTAGTCACAATGATCACAGGGGCTGTCCCCATCTCCATGCCCACAAAGTGGATCTGCGTGGGCATGGTGGGGGCATCTCATGTGAATGGGCCAGTGTGCCACCTCCTCTTTTCTAGGTTATTAAAAAGGCATAATTCAGTGCCTTGTGTGCACCAGTTCAGAAGTGTCAGTAATAAGGGAGAAGGGAAAGTGAGGTAAGTGGAGAAGAGCAATATGCCTTTCTTTCTAACTAACAGATACTTTTCTGAGTAGCCACCAAAACTGGAAAGAGGAATTAGAGGACACAAGCATCACTTGAGCATTAAGGGGTAAATATGAGGTATGAGTTCAAGTCCTGTTGCATAACTTGAACCAGCAACATTTCCATTCAGAGGTGAAAGTACTACTCTCAGTATCATACTGAGAAAGATACAGTCTTTTTTTCAGAAAGACATAATATTCTTTGGACACATGTAAAACATTAACTCTTTGGCACCGAGAGTCAGATTTTGCTAGAGAAGTCAATTGCAAGTAATGGATGCCCTGAAAACCACCAATGTGAAAGGATAAATGTTCCTGATATGCCTTTATTATCTTTTATTATTTTACACTAATTGAAGTCTTTCCCTTCCTCACCTTTTAAAAACCCTAATCCATTTGGGTGTGTTGCTTGACTTGAATACTGTAAAATAAAAGTTTTTATTAAGCTTATTTGATCTTCACTGCAGAGAAAGTCCATCCCAAAATTCCATGTTATAACTAGAAGAAAGCCCAAACCAGAGTTCCAGGTTCAGACACTTTCTAACTCTGGGAAAGTTGAGAATAGATCCAGGTTTGTGGACCATCTCTTCAAATGCAACTGACACAACTCAGTTAGGAACATATAAAAAACCTCACCATCATGAAAAGCAAAACCAAAAATGAATTGTGCAAAGATGGAAAAGGAGCTGGAATGGGAGGTTAAACAACAGAGAGAGATGTTACTAGCCTGATAAGAAAAGAAGTGACAGAGAGGTTTCACCACTTTATAAGGCTATCATTTTTTTCTGCTGCAATGGTTGCTGATTTCTCCAAGTCATTCTTAAACAATATAAACATATGTACATGGATAAAAAGGGGGGGGGGGGACTTCTCTAAATGCCCATTCCACTCTGAAAACCAGCTCTGTAAAATGGCATTGTGATCGTGCCATTTTTACTATTTCTAAGTAAATGTGAGTGTTCCCAGTTTTCAAGTAAAAGGGGGGAGTTTTTTCAGACCGCTAGTCATGCAGCTTCAATTCTGTGTTATGGATAAATGTTTTTAAAGAGAGAACACATTCACTGTATTCACTGGGTTTGGGGCTCACCCCATTCCCAAGTGGTGTACTCAACCTCAGGTAACAGGAAATATGCATCTGATGAAAGGTATATTTTAAACCACAGTTCTTTCCCCTGTTCCCATGCACTTACCTGGTCTTTTATTGACAATCTTGAGTACATACAAGGTAAAATGTACTAGCCCCTTTTGAGATTTGTCCCACAGTCCTGGACAGTTGCTGCAAAAGATGACAGGAACTCTGCCACAGCCATGGGGAATATACCTCAGTGAGTGACACAGGAGTATGTCAGCATCTTGCTTCCCATAACTGTGCTTCTCACTCTTTTCATACCAACATTCAGAGCTGAGAAACTAGGAGCTGCTCCTTCAATTTCTTTTTAAAATGAAGCAAAAAGAGAGGCAGCATAAGGATACAGGGCAGACTGTAACCCAGAGCTCCTGGCATAACAAGTGCAATAAAATAAAATAAAATAAAATAAAATAAAATAAACGACAGTGTAAGAGCTGGCTGTTCCGCCAGGCCTTTGGGGAGGGAGACGAGTAGGGGGGTTGGGTTGGGGGGGAGGGGGTTATTTCTGCCCTTTTAAAATGTAAATGTATTTTATGAATTTTATAAATGTTATTGTTTTTTGTTGCTGTTGTGAGCCGCCCCGAGCTGCCATCATGTGCAGGAGAGGGCGGGATATAAGTATTTATAAATAAATTAAATAAATAAATAAAATAAAACTTCACTACCCAATCACACTGCTCCTGGTGTTATGGAAGCATTACAAACCGCTATCTAGCTTATCAGGCCATGTGCAAAATCCTTACTAGCAAAATTTAAAGCAGTAACTGGCACTTCCTCCCATAGCACTGGTAGTAGAACTGGAAAAAGGCAATTATAGTAGGACCAAGAGTTCAAAATCTGGCCCTTGTAATGGGTTAATGGTGTGACTTCTTTCATTTTTAAGACAACAACAACAAAAAATTCAGCCCAATCTCCGCACTCTACAATTATTAATTTATTATTATTATTATAAACATTTGTATAGCACCAGCCATGTACCTGGTGCTTTACACAACAAAGATAAAGACATGGTCCCTGCCTATGGCTTACAATCTAAAAAGACAAGGAGGGGGCGACAAGGAGAGGGGACAAAGGAAAGACAAGGGAGAAGCAAACAAACATGCAAGCAGCAGCGAAGTCTCAGGTGCGCATGCTTGGCTTGGTTACAGTTAGGCAGGAGTCTGCAAAGGAGGGCAGATCGTAAGTATTAGGAGGAAAACAACTAGCAGGCATTGGGAAAGGCGGCACGGAAGAAGTGGGTCTTGAGGAGGGATTTGAAGGTGCCGAGGGAGGGGACGAGGCGGATGTGGGTAGGGAGGGAGTTTCAGGCATGGGGGGCAGCGAGGGAGAAGGAACGAAGGCGGTTAGGGGAGCATAGGAGACGGGGAAGAGTGAGGGAGGGGACAGAGGAGGAGCAGAGGGTGCATGCAGGAGTGCGTAAGGAGATTAGGGCTGAGAGATAGGGGGGAGCTTGGCTGTTAAGTTTTTTATAGGTGAATACCAGGAGTTTAAACCGGATGCGTTCGGGAAGGGGAAGCCAGTGGAGAGAGGAGAGGAGAGGCTGCACATGGTCAAAGCTGAGTGGATGACCTTGGCAGCGGAGTTTTAGATGGCGATAAGGGGGGACAGGTGAGAGTGAGGGAGGCCAGCGAGGAGAAGGCTGCAGTAGTTGAGGCGAGAAATGACCATGGCATGAACAAGGGTTTTGGCAGAGATAGAGAGTAAGGGGCAGATCCGAGCGATGTTACAGAGGGCAAAGCAGCAGGACTTGGCAACAGAGTCAATGTAAGGCTTAAAGGGAAGATGAGTGTCAAAGATGAAGGCCAAGTACGGGCTTGGGGAACAGGATGGATGGTGGCTCCATCGATGCGGATGGACAGGGAAGTGGAAGAGAAAGAGGAGGGAGGAAAAATAAGGAGTTCAGTCTTGGCCATGTTGAGCTTCAGCTGGTGTTGGGACATCCAGGTGGAGATGTCAGCAAGACAGCTGACGAGATGTGAGTGGGCAGAAGGGGAAAGAGAGAGGGTAGAGAGGTAAAGCTGAGTGTCGTTAGCGTAGAGATGATATTGGAAGCCGTGGGAGGCAATGCCAAGGGAAAGGGTGTAGATAGAGGAGAGGGCCAAGGACAGAGCCTTGGGGAACCCCAACTGAAAGGGGGAGGGAGGAGGAGCTGGAATTGGGAAGAGACACATTAAAGGCGCGGTCAGAGAGGTAGGAGGAGAACCAGTCAAGGACAGAGCCACAGAAGCCCAAGGAGCGAAGCGAGTCCAGTAGGAGTGAGTGGTTGACAGTGTCGAAGGCAGCAGAGAGGTCAAGGGGGACAGTTCCCCTGGCAGCAATATATACTGTCCTTCCCCTGGCAGTAAAGTTCTCCCCCCGTACTCCAAACGGTTCTCCTTTCCCAGTATCAGTTCTAAGCTATGAGAGAATTCACAAAGTAAAGAAGGAGACATGCAGAGTGTGAGAAAAAAAATTTTGCTGGGAGAAAAGACAGTGTGTATGTGTGTGTGTGTGTGTATATACACATACATACATACATACATACATACATACATAGCGTGTGCATGTGTGTGAGTGTGTATGAGAGAGAGAAAGGAATCACACATGCATAAAATAATCCCTCTCAAAAGGCAGACTTGAATCTTTGTCCTTCCAGTCTTCATTTTAAAAGCTGTCCCCATTTATTTAGGCACTCACTGTGACGGAGGTATATTCCCCATGGCTGTGGCAGAGTTGCTGTCATCACCCCAGTGTGGGATTTTGCAACTGTCCAGGACTGTGGGACAACTCTCAAAGGGTGCTAGTAATGTCATATCCTGTATGTCCTCATTTTATGTGATTATTTGATGCATATGTGATTCCTTTCATTTTTTTAAGATTAAAGCAATTACATTTTCATACCAGTCCCCATATTAGACAACAGGCTATTGAAAAGATGCATAATTTTACATGTATCCTTGCCTTGTCATCACTTTCAGGGCGCTCCATAGACTTGTTTCACCCTATCTTTCTGCTTTCATTTCCTGCTACATTTTTATCTGAGCTGGGAACTTCACTCATCCTCTGCCACCACCCTCACCCGCCCCAAGTCTCCTGTTCCCTGAAGCAGCACCTTCTCCCATGCTCCCAAGTACCATCTATGATTGTAACACCCTCCCCCAGACACATTCTACTTCCTCCCTCCCTTTAAATCTCACCTTTAAGAACCTACCTCTTCCATCAGGCTTTCCCTATGTCCTCAAACCCACAGGCTGCTCACAGATGCTCCTTCTACTGTCCTGTCATTCAAAGTTCCCTTTATGCCCCTGTAACTAAACTAAGCACTTATGCATGCGATTTCTTAACTTTGTGCATACCTGTCTCTCCCTACATTTCCCTCTCCCTTGTCTCCCCTTCCTTGGTCATCCTAGATTATAAAACCCTTGGGTTGTGGACCCAAAGGAGCTGGCACTATAAAAATAATAATTTTAACAACATGCAAATTTAGTGCAAATTATGTCCCACACGGTCTCTCATTTTGAATGACACTGTCCCTAATTTCAAATTCCAGGAATTGAGAGGTAGTCCCAGAGATAAATTACCATAAAATAAAGTAGTCTGCCTCACACGAGCAAGCTCTCAGAGTTACAACATTTCAGAAACGGAGGCTTTGAAAAAGGATGCTGTGGAAGTGTGCTTGTTGATTGTGGTGAGTCTTGGCAGGATTGGCTCCCTGACTGCTCAGTACACACCCACTAGCAGATGCAGCTAGGCTCAAACCTAAGGGCAGCTGAGCCCTATCAAGGCTATTTAAGCAAGAAACCCAGCTAGCAGAAAAGAGTTTCAGGGAACCTGCAATCCAGGAAGAAAGGTGACAGCACAGCTTCTTACAAAACACTTCATAACCTGGCTCTCCCTTACCTCTCAGCCCTTATCTCCTTACACACTCCTGCATGCACTCTCCGCTCCTCCTCTGCCCCCTCCCTTACTCTCCCTCGTCTCCCCTGCTCACCTAACCGCCTTGGTCCCTTCTCCCTTGCTGCCCTCCATGCCTGGAACTCCCTCCCTGCCCACATCCGCCTCGCCCCCTCCCTCTGCACCGCCAAATCCCTCCTCAAAGCCCACCTCTTCCTCGTCGCATTTCCCGACGCCTGTTAGAACTTCCCTCTCAATACTTACTGTCTGTCCTCCCGATTGACTCCTGCTTAACTGCAACCAAGCCAAGCACGTGCACCTGAGACTTCGCATCCGCTTGAATGTTTTTATCCCTTGTCTCTCTCTATGTCCCCTCTCCTTGTCTTCCCCCTCCGAGTCTATTAGATTGTAAACTGTAGGCAGGGACCGCGTCTATCTCATTGTTCTGTAAAGCGCCAGGTACACAGCTGGCGCTATACAAATGCTTATAATAATAATAATAATAATAATAATAATCAAACACCCTGGTCCTGCAAGGACTCACCCACTGCAAGGGGTGAGGAACTCATGACAGACCCCTTCTCCATACTGCATATGGAAACAACATAATCCCATTTATGCTGTTTTGAAACCTGTTTGTGGCCACACATGGCACCACTGAAATATCCCCCAGATACTCTGAAATGAATAGGTACTCCATAGCTTGTAGAACTATAGCTTTAGACTGCCTAGTGATTTTAACAGGCATCATGAAATCATTTTATATCTGGTTCTCAAAGAAGGGCTAGAACAGGGGCGGCCCACCCCCTAGGAAATCGGGGCAATGCCCCCCCAGTCCACCCGATGCCGAGTCCCTGCTGACCGGGGAGAAGGAAAAAAAAAAAAATTTGCACCGGCCAAGCCTGGGCTCATGTGCGGAGCCAGCTTGAAAAACCTTGTTTGAAGTAGCAACCTTCAGAAGGTTGCTACTTCAACAACGTTCTTTGACCTGGCTCTGCTCGTTGTCACTGGTTTGTGCGCGTGTGCACAAACCAGTGACTCTCCCCTCCCTCCCCACCCCCCCGAAGGCTTCCTAAGGAAGCTTTCAGGGTCAAAAGGGAGGCAGTTCTCCCTTTATACGGAATGGGCGGCTAGAAGCGCTGTCCATTCTGCTTAAAGAGACACCACAATGAAATAGTGCTGGCAGGGGGCACTATTTCATTGCTGGGGTCGGGCAGGGAACAGTCCATACCTGGGCGCCCAACACAGGCGCCCGGGTATGGGGGGAGAGGAAGGCTGGGAGCTGCCTCAAGCAGCGCGCGGGGAAGCAGCAGGAGGCTCAGCTCCTGCTGCTCCAGCGCATGCTGCTTCAATCCCAGGGACGAGACGGCAGAGGCCCGAGGAGGAGCGGCACCAACGCGGTGACGAGGGAGCACCGAGCCAGTTTGCAGTGAGTAAGTTGCGCGGGTGGGGGTGGGGAGTGGGACCTGCTGGTGGGGAGGGGGGAGTGAGAGGGAAACCTGCTGGAGCCCTCCCCTCCCCAGAACCCCTGGCTCCAGGGTTCTCAGGGAGGGAAGTGGGAACTAGTAGGTTAGAGCAGGGGGCTGGGAGCCAGAACTCCGGGGTTCTCGGGGAGGGGAGGGGGGGCTAGTGGGTTAGAGCAGGGG
>QEPC01007203.1:844475-856600 GCA_003113815.1 Sphenodon punctatus
GGTACTTTATAGGCAGCCAGTGCAGAGCCCGGAGCACTGGTGTCATGTGCTCCCTGCGACCCGCCCCTGTAAGGAGACAGGCCGCAGCATTCTGAACCAGCTGCAGCCTCCGGACAAGCTTCTCGGGCAGCCCCACGTAGAGCACGTTGCAGTAATCCAGCCTCAAGGTGATGAAGGCATGGATGACAGTGGCGAGGTTGGAGTCTGAGAGATACGCCTGAAGCCGCTGGACAAGATGTAACTGCCAGAACGCACTCCCCGCCACAGCCACAACCTGAGATTCCAAGCTGAGCCGCGAATCGAGCACACCCAGACTCCACACTTGAGAGACCATGGGAGGGCGAACCCCCCAAAACAAGAGGAGATCCAACCATCCCCAGGTCCCCCAGCCCTCGCCCACCGCCATCACCTCCGACTTGTCAGGATTCAATTACAGATGGCCCGACCTCATCCAAGCCCCCACAGCTGACAGGCACTGGAAAAATAAGGAGACTGCACAGCCTGGGTCGATGGAAAAGGAGAGGTAGAGTTGAGTGTCATTAGCATACTGATGACACTGCCTGTCCTGAAACCCTCTCACGATCTCCCCTAACGGCTGCATATAGATGTTAAACAAGAGGGGGGACAGAATGGCACCCTGCTGGACTCCACACGTGAGGTCCCGGGGGGAAGACGTACACTCCCCCAAGACGACCCAGTGATTTCTCCCGGCCAGAAACGAACGAAACCAGTCCAAGACCGTTCCGTCAATTCCGGCACGGTCCAGCAGGCAAGTCACCAACACCTCATGATCGACTGTGTCGAACACAGCCGAAAGGTCTAGCAGGACCACTAAGGTCTGACGACCCTGGTCCAATGCCAGACGGAGATCGTCAACCAAGGCCACCAATGCCATCTGCGTACTGTACCCAGGCCGAAACACAGACTGGGAGGGATCAAGGAAACCAGTGTGGTCCAGATGTTCCTGGAGCTGCCATGCCACAGCCCGTTCAATAACCCTCCCTAAAAAGGAAAGGTTAGAGACCAGCCGATATCCGGCAGGAGCATCAGTGTCAAGAGATGGTTTCTTGAGCAGGGGTCTAACCACAGCCTCCTTTAGGAAATCAGGCACCCTGCCCTCCTGAAGGGAGGCACTAACCACCACAGCCAGCAATGGCCGTAACGTCTCCTAAATTGCTTTACATCCTAAATTCCTACCTAAGATAGTATAAGTAAGACAGTTCTGAGAAAGTGGCCCTTTTTACATGGGCCTCTCCCACCCATGAACACACAGATTTCTGAGTGTTCATGGGTGGGGGAGCCTTGTATGAACGACACGGTGCACGCACCCACACTGAGTGGGGGTGCATGTGCGCACCCACCTAACACACATCCCCACTCACCCCCCATCTCATCCCCACGCATGGAGCAACCGGGGGAAACAGCAGTTGCTCTGTTGGCGATGCCCTTGTCATGAATGGATCATTACCTCCTCCAGTCCGGTTTCCTGCTGCATATCTGCCCCCGGAAAGGTGTGGAACCAGCTTGGTTGGTTCGCCCCTGGAGACTTATGGAACCGGAGATGTTCCGGAATGCTCTTGGGGAGTTACCCTCTGATCTTGACAGCCGTCCACTTCATGACCTCGTGGCTATTTGGAATACGCTGCTGATGGAGGCCATCGACTGAACGGCCCCATGGCATCAGCTTCCCGACCACCGATAACGCAGGTCTCCCTGGTTTATGGAGGATCTGCAGCAGATGAAGCAAGAAGGGCGGCAATTGGAGCAACTATGGTGTTGCTCTTGTGCTGAAGCCAACTGATTGTGGCATAGACTTAGTGTACAAACTTATGCCGTGGCTGTGCAGGCAGCAAAAAAGAGGTTCTCTGCTGCACTCATAGCATCCATGAAGTCATGTCCAGCTGAGCTTTTCCGAGTGGTGAGGGGGCTGGTCAGTCTGGCCTCCCTCTGCCTGGAACTGGAATTTTCCAGTGCTTGCTGTGACACTTTTGTCTACTTTTTTGTGGATAAAATTATTTGAATTCACCATGACTTCGACGCCACATTTATTGCGGTAGGTGAAACAGAGGTGATGGAAGCCCCACCATGTCCTGTTTTATGGGATCAGTTTCGGTGGGTGTCTCCTGCTGATTTGGAGGATGTCCTTGGAGCGGTTAGGGCCACATGCTGTGAATTAGATCCGTGTCCATCCTCGCTGGTTAAGGCCAGCCAGGAGATGCTGAGGCAGTTGCTGGCTGGGATGGTCAGCGCTTCCTTTAGGGGAAGAAGCCCAGCACTCTGCCCTAAGAAGGCGGTGGTGCAGCCTCTGCTCAAGAAACCATCTTTGGACATTGACTCCCTAGCCAGCTATTGGCCTCCCTAGCCAGATCTTGTGGAAAAAGGAGGGTGTTTTAGGCACATAGATAACTGTAACCAGTGCTTCTCATGTCTTATGACCTTTCCCACCACTGCCCTTTTCAGGCACACCATCCAAAAACAACACTAGGAATCCATAATGCTTAAACATGTGTATGGAATTCTAAAAACTTTGACCAATGGTCATAGTCAATGTAAGGTTACAGGCACTGAAAGAAAGGCACAAGAGCAGAAATCTGGAGGTAACGTTTGTGTTGGATTTATTTCTTTCCCTTAGGAGTCTCAATAATGAAAGCAAACTCACATCTGGAACCAACCTTGATTCATACAACTGTAAAAATAGACCATGCTACCAATGATACGAAGTTTTAACTTTTCTGTTCAGCGGGTGAACTATGCACAGCTTGCAAACACAAATTCTTAATTCTTACCCTGAAAAATGTAAGTAATTTTTCTGTATTTTTCAAATTCAGTTTTAAAGTAACTACCCATCAAGACAGTCTGAAAATTAATTGGGGGGGGGGGGATTAACAGATTTGCAAACTGTGCCTCCAAACTCTTGCTCCTAGAGCTAGTTCACAAACTATGACAGATGTGTTTTAGCTCTGTTTAAATATTTAGTCAGTAAAGTAAAAGCCTAAAATGAAAAAGCCAGAATGATTTCATTCTTTGCTAAAACGCGGGTGGTCTACTGGCAATTTTTGGTACCAGTGGTGTTGCCGGGGGAACAAAATGAAAACAGGTGCTATCAAATTCAAATTAAAGATTTCATTCTATTTTAAACCACCTTAAACAAAGTTTCCATAAACTTTAACTGATACTACTACAAATTTGACAATATTTTGTAACAAGAAAAGGATTATAAGTTGTCTTTAGACCATCAAATTTTAGCTGTAACAAATTTAGACTGATTGGCACCCCTTCTTTTTAAATGCATTTCTTTCATGAGCAGACTGATCCTCTGGAAGATAACATGCATGCTACCAGTTAGCATGTACTCCACTCTTATTCACTTTAACAAGACTTGTGTGAGCACTAACTGACCACACACACATTATCTGCAAGATTGGACTACAAATATGCATCAGACCTTTTAAACATGACTTGCAATTACACTGTCTTTTAATATATTTTACAGAAGAAGTGAATCTGTGAATGAACTAATTGACTTCACAGCAGCCCCAATATTTACCTTTTTTTCAGTTTTAATAATTGTTAAATTTCATGCATAGTAGACAATCAGTATAATTAAGCCATTCAATAGAGTCATACAATGAGTAGCAAAATAGAAATACTTTTCTCTTAAATCAGACTGTGGCTTTCCCCTGTATGATTAAATATTGAATAATGCTTCCTCTAACAAAAATCCAAGTAATTGTGCAGTAGTAAACGTACAGTAGCCTTTTTTTTAAAATGTGTTAATGTATCCACTCTATTGGCCAAGCTTCCTTACAGTACTTTCCCATGTAAGCCAGCTACTGTGGCAGAAGACATGCCGAAGTTTGAAAATTCAAGATGCACTGTGTTTAGATTATTACTAAGAAGAAATTATATATCTGACATTCAAGGGGCACTTCGGTCTTTGAGTTCTCTATCGTTAACAGGACACTGCTAGTACTCACAAAAATTTAATAGCCACATTTCAGTTAAAGTCAAATTCCTTTCTCTTCAAACAAAGGTGATAGCTAGTGTCCTGGAATGAAAAATAATCTGCATATTTTGCATTAATAATGCAAATTATGAGATGATAGAAATAAAGATAAGTATAGCAAGGACCACATAGAAGTTGAGGGCAAGGGCACTTAAAGGGTGCACTAAGGAAAAGGAGGCTCCAAATCATGGCTCTGTGCCATGGATCTGTCCTTGTGTGCATGCATGTTCTCGTCTCTGCTCCCTTACCCAAAGCTTACTCTTTCAGTACTTGGGGATCAGAAGTGAATCTATTGACCCGATCCTGACATTGCAAAGGGACCAAATAAAAACTAGCTGCAGGAAGCATTTGGGCCCCTGACCCAAGGTTCCTATATATAAATTCCCACTGACTTCAATAGATATTGAATCAGGCCCTTAAGAACCTCAAATCAGGGAGCCAAATCCCCTGCATGGATATTTTTTATTTGGCTCCTTTCCAGTGTCTGGATCTGGCTGCTAGCTTAAAAAGTATGTAACTCTGTAGTGAAGTTTACAATATCCCGTAGGGCGGCAATGTGCTATTTTGACTCAAACTGTAATTAAGATTGTTCTTCAATGAATACCTTACCAAACCCATGGTGCAAAATAATCCGCTTTATGTAAACTCACCATATATTGAAGGGCGCAAATGACACTGTGTGCTTCAACTAATAATTTATTTTACATCAGTACAGGATAAAAGTCTTTTTCAATGTTTCTGTCAATTCAAATTTAAATGAACATCAGTACCTTACCAGCAGTTACTTATTTCAACTTTGACCTTTTGTAGATTTTCATGTTGCAGAGTAATTTTGCCTCACACTTTGGTCTATAGGGATATTTTACTCACACCACAAATAAGCCGATTGTGGCAGTTTAAATTCTTTCAGCTAGTTCAGAGTTTTATTTTTAACATTTCTTTAGGGAAAGGGGAGCCAGCATATTAGCATGGAATAACAACTCATATTGAGCTAGGTTTGTTGAATACTTTCCAATCTTTAACCACAATCACTGTTCCATCAAATTGTCTTCACCAAAGCTTAAAGATTTAGGGCCCATTCAAGGAGTATTGAAGCCAAAGGAAAGATTCCCACTGACTTCAATGGATATTGAATCAGGCCCTTAAATATTACTATACATGTCTTTGAAAATAATATTCCCAGGTCAAATATTTCCTTATTAAAACATCATGCAAATAAATGGATAGTACTGTGGAACTGCTTTTTTCAGATTAGCACTTGTAAGTATTTGAATTATACAACAAAAATATACAGCATCATATGAAACTAACCATCATCATACTTCCTTACAGTTATTTTAGTTAAAGTTTCAAGTTAAATCACTTGTGTATAATTATGAAATTACTGTACTGATCTTCTGCTTACTTTGGAAGTGATTAATCAAAGTCAGAGAAAGCCAACCATCAACTGAAGTATGTTTCAAATTTCCTATTCAGGGATAAATCTAGAAAGATGAGCTAATTTTATTTTAATTAAATCCTCATTTAGACACATGAAATAAAATGTTTCTATTTAATTCCTGTTAGACTTAGTTGTAGTCCAAATTTCAAGTATTCTCTCTGCTTCTGCTACTTCATTACACACTACAATTTAACCTTTCCTACTTATTACACGGAACAAAAAACTTTAAAATAATTTTCCCTTGATTTAGTACCAATGAAAAGCATATTCTGGTGTCCTACACCAAATAAAATAATGACACCACAAACACACTGTGAAGGGTTCTTCTGGGTGGTTCTCAGGAGTCTCTCTTTAAATATTCATCAAACTGACAGAAGTTGACATGCTCCCCTCCTCTCCCCCCAAAATGATGGAGCCTCTAGCTGCACTCAGAATACACCAAACTGTACTTCCCAGAGATGATTTACCCAGGGAAGTAAAAATACTTGAGGAGAGCAAACTTTTAGCCTTTAAAATAGACCAGATTATGCTAGAAGGCATGCATTTTCCAAAAACAATCCAAAGGGAAAATACCACACACACACACACACACACACACACACACACACACAATATACACAAAAACCCCTTCAGTTCTGAAAGAACTAAACATTATCCTGTGCATGACAGAACCTCAACATCTGCCTCACAAACCAAGTATAAATATTTCCAATAAGTGTAATTTATATAAAAAAAATCCCTTCATCAGTTTGTCATCATCAATGTTTATTTATTTGCATAGGTAAATGTCCTACACATAATAGAAGCTTTCCAAACATTGAAGAAAAACAATCCCTGTTTTGAAACATTCACAACCTAAGGGCAGAATCAAGGGGAATGGGAACAATTGCTGAATAAGAAATTAATGTGCTTAAATGAACTCTGCAACAGCTACAAGGTCTGTCTTTGTGTTCAAACAATTCTGTATCTACAAAAAATTATTTTCCCAAATTTTCCCCAAATTAATATACCCATATAGTTTGCAACTGGCCTTATTTCTAATCCAGACACTTACAGATATGCCCACTAGTAGCTTCATTCAACTAAATCCACCCTTTCATTTACTTTCGTTTACTGACAGCCAGTCTGGTGTAATGGCTAAGTGTGCAGTACTTGGACAGAGAGGTAGGGGGGACCACAGTTCAAAACTCATTGGATGACCTTGGGCCAGTCACAATATTCTCTCAGCCTAACCTACCTCACAAGACTGTTGTGAGGATTTTTTTTAAAAATTGTATTATATGTAAAGCACTCAAAGTGCCATGGCGGGGGTGTGTGTGCTATATATTTATTATTTATTTATTTTGCAAATTTATACCCCGCCCCTCCTGCAACGCAGCTCGAGGCGGCTTCCAACAATTAAATATACAATAAAATTCATTTAAAACAATTAAATATTAAATATTAAAACAGGGCTAGACAGGTAAAACAAATGGGTAGGGGACTAAAAAACTCCCTCCCCACCCTCCCTCCCAAAGGCCTGGGCAAAGATATTATTGCCACAATTCTTGTTTATACAGGTTTTTTTTAAAACCTAGCAGCTATCTTCCAGTACTAATCTCAGTGTAAAACTTAGGCCCAAATTTTGCTCAGTTGTTACAAAGGGAAATTCAAAGTTGTCTTTCTAAGGAAAGAATAAAAACCAAGTTAAACCACATGCTGCCAAGAAATTATTAATACATTCAAAGATCCTGATATTTTTGGCTGTGTGGGGACACTCCAGGGGTGGGCAAGTTTCCCACATACCAAAATCTTCATATGGCTGAGAGCCACAACACACACATGCATGTCCCTTTGAAGCATCTCTCAGGCCAAGTCTCTTCTGCTTCACAACTGGCTGGTGGAACTTGTGCTCTGAGGACTTGGCTGCTGAGAATCAGGTTCAGTGAACTAAGACAGTTCAGTGAACTAAGAGTCATAAGGCAGCGTGTGGCCTGGGACAGGCCCTGGCCAAGAACTGCACTTGAACTGCCCAAGAGAGCTATATGTGGCTCCTCAGTCAGTTTGCCCACACTGTTATACTCTATACACCTTTAAAAAATCAATTTATCAGGGTTCAGAATTCTACTTATCCAGATCAAGAAGGAATACATCCTCACAGAAATTGGAATTTGGAATACTAATTGATTCTACATATCCAGAAATTCAGGATATGCAAATTCTACTTAAGTGCATTCCACAGTAGTAGCCTTTTATTACATACTACCACTTCTTCAATGTCTCACATTTATCTTTCACTGTCCCATAAAATGTTGTGGGGTCACTATCACATAGTAACAACTCCTCACTATCTATCCAAACTTATTTATTTATTTCTACCATTTATATCCCGCCTCTCCTCTCTAGGCAGCTCGAGGCAGCTTACAAAAATTAAAATATTTAAAAATATACATAAAATACATAAAAGGGAGACATAAAAGAAAAGAAAAAACCCATCCTCCCCACCCACCCTCACTCACCACCCTTCAACCATCTCCCTCAACAAATGCTTGGCGGAACAACCAGGTCTTGCACTGTAGCCAAAATGAGGCAAGGTCCGGGGAAGGGAGTTCCACAGCCTGGGCACCGCCACCGAGAACGCTCTCTCCTTTGTAGCCTCCCGCGCCACCCAGGGGACACCAAGAAGGGTGCTTCCGGCAGACCGCAGGGGTCGATCCAGGGCACAGTGTGGCGGTCACACAGATAGCAGGGGCCAAGACCGTATGCTTTATAGGTAAGCACCAACACTTTGAATCGAGCTCAGAAGACTATCGGCAGCCAGTGCAGAGCTCGGAGCATTGGTGTAATGTGTTCATGGCGACCTGTCCCGGTAAGGAGACGGGCCACCACATTCTGCACCAGCTACAGTCTCCAGAGCATCACCAAAGGTAGCCCCACGTAGAGCATGTTACAATAGTCTAATCTTGAGGTGATGAAGGCATGGATGACAGTGGCCAGGTTGGAGTCAGAAACATATGGCCGAAGCCGTCACACCAGATGTAATTAGTGAAAAGCACTCCTCACTGCGGATCGAGAAGTACACCCAGATTCCAGACCTGAGACACCAGTGGGGGACGAATCCCATCCATGATGGGGGACGTCACACCCACCGCCCTCCCCACCAACATCACCTCCGTCTTGTCGGGATTTAGTTTTAGATGGCTCACCTTCATCCAGTCCCCCACAGCTGCCAGACATCGGGTAAGCACAGCGACTGAAGGGTCTGGGAAGGATGAAAAGGAAAGGTAGAGCTGGGTGTCATCAGCGTACTGATGACATCGCACGCCATACCATCTCATGACCTCGCCGAGCAGCTGCATATACACACTGAACAAGAGAGGGGACAGAATAGAGCCTTGTGGAACTCCACACGTGAAGTCCCAGGGAGAAGATGAACAATCCCCGACCACCACCCGCTGGGTTCTCCCAGCCAGGAAGGAGCAGAACCATTCAAGAACGATTCCACCCACATCGGCATAGTCCCACAGATGGAGTCACCAACATCTCATGATCAACGGTATAAAACGCAGCTGAAAGATCTAATATGATTAGCAGGGTCAAACGACCCTGATCCAGTCCCCAACGAAGGTCATTGACCAAAGCCACTAATGCAGTCTCAGTGCCATAACCTGAACAAAAGCCGGACTGCGAGGGATCAAGAAAACCGATGCAGTCCAGATTCTCCTGCAGCTGCTGAGCCACCACCCACTCAATAACCTTCCCTAAAAAGGGAAGGTTAGAGACTGGCCGATAGCTAGCAGGGGAGTCAACGTCGAGTGATGATTGTTTGAGCAGGGGCTGCACCACCACCTCTTTGAGGCAGTCCAGCACCCTGCCCCCCCTCCCCCCCCGGAGGGAGGCACTGACAACACCCGCCAGCAACGGCCCCAACATCTCCCGGCTGGCCTTGACCAGCCAGGACGGGCATGGGTCTAGTTCACAAAATGTGTCTCTAACAGTCCACAAAACATCCTCCTCAGCAGCAGGCATCACCCACTGAAACAGATCCCACAAAACTGGAGAAGATAGAGCCTCCATAACTTATGGTTGTCCTATTGTCATAAACTCGGAGTCAAAGTCATGATAAATCCGAGCAATTTTATTTGCTAAGTACTGAACAAACATGTCACAGAGGACACTGGAAGACTCCAGTTCCAGGTGGAGGGAGGCCGGACTGACCAACCCCCTCACCACCCAGAAAAGTTCCGCTGGACGAGACTTTGCAGATGCTATCAGGGTAGCAAAGAACTCCTTCTTCGCTGCCCGACAGCCATGGCATAGGCCCATAAACGGGCTCTATGCCACAATTGATCAGCTTCAGCATGAGACCAGCGCCACCGGCGCTCCAACCGCCACCCTTCCTGCTTCAACGTCTGCAGGCCCTCCACAAACCATGGCGGCCTGTGGTGCCGATGCCGAGGGAGTGGACACCTAGGAGCCATCTGGTTGATGACCTCGGTCAGCAGAGTATTCCATAAAACCACAAGGTCATCAAGTGGACGGATCAGAGGGTAACTCCCGTAGAGCATTCTGGAACCTCTCAGTCTCCGGGGCTGAACCAACCAAACTGGTTCCACACCCTTCCGGGGCAGACGTGTGCCAGGAGACAGGCCCGCAGGAGGTAATGATCTGTCCACAACAAGGGCTCTGCTGACACTTGCTGACTAATATGTCTGGATTTTCAAAGCTACTAGCAAGGTAACTAAACAGCAATCCTTGTGGTAACTAGTGGTACCTGAAAAAGAACATAGGCCTTTTTTACACGGATGCCACCCACCCACGAACACCCATAAATACACATCGGATGGGTGGGAGAGCGTCTGTGTAAACGTCCACGAGTGGGTAGGTGCACGTTCACGACCCACCCACCAACACCCACAGAGCAGCCGGGAAGGAGCTGGCATGCTCCATGGGTGGAGATGGGTGTTCAACACCCACCCATCCATGTAAAAACCAAAACGCCCACAGGGATGGGTTTGCCGATACCACAGAGAGATGGCTAGAGAGGCAACGCAGGTGCCCCCAAGCAGACACACCCACCGGGGGAGATGCCGGATGCCCGGACAGGAGCCCTTAAAGGAGAACCGAAACATGACAACGGTGCGCCAGCTCCCAAAATGTCCGGGAGGAAAACAACCGACAAAACTAAGGGAGCCAGTGCCGCAACACGCGCAGGACGGGCCAGCGTAAGCCAAAGGACCCCGGGACACCCAGGGGAGGGGCGCCCGGCCCAATGGCACAGGGGGGGAGGGAAAGATGGCTAATCACAGCACACCTGTCCCACCACAGGGCCGAGGGCATACCGCATCGCCTGCATCCTCCCAGTCCACCACAGCCATGGGGAAGGGAGCACAACTGACAGTGAGGTAAGAGCAAGGGTACCCCAACAACTTGGGAAAGGGGGACCCACATGCCAATACCAGAAACCATCCCAAGGGAACACAGGGCAGGCAGCTGACAGCTAACTGTTACCGCTCCCACACCCCAGGAGAGCACCCATACACAGGAGCAACGCACCATCGGGGAGACGGCCGAGGAGGGCCTCCGTGACAGTCAGGTAACCCAACCATGCCCCCTCAGAGGAAGAGGGGAAGGATCTCCCAACAGGAGCAAAAGGGACTGCGGGACAGATGCTAACCCCAATGCAATACCCCCAACAGGAGATGACCAACTCCACTGTCACCACAACTACCGGGCGGGCCCCAAACCACCAAGCTGGAAGGCCCCACACACACAGTACCCAAAAGGGGGAGCCCTGTTCGAGGCAGGAGACCAGGGACTTCATATGCGTGGGGGGGGGCCGAAAAGGTCCAGCACAACCTGGTGTGCAGCTACAAGACCAGACAGGTCTGTGAAGCTATCGTCCAGGAGATGCAGCAGCAGGGGTACAATAGGGATGTCACCCAGTGCATGCAGCAGGCAAAGGACTTGAGGTCCAGATATAAGTATATCAAGGACATAATCACAAGTCCAGCCGTGCCATGCGTACAATGGAGATCCATGATGAGCTGGACCAGTTCCTCTGAATGGACGGGAACATAGTTGCCTCCCGCATACACAGCACCACTTTCGCCAGGGACAGAAAGGTGCTAACAACACCCCCCTGCCAAACCCCCCTGGAGCAGGGGGAGAACGCTGCCCCTGGCAAAGCCAGCCAGGATGCGGGAGGGGACAGCCCCGTCACACAGGGGAAGGAGGCAGCCTGGGAAACCACTCACACAAATATCACCCTCCAGCCCGGGGTCCGGCGGTTTGACCCAGAAGGCATAGTAGCAGCCTGAAGCAGTCCGGAGCGCCGCTGTGGCTGGGCCTGCCACCGCTGCTGCCACCGAACCCACCACCGCTGCTGCCGGACCCAGGGCCAGAGCCCCAGCACCACCAGGTAGCTCGGGCTCCGGGTCTGGCAGCAGCAGCGCTCTGGCGCGCTTCAGGCCGCTACTAGGCCTTCCGGTTTGACCTGGAAGGTCTAGTAGCGGCCTGAAGAGCTCCGAAGCGCCGCCGCCAGACCCCCCAGCACCACCAGGTAAGGCAATCCCTGGGATGAGGAGGTTAAAAAAAATATATATTTTTTTAATGAAGCTGGGTGGGAGGGGGGGGAGGAGGTGCTCCCCGGCGCCCCTTCCACCCATGCAGCCGGGAGGGGGAAGGGAAAACCAGCCC
>QEPC01007203.1:857598-905405 GCA_003113815.1 Sphenodon punctatus
AAAGGTTAAAACCAGCACCTTGAACCTGGCCCGGTACTTTATAGGCAGCCAGTGCAGAGCCCGGAGCACTGGTGTCATGTGCTCCCTGCGACCCGCCCCTGTAAGGAGACAGGCCGCAGCATTCTGAACCAGCTGCAGCCTCCGGACAAGCTTCTCAGGCAACCCCACGTAGAGCGTGATGCAGTAATCCAACCTCAAGGTGATGAAGGCATAGATGACAGTGGCGAGGTCGGAGTCTGAGAGATACGGCCGAAGCCACCGGACAAGATGTAACTGCCGGAACGCCCTCCCTGCCACGGCCACAACCTGAGATTCCAGGCTGAGCCGCGAATCGAGGAGCACACCCAGACTCCGCACTTGAGAGACCATGGGAGGGCGAGCCCCCACAACAAGAGGAGATTCAACCACCCCCAGGTCCCCCAAGACCTCGCCCACCAACATCACCTCCATCTTGTCAGGATTCAATTGCAGATGAGGTCAGCAATCCCTATCGGAGGAGGGGGTCCACCCCACCAAACCTCTTGGTGTCAGCTCCTCAACTCGACTGTCCCTGTTTACTGTTCCTCCCTTTCTTCGCTATGTATTAAAGTTTGTTTGCTCCCTTTTCCCTTTCCTGTGTGCTGTTTTCTTGTGTGGGCGCCTCATGGTGGTTGTGTCCTGTTGCCTGGCAGGTGTGGGGTATGTAGCGTTTCCCCACCCCCTCACATGGTTGCAGCTCTGTCGGATCCTTTGGGGTTGGCCCTGGGTTCCCTGTCCTGGGGGTTGTGGCCACTCAGCTGACTGTCTTGCCTTCCTTATGTCCCCCTCCGATCCTGTCTCGATGCCCCCATTTCCCTGTGGTCCCTTGGGCCGGGGGTCCATTCCCTTGGCTGTTGTCCTGGTGTCTTGCCCCCTCCCTGCCTTGGTGTTGGTCTCCCCCTTCGCTCATGCACATCCATTGTTGGTGTTTGGGGAGCTGCAGGTTGGTGTGTTCTGGGGTTCCCCCACCGTCCCCCGCCAACCCGGCTGTGGTTTGCGCTTCCATTCCTGCCGCCATGACCTCCTGTGTTCCATTCCCGGCTCATTTTATGGGGGCCTTGAGATTGGGGGGGGCTTTGCTGCGGGGGGAGTTGGGTGTTTATGTTGGGGGCTCCTGCTGTTTCGGGGCTCTGACCTTCTCCCCTGTGCCCCCCTGCCCCCACAACTGCCCCCCCCCCCTTGCCCATGCAGCCCTTTCCTGTCTGGTTGTGTTCACGGTTGTGTGTGGGCGGGTTCTGGTTTGTAGGGGGTCCGTGGGGCCCGGCTGACTGGCCTCTGTCA
This sequence comes from Sphenodon punctatus, assembly GCA_003113815.1. Taxonomy (NCBI): domain Eukaryota; kingdom Metazoa; phylum Chordata; class Lepidosauria; order Sphenodontia; family Sphenodontidae; genus Sphenodon; species Sphenodon punctatus. The sequence goes on from QEPC01007203.1 coordinate 858,898, forward strand.
CGGGGCTAGCTAGGAGACTTGGTGTCTCCTGTCATCCCTGTTCCCTCCTACCCCGCCCGCACAGAGTCTGGAAGTTCAGGGGCAGAGCTGCATGACGCGGCTTCTTTTGCCCTCAGTCAGCCATGTTGTCACGTCGTTGTGCTGGGCAGGGATTCCCCTTCATTCGCTGTCTTGGCTGTCCGTGTAAATGTCATCGGTGTTTGCTCGATGTTTCCCGGGGTGGGTGTTTGCCAGATTTGTGTGTGCCAATACCCCCTCTTCCGTCCCACTCCCCCCCCTCGCAGCGCTGTCCATGTAAATGTCTCCTGCTCACCCACCCAGCTCCACCCACCGGGCCGCCGCCGGCGTCCACGTAAACAAAGGCCATAGTAGCACAGCATCATGTCTGAACAAGCTCTTTACGTTTGGTACCACCAGATATCATAATGGCTGCCCATCTATTGGCCCAAGACAATTTTACACTTACTAGCAAGCACTTACATATTTGAATTTTGGTACTATGGCTAACTATGTGAATGCAAATATCTGATTTAGACATGAACATACACTGTACATGCATAAATGTGCATGCTAATTTTGAAAATTCTGCCCTTAAATTTCTCTTCACTCTAGTCTCAGTATTTCAGAAATTTCATGAAAGGGGGAAAGTTATCAGTTTGATTACTGTGAAATTCAGCATTTGCTGGTATCACATCACCACTCCAGAAGTAACATAGCTTTCAATAACTACTAGGCAGCAGACAGTTTACACAGAGAGGTCATCTACTTGCAAATGCATACTATATGCACATATAATTCGCTGTTCAAGGTTAAGAAAACCATGTTTGTGTGTTTTGGGAGGTAAAATAGATTTTAAATGAGAATGCATTTTGCAAGTTTTGTTTTTCAAATACAGGAAGTATCCAACAATCTCTTCATTATTTATTGTTTGAGATTTTTTTTATATGGCTAATTATTCAATTTTAGATAAGATTCCCAGCTGGATAGGCTGCTTGCTTATTCAAGGCTACAGCACACTTACATTTAAAGTCTATTAGTATTTACTTCATGTTTAGCTAAAAAAAACCACCCTGTAAATAAAAAAGTAGTAAAAAAAAACCCACATTCTTTGCTCAGTGGGGGTACTAAATGCACAGTTTGTGCAACTGCTATTATAACCACAAACAGCCCTGTTCATTCTCTTTCTCAGAGGAAAGGCACTCAATATTCTATTACCATACGTAGCGTTACTTCTCACGGTGATTTGTGCGAGAGGCAATTTCTCGGATGACAGAATCAATCAATTTATACATACAAAATAATGTTGTCTAGAAAACAAATATTTTTTCTGGTATTAATTTTGAACAAGTTAATCACTAATTTGAAATTCTGGCCATGAGTATAGTCACATCAAGCACGTACTTTGCAGCGAATTGTGCTTTATGCCACCTCCCAAATGGTGGGGCCCCTCCCAACAGAACCAGTACAGTTCTGCTAAGCTACGGTCAGCAATATTTAGGAAGCTGTGCAAAAGGAGCACACTTCATTTCCTACACACGACAACCCCTATACTGGTGAGAATTTTTGCATAGCATAATCTAGTGGAATGCCATGGCAGAGCTACACAATTCCTCGTCTTTTAGCAGGCATTCAGATTGTCCATTATAGAATGATCTAGGGAATGAAGAAAATATGCATGCAAAGAGATATTTGCTAAAGGGAATTTATCGCCCCATGAATTTAAAGAAAGGTCTTCAACAGATAATGTCCAAAGCCAAGTTATCATTCACTTTTTCAGTTTCTAGGATATTAATTCCCACAAGAACTCAGTTCTAGTCACAGTTATACTGCAGTACATACAGAATCAAAAGCTGCATGGAAAAAGGCAGCTTGTTCTAAGATATATCTGAAAGAAAAGGGTGATCACAAACAGATTAGCCCATTATGGAAGTGACACAAACTAAGCAGGAGGTATGAATAATCTGGGGAGGTTCCATGGAAAAATAAATATCATGATTGAACCCAAGGCAATTGGAAACATTTCAGATTGGCTTCCTAAAGTATTTTGTAGAACATATGATGTCCACATGTCCATTACCAGCAAACTTCAACAGAGAAAACAACAAAGGCTGATGCTTTAAAATCTTGAAAAACCCACCCACTACTAGCCTCTCCCATGCTACTACAGCATATATAACTGTCAACTGAGGCAAGTTGCATAGAAACTATCTTATATTACAAGGCTGACTGTATTTACTTAAAGCATGCATATTGTTTACAGGATTTGAGCCTGTTGGGTAAGGGTTGCGTGGGTCTCTTCATCCACCGAGTCAGATGCCAAAGTACTTTATATCAGAGAGTCACAAGGCTGGAAGGGACCTCAAGGGTCATCTAGTCCAGCCCCCTGCACCACTGCAGGACCTGCTGCCACATCGTCCTGTAGCATCAAATAGTAAGAACTCCTCACAAGATTTATGCCATAGATTTATCCAACTCCATTTTGAAGATATTCAGATTCTTTGCTCCCACAACTGCCCCTGGAAGCACTACTCTAATTGTTAAGAACGTTCTTCTAACTTCCAGCCTAAAATTATTGATAACCAGCTTGTATCCATTAGTTCTTGTACCCACACCCCCTTTGTTTGAACAAAAGTTGTACCCCTGTACCCACATTCCCTTAGTTTTAACAAATCCTCCCCTTCTATGAGGGTAAAGAACTTGAGAGGGGCTTTTTGTGGAGGGAGACAGAGGAAGGACAATTGGTCCAGTGGTTAGATCACCAGGTCTCTTTGCACCTCAGTTTCCTACCTGAAAAAAATGGGGGTAAAAAGTACTTTCCAATATGCACAATAATCCTGTAAGGTAAATATATTAAAGCTTGTGAGTAAGTAAGTAATATTTATTAAGCAAGACTAAAGGTCATAGCTGACAATAGTAATGACAAGACGACAAAAAGTAAGAGTAAAATAAATTATAAGATCTGTACAAATGTGCAGAACCCAAATAATAAAACAAACAATATAACACCACAATTCTACAAAAAGTAATGAGGTAGAGGAGCTATTCCTCCCCACAAAGGGGCCTAAACACAGTCCCTTCTAAAAGCAAAATCAGCCCTAAGCAAATTAAAGCTTGTGAGACATCAAGACATTATGGCTCTGCAGGCCATATAAATATCCAATACAGTTAGGAAAACTCAAAGTACCCAAGCCTCTAAAAGAAGGTTTGAGATGAGTTTATTGGTGATTAACTGTTAAAACCAAACATCAACAAGGCAGAAAGTTTAGACGCTACATGACACGTGTATTTGCAGGTTAAGCCTAAATAAGCTTCTGTTTGCAGCTTGAAATGACACACCTTGTTTGGGTGCTAAAGATTCTGTAAGCAAGGATTTGAAAGGGCATAGATTACTAAAGGGGCACACAATTGTTAAAGTTTTACACAAACTTCCAATTACCAAATTTCACCAAAGATGGGTTCAAGATCATCATCACCACCACAGAATGTGCAGAAGTCAGTATTAAAGGCAAATGGGAATAATAAAACAAGTTGCTGTATAGAGGGGGAAAAGTGAATAAAGTAGCCAGTGGTTTTCATTTAAATTCACAGAATTTTTGGAAATAAGTCTACGCTATCCTTCCAACAGCCTTTTCTTTTATTCTCTGTTACTGTCTAGTAGCTGCCTCTTCATGTTCCAGAGCAGGCCAACGGGGCCCTGGACTGTGGGTGCTGACAAACAAGATGATAGCCCACACCAGGTGGTCCACCTGCTCGTTTATCAGGTGTTTGCCCCACTGGCCATGTGGCCACCACCCCCGCCATGTTTGTTCTCACTGGACACGCAGTCCCCACTCATGGCAGGGTCCCATGAGCATTGCAGGCAAAGCGGGGACGGGCGGCTATTAACAGCGGCCAGGGGTATAGTTGTTTTTAGAGAAACACGGGGGTGGTGGGGAATAGCATGTCTGTTTTGTGTGGGAGGGGGGGCGAGGGAATTGGGTTGGGGGGAAGGGTTCACCCCCTCAGTGTGAGTGAGGGGTGCGGCCCTTTTGGAATGGGGGGGTTGCCCTCCTGTGAGAGGGAGGATGGGGGGTGGGATGGGGGCGAGGGGACTGGGTATGTGGGGGAAGGGCTGACCCCCTCGGTGTGAGGGAGCAGTACAGCCCTTTGAAGAGGAGGGGGTTATCCTCCTATAAAGAAAGGAAGGTAGGGGGTGTATTAGTGGATGGGGATCTCCCTCGGGGGGCTGGCGGGACGGCCTCCGGGAGGGTTGAGGGGGGGCCGGGGGAGGGGGTCTGTGGCCATAGTGGTCATAGTGGGCCGGGGGAACTATGGTCCTTCTGGGATACGAGTCAGACCTGTGAGACAGGACAGATGTTGTATACCTGTCCCGTTCAATGGCCCCCAGGCAGGTGGTGAGGTGAGAAGGAGTCAGAGGGTCCCTGGCCTCGGTCTGCTGCTGGTAAATGCGAGATCGGTGGCCAATAGGTCAACTATGGTCTGGGAGATGATCCTGGACCAGGCGGCCAACCTCGCATGCATTATGAAGACCTGGCTGGGCACTGAGTCGGGGCCTATATTGGCTGACCTTGTTCCAGCTGGGTATTCCGTACAACATCAGTCGTGGCTGGAGGACCAAGGGGAGGGGGCGACGCTGTACCCATTATTTTTAAGGATACTTTGTCTGTGAGGAGATTTCCTTTGCAATTCATCATGGGTATAGAGGGCCTCCATCTGGTGTTGGATTTGTCCGTAGACGGAGTGGGGATACTGCTGATATACCAGGCATGCACTTGTACAGCAGTTTCCCTGCCCACACTGACTGAGCTGGTATTGGAGGTGGTCTTGCCGTCCCCCAGGGCGATAGTCCTGGGGGACTTCAACATCCATGCTGACACCAGTCTTGGAGGGGCAGAGTATGAGTTCATGGCCACCATGGGCCTGTCTCAGAGAATGGTGGTCTCAGACGTGTTGGAGGACAAACCCTGGACATGACATTTTGCACAGGTCTTGAGGCGGCGGATCCGTTGGTGGGGGAGGTGTCATCAGTGCCCTTGTCATGGATGGATCATTATCTCCTCCAGTCCAGTATCCTGGTGCATGTCAGCCCCCAGGAGGGTGCAGAACCAGTTAGGCTGGTTTGCCTCCGAAGGCTTATGGAACCAGGAAGGTTCCAGACCGCTCTAGGGGATTTTTCCTCTGATCTCAATGGCTGCTCGCTCGATGACCTCATGACCATGTGGAATTCTGTGTTGGTGAAGGCCATCGGCTGTGTGGCTCCCAGGCGTCTGCTCCCGAATCGCTGCTAACGCAGGTCCCCGTGGTATATGGAGGAGCTGTGGTGGATGAAGCGGGAAGGGCGGCGGTTAGAGCAACGGTGGCATCACTCACATCCTGAAGTTGACCGATTGAGGCATAGTGTCTGGTTACGTACCTATGCCATTGTGGTGCAAGCAGCAAAGAAGGTTTTCTTTGCTGCCATTGCATCCGCCAAGTCCCGCCCGGCAGAGTTTTTCCGGGTGGTCAGGGGGCTGGTCAGTCCGGCCTCCGTCTGTCTGGATTTAGAGTCATCAAATGCCCGCTGCGATTTGCTTGTGGACTTTTTTGCAGATAAAATTGCTCAAATCCACCACAGTTTTGATGCAACTTTTTTAACAGTAGGTGAGTCAGAGGCAGAAGAAGTCCCGTCTTGTGGGATGAATTTCAGGATGTGTCACCCCCGGATGCGGGGGATGCTCTTGGGACTGTTCGAGCCACTTATTGCGAATTAGATCCATGCCCGTCCCAGCTGGTTAAGGCTAGCCAGGAGACACTAGAACTGTTACTGTGCCAGATTGGTCCTGCAGCTGAGTCACCAACAACTCATGATCAACGGTATCAAACACAGCCGAGAGAGCTAACAGGATCAGCAGGGTTGAACAACCCTGGTCCAACTCACAGGCGAGGTCGTTGACCAAGGACACAAGTCCTAGGGTACCAGATTGTCTCAAGGAGGCTGTGGTGAGGTCCCTGCTCAAGAAACCATCATTGGACGTTGGCGTCCTGGCCAGCTATCGGCCGGTCTCTAACCTTCCCTTTTTAGGGAAGGTTATTGAAGGGGTAGTGGCTCAGCAGCTGCAGGAACATCTGGACCGGGTCAATTTTCTCAATCCCTCGCAGTCTGGATTTCGTCCGGGTTATGGCACAGAGACTGCACTTGTGTCCTTGGTCGACGACCTCTCCCGTGAGTTGGACCAGGGTTGTTCAACCCTGCTGATCCTGTTAGCTCTCTCAGCTGTGTTTGATATCGTTGATCATGAGTTGTTGGTGACTCGGCTGCGGGACCAAGCAGGAATTGGCGGGACCATTCTTGAATGGTTCTGCTCTTTCCTGGCTGGGAGAACCCAGCGTGTGGTCCTGGGTGATTTTTCATCTTCTCCCCGGGGTCTCACATGTGGGGTCCTGCAGGGTTCTATCTTGTCCCCTCTCTTGTTCAATGTGTATATGCAACCTTTGGGGGAGGTTGTCAGGGAGTTTGGAGTACGGTGTCATCAATATGCTGATGACACCGTACTCCCTCCCATTGGAGGTCTACTTGACCACCGACCTCCCCTCTTTCCGCAGACAATGTAAGACCTGACTGTTCTGTTGTGCCTTTTCCAAGGGAGATGGGTGGGAGGGTTGGGGTTTGAATTGTTTTATTGGGGGACTTTAATTGTATTTGATGTTATTTATTTTAATCTATATGCTGATGACACCCAGCTATCTCTCTCATTTTCATCAGACTTGGGCTCGGCAGTCTCGATGCTTACCCAGTGTCTGGTGGCTGTGGGGGACTGGATGAGGGCAAGCTGCCTGAAGTTAAATCTCAACAAGACGGAAGTGATGGCTGTGGGGAAAGCCAGTGGAGTGGTGTCCCGCATCATTGATGGGGTCCACCCTTCCCTGGTATCTCAGGTTCAGAGTCTGGGGGTGCTCCTGGATCCGCAGCTCCGTCTCGCTCTCTGCACTGGCTGCCGATAGTCTTCCAGGTCCAATTCAAGGTGTCGGTGCTGACCTTTAAAGGCCTAAACAGCCTGGGCCCCACCTATCTGCAGAACAGCCTCACCCTCCAGGTCCTGGATCAGCCCCTGCAGTCAGCCGAGGTCGCCCTCATCAAGGTCCCCCGGGTGTCGACCTTGAGGAGGACGTTCTCTGTGGCTGAGCCACGGCTGTGGAACTCCCTCCCGTTGGAGGTCTACTTGACCACCGACCTCCCCTCTTTCCGCAGACAATGTAAGACCTGGCTGTTCCGCTGTGCCTTTTTTGAGGGAGATGGGGGGTGGGTGGGTTTGGGTTTTGAATTGTTTTATTGGGGGGATTTTAATTGTATTTGATGTTATTTATTTTAATCTATATTTTAATATGCTGTTAGCCACCCCAAGATGCTTTTAGTAGGAGGGGGCGGCATACAAATTTTATTAATAAATAAATAAATGTACACCCATATGTCCACATCTTGTCGATTACGTTGCATGCAGCCACCTCACGTCCAGGTCTGCCAACACCATCGAGTCATGGGCAAAAATGCCTAGAGTGCTCCTCAGAGCCATCATGTCTGGTCCCTCTAGTCTCTCTTGCTTTCACTGGTACACACATAAAGTTCGCTTTAAAAGTCCAAATGCACCATTTTCAAACATGCATTCTCCCAGCTCTTCCTAGTTAGCAGTACGTGCCCAATGCTTGTTCTCTCCTAGCTGTTGCATTCTCCATAATGGCTTGCAGAGGATTACCATCGTCCGGCCCATGGCTCAAACCAACAGGCAGGCAACAACCAGCACCACTATCCAATTCACCACAGCCAGATCCTAGACACACCTACTGCCCCCACCAATCATTCCCACATGCCTTCTGCAAACACTCCACTACAAATCTGAATTATCACAAAAGGTATACAAGTACAGAGTCAATAATAAACAAATCTGACTACAACTGTACAGGATAGCAAGTATGAGCCACAGAGATAATTAATAAAAATGGATTGTAATTATGAAGACCTTATCAGTACAGTAGTCACAAAAGTCAAAAGATACAATGGACAAACCAATTCCCAAATTCCCCAAAACCAAATATGCAGAAATATATTCAAAAGCTTCACCGAAGGTAAAGGTCCAATACCAGGTATGCAAAAATAAAGTTCAAAAACTTCACTGAAGGTAAAGATCCAACGTTTCGCTTGAACAAGCTTCTTCAGGGATAAATACCAAAGATCCTGCAATGCCTGGAGGAGATATAAACGTATCCTCAAGGGTATCTGTTGCCGCTCTGATAAATATTAAAAATTCTGCAATGCCTGGGGAAGATACATGGCATAGGGTGAGTTTATTTGAATCTATGAGAAATTAGCTGCTGCTGTGGCTCTTAGTAATGAAAATAAAAAGGGAGGTGTTTTCACCCCAGAGGGAAAGTTCCCAGCTTGTCCATTAACAATGCTTTTCTCATAAAGAGCAAGCCGAGGGCCAGGTAGCAGGGTTTATTCTGCAAAAGATTGTTTATCCCTGTTTAAATTGTATTTGGTCCCTAGGGCTACTAAGTATTGTGTTTTGAGACCTTTTGGAGTGGCAACAGACATCTTTGTGAATACGTTTATATCTCCTCCAGGCATTGCAGGATCTTTGGTATTTTGTGACTACTGTACTGATAAGGTCTTTATAATCACAATCCATTTTTATTAATTATCTCTGTGGCTCATACTTGCTATCCTGTACAGTTTGTAGTCGGATTTATTGGAACACTCCACTACAGCCAGATCCACAGGATCAGGAAAATGTCCCCTTGCCCGTTCCATCACCCAAGCGATTTCACCAAGCTGCCCCCAAAAGAAGCAGGCACAAGAAGAAATAATTGAATTTGTTTACGTTTTTCATAATCCATGCTTTCCAAGGGAAGAGGGAGTGTGGGTGCACCTAAAACAGAAGGTGGGGGGAAGTGGTCATAGGCCATACACTTGATGGTTGGTGGGGAGGCTCGGGGAAGGGTCACAGTACCCCAACAGAGAAAAGTCTCTGCCCAGTTGCAAAGGAAATGGCCACAGGAAAGCCACAGGCAAAGGCCAGGTGCTGGCCATTCACACAGTGGCTGCCAGCATGGCTATGTGCTTCCTATTACCATTCACAGATCTGGCTAGCCTGTCAATGCCAATAGGGAACGCACAGACAGAGGCTTGCAGCCAGTTACTATGGAAAATCCAAAAATGTACATGGAAAAGCCGCCAGCTGGGTGCTAAGGGAGAGGTGGATGGACCAGAGGGCAACACAGTGACAGACAAGAAACATTTTTAAAGCCTTTATTGATACCACAAGAAATTTTTCAAATCATTCAGCTCCTAGAGTGATAGCCCAGAAGAAATTAACAGCTGTGGTGGCTGCTTCTTCCCATGTTTCACCACAGCTGTGAGTAAGCGGCAGGATACTAGAGCAGGGGGAGTGTGGCGGTAAGAGCACCTGCCCATTTATGAGGTTAGTCACACTAAACCTGTGCATGGGGGCTGCACAGATGCACAACTACTCCACGTAAGGGGCTGCCCATTTACACACTAAACATGTAAGTTGGGGCTGCACAGACTGAACCCTGACTCTAGCGGGCTATCGTTGTGTTTGTTAACACTATGCCGGGGACTTTCTAGGAACAACTACAATAGATGATAATCTGCTACCAAGGAAAGGAAAGTTCCTTTTCCTTTCATACTTCCAATCCCAAAGGAGATGTAAAATAAGTATTAATATTAATATCTAAAGAACACTGGACACTGCTCTCTGAAGCATGTCAACAATTAGGTGGTCTTTATGTAACACTACCAGCAATACCAGAGAAGTAAGATAATGTGTGACATTGCCCCAGACAAACTGCATGGCTGGAAGAAGTACTACTACTAAACTACTGTGCTGGTCATGGTCTTTCCAACCACATCTTGAGTACAGTGATCTTGGGCTACATCAGGCTGGATCTGTAAGAGAAACTAATGAAATGCCATTCATCTCAGGGATGCAATCACAAATACTTCGCCATCAGTAATGTACAAGAAATCACTGCCATCTTTCAACCTGAAATGCTGTTTCCCCTTCTCGCCTCTTGAAGCTGAAACTAAGCACAACTCTTTGAGTAGCTACAGTGTGGTTAAGGGGAGGAAGCTATGCTTGTTTGCATGGAATCTGCCATTTCCTCTCCTGCCAAAACACTTGTTTAAAAAGTCATGTAATATTTCTATTAAACTGTAAATGCAGTTGACAAGGAAATGGCCTGCTGGCAATGCATTACCTTTGTGGCAGTGCCAACCGACCTACAGCAAAATAGCACACACAATAACTTCAACATGCATTCCCAAGTAACAGAACTGCACTTTACATAAATACCACAGCACCCAAGCAAGATCCAGAAAAACCAATGAAAATTTGCCCAACCTTTCATGCTTGCCTATATCAAGTGGATGTAATAACTAAAAGAAAATAGGAAAGCATCTACACATGTCCACGGATCTTGTGAAGTTAGATCATATAACTCTGGAAAAACGATTGCAACTTAAATCTGTGTATTTTTTGTTAACCACTGTAACAGGTCACTAATAAAAATTAAGAAAAACTGTGGGTATCAGACTTACAAAAGAGTATTAACTGCATGAAAGTCCTTAAAGGGCAAAATACAATTTATTAACAAGAACATGTGTTCTGTGTAAGCCAGAATTGTTATTTTAAATTACTCTGGCCTTTGATATCATTCATTTGATTAAAAAAAATTAAAAGATTCACAAGCCTTGCAATTAAAATGGTAACCTTTTGTTTATAAGCAGCTATTGTCATGCTTGTAAAATCCTCTCTGATAATTTAGTCCTTACCTTTCATTTCCTAGTGCAACTACATGCAATTATATTAAAGTGGTCCCAGATGTAATGAAGATGATTGCATTAAAAAGTACAATTTAAAGACAAAACCAACATAATCAGATACAATTAATCTGTAATCAAAACAGTTCTCCAGAATTGTTTCAAAATGCTAATTCCTTCTGAATTAAGCCACCCACTGAAAAAAAGCCTGAAAGGGATCTGTAATTTTCTCTCTATTCATTCTTTAGTTTCAAAACAGTCAATTTGTCAATGAAAATACCTTTGCCAAAATTTTATTAATTGTGTCTATAAATGCTATAACATTTCAAACCACAGAACATTCAGTAGCTTGGCATTAACTACTCAATAACAACACTTAATGAAATCTTTTGAATCAGTGAGTGATTGGAGGTTAATGGCGCTGTGGTCATCAGTCCAATACTGCCCCAGACAAAAAGTGAGGAACAAAGGTGTAAAAAAGAGGTAAAACTCACGGCAAGGCTAAAAAACAAGCTAAAACTACACATGCCTCAAGAGGGAAACTAAATCCAATGGCTGCTTAAACATAAAAAAGCATGACTGACATGGTAAAAACAACCCCCCTGGAGTGGAGCCTCAGCCCACCCGTCCATCCAACCTTAAGAGAACCCATCTGCTTTATTTTTAAAAAAAATCTCTACTGCAGACAATGGAATTCTTCAACCGTTTGTTTAAAGTGACCAGGTAAAAACAGTCTTATTCAGCTGTGGCTCCTAGTATTTTTACTAAGATGCAGATTCATGCGGTACTGATTAAACATCATTACAATCAGCACAACTTAGCTGGGACACACTGAAAGACAAGCTATCCATTCAAATGGGACAGAACTTGGGAAGGGTTCTTTCCAATGTTACATCTGTGACTAAGATCATCTCTCATTTCATTGGGACAGCAATTTAAACTGGGATATTTTAACATTTTCTAGGTTGCCCCAATAAAAACGCTTCTACTCTGTAAATAAGTGTGTTGTGCTTAACTATTTTCAAAGCATACCAAAAGACATATTGGATAAAACCCTGGGTTCCACTGAAGTTTTTCCACTAAAGTCAATGGAAAAAAACACCTACATATTTAAACAGAGATAGTATTTCAGTCACTATCTCTTATCATCATATAGTACCTTGCAAGTTGTAATCGCATAACAGAAATGACTATTTTCTGAATCATAGTTATTAGATAGCTGTACATAATACCGAAAGACCTGTTCCTCCTCCATGCTCCATCATGATCTTTAAGGTCAGCCAAGAATGACCTCTTACTAATTCCATCACTGTGCTAATTAAGTTTGTATGACAAAGAGAGGTATTGGGAGCTCCTTCACAGCTCTGGAACTCCCTTCTCCTGAAGTTCACCAAAGCCTGAGCATCTTCCACAGATGTGTGTGTCAGTGCAATGTAATGGTTAAGAGTGCAATACTTGGACCAGGAGGTAGGAGGGAGGCCCCTGGTTCAAGTCTCACCTTGAGCCATAAGCCCGCTGGGTAACCATGGCCCAGTCACAGATCTCACAGCCTAACCTACCTCATAGGGTTGTTGTGAGGCTAAAGAGTTAACTTGATTAGTGGGTTACAATTAATAAGTTGAACTGCAAGCCACCTTGAGCCTAAGGAATAGGGTGGGATACAAAAAAATCTAAATGAATAAAATAAATAAAACCTTTCTATTTAACCAGGCTGGGACAGGTTCAGAGTCTCTACTGAAACTGCCCTGGATCACCAATGATCTACTTGTTGCTAAATCTAAGCGCCTCTACTCCATTCTTGTCCTTCTTGACCTCTCTGCATCCTTTGACACTGTCGACCACTTGCTTCTATTGGACTCGCTTTACTCTTTGGGCTTCTGTGGCTCTGTCCTTGACTGGTTCTCCTCCTACCTCTCTGACCACTCCTTTAAAGTCTCGCTCCCAGAGTCAAACTCCCCCTCCCTCCCCCTTTCGGTTGGGGTCCCCCAAGGCTCTGTCCTTGGCCCTCTCCTCTTCTCTATTTACACCCTGTCCCTTGGCAAAATTATTACCTCCCACGGATTCCAATATTATCTCTATGCTGATGACACCCAACTCTATCTTTCTATCCCCTCTCTCACCTCTTCTGTCTGCTCACGCCTCGTCAACTGCCTCTCTGATATCTCCGCCTGGATGTCCCGACGTCAACTCAAGCTCAACATGACCAAAACTGAACTCCTCATTTTTCCTTCCTCCTCTTCCTCTCCCTCTAACCTGCCCATCTGCATCGACGGAGTCACCATCCATCCTGTTCTCCAAGCCCGTAGCTTGGGCTTCATCTTTGACACGTACCTCTCTTTTAAATCATTGACTGTTGCCAAATCCTGTCGATTCGCCCTCCATAACGTTGCTCGGATCTGCCCCTTTCTCTCTACCTCCTTGGACAAAACCTTTGTTCATGCCATGGTTATCTCTCGGCTCGATTACTGCAACCTCCTCCTTGCTGACCTCCCTCGCTCTCACCTGTCCCCCCTTATCGCAATCCAAAACTCCGCTGCCAAGGTCATTCACTCTGCCCGTCACTTCAACCATGTGCAGCCTCTCCTCTTCTCTCTTCACTGGCTCCCCCTTCCTGAACGTATCCTGTTTAAACTCCTGGTATTCACGTTCAAAACACTCCACAACCAAGCTCCCCCTTACCTCTCGGACCTAATCTCCCTACACACTCCTGCACGCGCTCTCCGCTCCTCCTCTGTCCCCTCCCTCACTCTCCCTCATTTCTCCTGCTCACCTAACCGCCTTCGACCCTTCTCCCTCGCTGCCCCCCATACCTGGAACTCCCTCCCTACCCACATCCGCCTTGCCCCCTCCCGTCGCTCCTTCAAATCCCTCCTCAAGACCCACTTTTTCCTCCCGGCCTTTCCCAATGCCTGCTACTTGTTCCCCATATACTTACTGTCTGCCCTCCTCTGCGGACTGCTGCAACCAACTTGATTGTAACCAAGTCAAGCATACGCACCTGAGACTTTGCATCCACTTGAATGTTTGTCTGTCTTCTCCCCTGTTTTTCCCACTGTCCCCTCTCCCTGTCTCCCCCTCCTTGTCTTTTAGATTGTAAGCCACAGGCAGGGACCGCGTCTATTTCTATGTTCTGTACAGCGCCAGGTACGCTATATAAATGTTAATAATAAATCATAATAATAATAATTAATAATGTGTGTGGTGCGAGAGGGGAGTTTTATTTATTTATTTATTTATCAAATTTTTATGCTACCCTTTCCACAAGGCTTAGGGCGGCTCACAAACTACACAAGGGTGGGTGTCACATTTATATTGAATGTTACTCATATTGATTTTTATTTTATTTTCTATTTTTATTTTGTATCTATTTCACATGGTTTTTTTTATGTATTGTAACCTTGGAATTTATCCAACAAATAAGTAATTAAAATATTACTTATAGTTCAGTTCAATAAACAAAATAAATGATGGTCCCCTGAAAACACTTGGATAACACTTGTCTTAGTACATGCATGCACCCCCATCTCTCTTCTCCTTTATTAGCCGTTTTGCAAATTTCAGCAAAGTTATGCAAGTTTTAGGGGAAATAAGCAAATTTTTCTTCTACTAGATTGTGCCTGTACAATGAAAACAGGTATGCATCTGTCTTACCCTCATTGGATGTATATCAGCATATGGAGGTTTTCCTTCAGCCATTTCTATTGAAGTTATACCAAGGGACCAAATGTCTGCCACACAGTTATACCCAATCTCTTGTATTACCTCCGGAGCCATCCAAAATGGAGTACCTATAACGGTATTACGTTTTGCCATTGTATCCTGTAATTACATAATTTACAAGATTAAAATTTAGATATTCATCTGCAGAGATTTCTTCCTAATGTTGCAAATGAGTTTCCATTTTAATCACTATACAGCCATCCACCTTCAAAATCCACAATCCAGTCTCAAAACTGGTAGGTGAAACCTGCAGCCTATATACAATCTTTTTTCCAAACATTAAGTAAATCAAAGAAGAATCATCTTATTAAAAAGAAGTGTTTCAAAAGTCTATTTTTTTTTCTGGTATGGAGTTTCATTTCAACTTCAGAAATAGGGCTAGGAGAGGATGGAAGCATCAACTGGATAGACTGTTCACTAACTGGGTTCCTGCATAAAACCGAAGAAAAGAACAATGTCCCTACTGGACACTATTTTTTCCCTATGACCCCACGATCCCTAGTTTTCCTCCATCTTTAGGAAGAAGGGCATCTTGATCCTTCAGTTTTTACAAGGAAGGAAGAAATATCTGGAGATATCAGACTACTTAGGTAAAACAAAATGATATTGCACCCACAAAATACCCAGAACCTCCTGTTGGCAGAATGCCAGCAAAGTTTCAATGTGTCAATTTTGATGGAGTTTTTGCGACTGTACTAGAAAACGAGCAGAGACTCACTCTTGAATTTCATGGAACAGTAAAACGCCAACTGGGTCAAATTTGACTACAAACCTATACTGAAACACCTCATATGCTAAAGTAAGTTCTTAAAGGCTTTCTTCGCTGCCATCATAGCATCTGCGAAGTCGTGTCCAGCAGAGCTTTTCCAGATTGTGAGAGGTTTGGTCAGTCCAGTCCATTTTCACCAGGAACTGGAAGTGTCCAGTGCCTGCTGTGACATTTTTATTGACCACTTCAAAGATAAAATTGCTCGTATTCACCACGACTTTGGCACGACCATTTCTGGTGCAGAGTCAGGGCTGGGGGTTATGGAAGCCCAGTCTTGTCCTTTTGTGGGGGCGGGGGGATCGGTTTCAAATGTCATCGTCCACCAATGTGGAGGAGATGCCGGGGGCTGTATAAGTCACAGGTTGCGAATTAGATCTGTGCCCGTCCTGGCTGGTGAAAGCCAACCGGGAGACACTGGGGCCGTTGTTGGCTGGGGCGTTTAACGCCTCCCTTCAGAAGGGCAGAGTGTCAGACTGCCTTAAGGTGGTGATTATCCGGCCTCTGCTTAAGACTTCATTGGACTTTGATTTAGCTATCAGCCTGCCTCTAACCTTCCCTTTTTAGGGAAGGTTATTGAACAGGCAGTAGCTCATCACCTCCAGGCACTTCTGGATGCTACTAGATTCCTGGACCCTTCGCAGTCTGGTTTTCCTCCTGGGTATGGCACGGAAACTGTGCTTGTGGCCTTCATCAATGACCTTCACTTGGAGTTAGACCAGGGGAATTCCACCCTGTTGATTCTATTAGGTTTTTCAGCGGCTTTTGATACTGTTGATCATGAGGTGTTGTTGGCTTGCCTGTCGGACTGCTCTTGAGTGGTTCTGCTCTTTCTTAGCTGGGAGGTCTCAGCAGGTTGTGTTGGGCAATTGCTCATCATCTCCTCTGGATTTCTCTTGTGGAGTCCCGCAGGGTTCCATTCTGTCCCCCCTCTTGCTCAACATGGGCGAGACGTTGGGCAAGGTCATTCAGAGGTTTGGAGTAAGGTGCCATCAGTATGCTGATGACACCCAGCTCTACCTCTCTTTTTCATCCAACCCAGGTCCTGCAGTCTCAGTGCTTACCCATTGCCTGGCTGTGGTGGGGGGCTGGATGAGGGTGAGTCGATTGAACTTAAATCCTGACAAGACTGAGGTGATGGTGGTTGGCCGGTCTTATTCCCTGGAGGAGATTGGCACTCCTCTTATTGATGGGGTCTGCCCCTGCCCCCTCCCTCCCCGGTTGATTGGGTATTGAGCCTCAGAGTGCTTCTCAACCCCTTGCTGCATCTGGATTGCCAGGTTGCGGTGGTGGCCAGGAGCACTTTTCACCAACTCCATCTCCAAAGGTTGCCGCCTTTTCTTTCGGACTTGGATCTGGCCACTGTCATCCATGCTTTCATCACCTCAAAGCTAGACTACTGCAATGCACTCTACATGGGGCAGCCCTTGGTGATGGTTTGGAGGCTGCAGCTGGTGCAGAATGTGGTGGCTCACCTGCTTATGGGGATGTGTCACCACAAGTACATAACACCAGTGGTTCTGTTTTCTGCACTTGCTGCCGATAGTCTTCTGGGCCCGATTCATGGTGCCGGTGATTACCTTTAAAGCTCTAAACAGTCTGGGACCCATTTATCTGAGGGATCACCTGGCTCCCCATGTCCCGTCACGGCCTCTGTAATCAGCTGGGGGCGCCCCTCCCGGAGACCGGTTTTTCACCGGGTCTCAACTATGAGGAGGGCATTCTCGGCTGTTGCACCTTCGCTGTGGAACTCCCTCCCCCAAGAGGTCCACCTATCTTCAAGCCTGGCAACCTTCCAAAGGCAATGTAAGACTGTTTTGTTCCATCAGGCTTTTGGCAGCAAGCAGTGAATTGGGGGGGAGGGGGGGAGTTAGCTAAGGGGAAGGATGAATTGGGGGGTGGGATGGGGGTTGTGGGATGTTTTTATGTTTACATCTTATTTTTATTTTAAACATTTAAACTACTCTGAGCTGCTGTGCAGGAAGGGTGAGATAATAATCAAAATAAATAAATTAAGTACTGGAATGCATGCCACTTACTGGACAGGCATGTGACAATTAAATGGTGATTCAAACAACCTCAGAACAATGGTGTACTGAATTTACTGTGCAATCATGGCATCATCATGTTAAACACATCATGTATTTAAGAAATACAATCATCTTTCTATTCCAGAGATGGAGAACTTTTTCCATTACACAGGCCTACAAGCTTTGCTGGCTGAACAGCAGTTCGGGCAGGGGTACATAAGGAATGTGCTCAGAGTGAGGGAAGAAGGAGAATGTCCAGATCATAGGAAGTGGATATGTGGCACAGAACTATCTTTGAGTACATGCTCTTATCCCTGCTCCATTCTCCTGAGCTCACTCTTTCAGTCCTTGAGAGCAGGAACTGGATCCACAGGCCAGATCCAGTAACTGGAAAGGGGCCACATAAAAAACAGCTGTGGGCTGAATTTAAACCACTGGAGATTCCCTTCCCTACCCCACTCCAGTCACCCTATCTGGGTAGAAGCTAACTTCTCTCTCTCCATTTTTGACTATTGCCTTTCCTCCTATCACCACCCCCCCACTCCACGCTAGGGAGAAGGTTTTAGTAGTGTGAAAAGGCTTCTTTGAAACTTTCTATTGCTCTTAATCATAATTTTTTTTTAAAAAGCAGTTTCTTTATATACTTTTACTTACTGTTAATTGGCCAGCCACTCCAAAATCAGCTAATTTGGCGTGTCCTTCAGTGTTAAGGAGGATGTTTCCAGCCTTTATGTCTCTGTGTATTTTTCTCATGAAGTGCAAATATTCAAGTCCTTTGAGTGTAGATTTAAGAACAGTTGCAATTTCATCTTCTGTTAGCTACAAGAAAACAAATAACTGTATTTCCTTTTGTATATAAACACAATGATTATACCTTTAAATAAAAAAATATATAGCCTAAGAAGCTGTGACATAGGTTCTAAAAGTTGTTTTATAATTATTATTTACATAGTAGATATGGATGCAAGATGCTTTACAAACACACAAGGCAGGACTATGTCCAAAAGTGTTTACAACGTTAAGCCCCATTTCTGCAATCTGATCCACACAGCTAGACCATTATGCCTGCATGGCATTAAAGTTCCATTAAAACCAACAAGCTTCAAACAAGAGCAGGGATCTACCCGTGGAAATCAGATTGCAGGTCAAAACAAGTATCACACAAGAAGAGTAAAAGGTTGAAAGGGTGTATGAAGACTTTGCTTAAATTTCAACTTTATTTGTCTTACATACTATATCAAGAGAGAGATAGTTAAGGTGTATTCCACGCTCCATTATAAAGCCCAAACATTCTATTCCTTATAAAATGGAGATAACGTATACTATTGTTGTGAAATTTTGCATGGACAGTTGCTTGGGTTAGAGGTGTAATGTGTTCAAATTTCAGAGAAATCAGACTTAAAATGGCTAAGATCCAACAGCTGAAAGATTGGAGGCTGAGAATCAGTTTTTTGCAACCATTTCAATTTGATCAGCCTGGCAGTTTTTTTAGTTATGGATCAGGATCTGAAATAATTTTAGAAACTTAAAGCTTGTGGACTAGGGGTGCCTTGGCTTTGTTTATTTTTTAAACCGCACATTACTCTCAAAATTATAACATGTTTCATTTCCCATTGCAGTCTATGGGAGAACACAAAGCTGCACTTATGTTTCCTAGTGTGGTTTGCTGGGACTACATTTCCCAGCATGCCACACTGGGAAACATGGCAGCCTCCAACATGTGCATGCATGCAGCAGGCCCGGGCCTTTAAATGGCGACAATGACGGCAACAGGCAAGTGGGCAGGAGGAGAAGTATGTGTGTCCCCTTCTCTCTCTCTCTCTCTCCGTATCCCTTTCTGTGTGTGTGTGTGTTTCTACCCCTTCTGTGTGCGTGTGTCTCTTTGCCTTTCTCTCTGTGTGGGAAGTGTGTGTGTGTGTGTGTGCGAGAGACAGTCCCCTTCTCTGTGTCAGTGTGTGTCCCCCTCTGTGTGCATGTGTGTTTGTGTGCCCCCCCGTCTGTGTGTATGTCCATATCCCCGTAGTGTGTGTCCCCATGTGTGTGTGTCCATGACCCTCTGTGTGTGTGTGTGTGTGTCCCCGTCTGCGTCTCCCCCTTCTCTGTGTGTGTGTGTGTGTGTGTGTGTGTGTGTGCGCGCGCACGCATTCCTCTCTGTGTGTGTGTCCCCATGTCCCCCCGTGTGTGTCCACGTCTGCGTGTAAGTATGTTCCCTATGTGTGTTCCCTGTGTGTCCCCCACGTGTGTCTCCCCTTGTGTGAGTCTGTGTTCCCCCTCTGTGTATGTGTCCACCCCACTGTGTGTGTGTGTCCCGCCCTAGGTATGTGTGAGTGTCTGTCCCCCATGTGTGTTTTCCCCCTCTGCATGTGTCTCCCCCTCTGGGTGGGGTGTCCCCCCATATATGGGTGTGTGTGTGTGTGTGTGCGCGCGTGCGTGTCCCCCATGTGTGTCCTCATCGGTTTGTCGTCCCGTGTGTGTGTCCTTGTCTCCCCATGTGTCCTCCTCTGCATGTGTATTCCCCAGTGTCCCACTCTGTGTGTGTGTGTGTGTGTGTGTGTGTGTGTCCCCATGTCCCTGCGTGTCAGGGGGGCGTGTGTGTCTCAGAAAGAGAGAGAGTGTCCCTGTGTCTCCCCATCTGTGCTTGTGTGTCCTGTGTTTGTGTGTGCCCCCATGTGTATCCGTCCGTGTCCTACTGTATGTGTATGTGCACCCCCATGTGTGTTCATGTCCCACATGTGTCCCCATGTGTGTTTGTGTCTCCCCCGTGTGTCCATCCCCATCTACGCGTGTCCATCCCCATCTGTGCGTGTGTGTGTGTCCTCCATATTTGTGTGTGCCCATGTCCCCGTGTGTGTGTGTGTCGTGTCCTAAGAGCAAAAAACAAGGGAATTATAAGTAGCAACAAGCACTGTATAACAAATTGAACATATACAGAGAATATAAATGGCTGTATGCACAGTACAAGCCTCAAATCACAAATATAAAATCAATACA
This sequence comes from Sphenodon punctatus, assembly GCA_003113815.1. Classification (NCBI taxonomy): domain Eukaryota; kingdom Metazoa; phylum Chordata; class Lepidosauria; order Sphenodontia; family Sphenodontidae; genus Sphenodon; species Sphenodon punctatus. Next base: position 879,221 of record QEPC01007203.1, read on the forward strand.
AATATCCTCTTAATTAAACAAGCTAAAAAATAATCATAAATGATTATAACATATCCCAACGTGTTTCAGGTTAAAACCCTTCATCAGGGGTATTCTGTGAACACTGTATTGGAAATATGAATTATATTTCTCTCCAGAGCATTCTCAGACAGAGAGGACTGGACCTCCTATGACAATTCATTTGGTGCATTTAGCCAGACATTTTCCATAAAGAATATAAATTCATATTTGTAATACAGTGTCCAAAGAATACCCTTGATGAAGGGTTTTAACTCTAAATGCGTCAGGATATGTTATAATCATTTATTATTGTTTTTAGCTTGTTTAATTTAGAGGATATTTGTATTGATTTTATATTTGTAATTTTGAGGCTTGTACAGTGCATGAAGCCACTTAATTTCTCTGTATATGTTTGATTTGTTATACAATACATTGTTTGTTGTTTAGTAGCTTCGTTCACCTGCTGTGTCATGTCCTACCGTGTGTTTGCACCCCCGTGTGTGTGTGTCCGTCTCCATATGTGTATATCCCCCCTCTCTATTCCCCCCCTCCCCCCATGTGCGTGTCCCCCTCTCTGGATGGGGGGTGTCCCCACGTGTGTTTGGGTGTGTTCCCATGTGTGTGTCCTTGTCCCTGTGTGTGTGTGTGCGCCCATGGTTGTTTCCATGTGTTTGTCCCCATGTGTCCCCATGTCACAGTGTGCCCATGTCCCCATGTGTCCCCCCCTCTGTGCGTGTGTCCGTGTCCCCATGCGTGTTCCCAGTTTGTGTCCCCCCATGTGTCCTGTGACCAAGTGTGTGCATCCCCCCATGTGTTCCCCTTTTTGCGTGTCATCCCATGTTCCAGTGTGTTTCCCTATGTTTGTGTCCATGTCCCCCCAGTGCATGTGTGCGTGTGTGTGTGTGTGCATGTATATATATATATATGTAAGTGCGAGAGGGGAGGGGCAGGATTGCACACCGTGTGAGCAGTAAAGACGTTGTACAGTCTCATGCATTGTGCTTGATTCCAACTTAGGCTCCATGCACCCAGAGTCCCAATCCTCTTCCTCTGCAGGTTGGGGGAACAGTGAAGCTAGGGAATGGAGGAGGTGAGGGAGCAGTGGCAGAGCTGGGGGGAGCCCAGAGCTGGAAGAGCAGGGGCTGTGGGTCAATCCCCACGTTCAGTCCCTGCTCCCCCAGTACTGAGCTACCCACAGCTCTACAGTTACCCCTCAATCCCCACCTACAGCCCCTGCTCTCCCAGCCCTTGACTCACCCCAGCTCTGCTGCTGCCCCTCAGTCCCCACCTGCAGCCCGATCCCGCAGCCGTTACCTCTCCCCCAGCTCTGCCCTTCAGTCTCCACCTGCATCTCTGCTCCCCCACCATCTGAGCTTCCCACAGCTCTGCCACTGCCCAATCCACATCTGCAGCCCATGCTCCGCCAGTACAGTGGCAGATTTCCTTCAGAACTCTGGGATGAATACCATCTAGTACTCAAGATTATTTACCATTTAACTTGTCAATCTGCTCTAGAACCTCTTCCACAGTCACATTGATTTGTGACAGTGCTGATTCAAAAAACAGTTCTGGCATGGGTATCTCCCCAACATGCTCTGCAGTTAAGACCAAAGCAAAGAATTCATTCAACCTCTCTGCAAAGTCCTTATCCTCCCTGAACACTCCTTTCACCCCGGTCTGATGGCCCAACTGACTCACTAACTGGCTTCTTGCTTCTAATGTACTTGGGAAAGTTTTTATTGGTAGTTTTTGCTTCTTTGGCAAGTCACTCTTCAAATTCCCTTTTGGCCTGCCTTATTAATGTTTTACATCTAATTTGCCAGGCCAGTGCTTATGCTCTTCTTATTTTCTTCATTAGGATTAGCTTTCCATTTTTAAAAAGAATACCTTTTAACTTCTTCACCTCACCATTTAGCCATGCAGGCAGACATTTGGCCATCTTGCTACTTGTTGTGGAATACATTGAATCTAGGATTCCAAGATGTTTTTATATAGACTCCATGATTCTTGCAGACATTTAATCCTTGCAACTGCTCCTTTTAGTTTCCCTCTAACTATTTTCTTCATTTTTGCATAGTTCCCCTTTTTACAGTTAAGTGTTACTGAGATATTTTGTTGTTTTCCCTCCTGTATGTCGAATTTGATTATATTATTATTACTACTGCTAAGAGGCTCCATCACTGATGATGTCGTTACCCCTCCACCAGGTCCTGCGCTCCCCATTTAGGACTAGATCCAAAGTTGCTCCTCCACTCATTGGCTCCAGGAACCAGATTCTCCAAGAAGCAGTCATGTATGGCATCTAGAAATTTTACCTCCACATCACATGCCGAGGAGACATTTACCCCAGTCAATATTAGGGTAATTGAAATCACCCATTATTATTGTGTTTCCAACTCTAGAGCCTGTTTAATCTCCATTAGCATTTCACATTCAGTCTCACCATCCTGATCAGGGGGTCGATACTATAGTCTCACTGCTACACACTTCCCCGTTATGCATGGAATTTCTATCCACAGAGATTCCAGACTACAGTTCATTTCCTGTAAAATTTTAATCCTGCTTGACTCAATGGTGTATTTAACATATAGTCACCCCACCACCAACTCCATCTACTCTGTCATTTTGACATATTTTGTACCCTGGTATTACAGCGTCTCATTGGTTATCCTCATTCCACCAGGTGTCAGATTCCTGTTATGTCTATATCTTCATTTACTGCCATACACTCTAATTCTCCCATCTTACTTTTTTTAGACTTCTATTTGTATATAGATGCTTAAACGTACTCTTTTTATTCTTATTCTGCTCATATAAGTAACCGTTTCAGTTATTTTGGAATCATTTAATTTGTCTGTTCTGCACAGATTTCTACCCGAGTGCGATTGGCTTCTTTCCTGTTCTCTATATTAGAATACTCTAATTCCCCTGAATGGATGGCATTCTTTGGATATGGATGTTATTGTTTATGCTGCTCTCAGAAGATGAAATTTACCACTGCAGAAGAACAAGAAAAGGCTTGGGCATCTATTATCCTTTGCTTCATGCTGACCCTACACTGTAGTGAATTTTACCAGAGGCAGCAGAATGAAAATGGTAATACCAGTCAAAATCACTGCAGTCAAAGCTTTTGTAACAGTTTTTATTCAAGATCCCTAGTTTAGCTAACTCCTAACCTGCCAAATCTATTTCAGAACAAACAACAGGTTTATGACAAAAGGTTTGAACAAAAATATCTTCCTCTCACTGCAAAGCATTAACTCAAAATGATTTACATAAGAAGTGCCATACTCTGGAGACGTACCCAACAGGCAATAACGGAATGATCCATTTCCTACTCTTCACTCCCAGCTAGCAACAGTCAGAGGTTGCATCTTCTGAAATATTTGACTAATAGCCATTTATGGACCTATCCTCCAAAAACTTATCCAGTCTTTCTTTAAACCCAACAATGCTTCTGTCCTTCACAACAGCCACTGGTCACAGGTTCCACAAGTTAACTGTACATTAAGTGAAAAAGTACTTCTCCTTTGTTTATATGAAGAATAATAGGTGAGAGTAAATAAAGGCAAAATGGTAATTCCTAAATCGACTATGTTTTGTTTTGATGTTCTTAACAAAAGTCACAGTGGAACACATGAAGGACCTGCTGGCTTGCACGGGAGTATTACTGAGTGAGAACACAGGATAGCTGAACAAAATCTGAAGTCAACATTTGTAACAATAATTGCCAAGAGACTGACTATGCACCATCCGTGGCAAGAGCTGACTATCACCATCAGACCAGATGATGCCTACTAGGGGTGGGACTACCAGATCCGATACTGCCGGTATTTTGGTGTACCAGCAGTATCGGATTATTCCGGTATATTGGGTCTGGTACCGGATCCCCCCGTGCTGGATTTTTTAAACATTGCGGTCATTCAAATGAATGGCCGCAATGTAAAAAAAAAAACACAAAAAAACCCAAACACTTTCCCTCCCCGAGTCCATGCTGCGCGGGTGGAAGGGGGGACACCCCCCACCCACCCTGGATTTTTTTTAAAATACAAATTTCCCCTAAGTCCCTAGTGCGGGCTCTGGGCCGCCACCGGCGACCCAGAGCCAGCACCAGCAGCAGGTAAGTAGTACCGGTACTGTACTGATCCCTGGGGTGGGGGGTGGTTTACACACACCCCACCCCAGGGATCACCCTACCTCCCCACCCAGGGATCGCCTACCTTGAGCTCCGGGCAGTGGCGGTGGCGGCAGCGGTCCGGCAACTTCAGCGCTGGCTGTGACTGCCAGCTTCAGCACGCTACGCCTACCAGAACAGGTGCCAGCCAGCCACAGGCTTTTGCCAAAAGGGAGAATCCAACAGTCACTCCTTTGCTCTACAGGGCCAGAGTGATTTCCCAAGATCCCAGGCAAGGATGTACTTTAATGAGGTTTGCACAACAAACTAGCAGAACGCTAGTTATGGAATCAGATCGAGGGAATCAAATGTTTGCTTAATTTCTCGAACACCCACATTTTAAATTCTTGCAAAGTCTACAATTAGTAATACTGAAGCTGGGCTCCTATCTATTAGCACTTCCTAATGGCATCAATTGTAAATTCCACACTGCTGACTGTACAGAAGCCAGATAATGCTAATTAATAATTTCTTGGCTAAAGAAGAGAAAGAAAGAATGAGAAAAGCTAAATGGGGATAAGAAAGCTAGTCATGTTTGTTTTATTTCCACACACACACCCTTTACAGACACAGAGGCATAAAGGAGAAAAACATGCACAGCAAAAAAAGGACTGAGAAACTGAATGAGGATTTATTGCAGAGACATAGGGTGAAAACAGACATGACGCTAACCACTTTTAACCACTCTTGGTGGTTATTTATGCATGTTGCAGGGCTGTATTGGTGCCCTATGCAGCCCTGCAACATGCATAAATAACCACCAAGGGTGGTTAAAGGGTGGTTAGTGTCATGTCTGTTTTCATCCATTGATAAATATCAAGCAAGTAGTACTACTGCCAGGTACAACTGGTACCTGGCTACTAGAAACTCTTTGGTAAAACACTATTATTTTGTGGTTCCATTCTCTGACAGAGGGTATTTTCAGACGTTACGAGATCACAGTGAACTATGGTGAATACGCACCTGTGGTCAATGTGGCTCGCACGTCTGTTTGGCGGCCACCAGATGTTCGCCACGGTCAATACCTGCATGGGGTCAATTTGAACCACGCTTCCCGGGCTAGCGGGGGGAATGTCCTGGGAAGCGTGGTCAAAGAGATCCCCAGCGGGGACCAAAAAAAAGTAACATCTGGCCGGCCGCCACGGCCCGGGATCCCCAGCGGGATCCCGGGTCGTGGCGAATCCAGCCCGACGCGCCGACCGCATTGGCCCCGCCGACCGCCCATCTCCCCGGAGGGCGGGCGGCGGGAGCGTGGAGGGGGCGGGGCCGTGCCATCGCACGTTGCACCGTGCGGCCCCGCCCCCTCCCAAATTCCCCGCCGGGATCCCCCCGGCACATCTGTTGCGGCGTGACAGGGTGACCCCGGCGGGGAATGAATAGGGTGATTTCGGTACGGGGCCAATGGGCCCCGTAACGTCTGAAATCACCCAGAGAAGGGGGAACAAGAGATCTGCATTCAAATAAAAGTTCAAATTTAATCCCTCCAAAATTCTGAATGATCAAGAGTTACATAGAGGTGTATTGGATACAAGTGCAGTTTTCCTTAAACTGGTGTCTTAGCTTTGTTTGTTTTGTAAACTTTTGCATTTAACCTAAAAAAAGTCTGGTATTCATTAAACAATTTTAAACCTATATTTCAAAATCATCTTATATTCTTATAGCACAAATGTAAAATCTTCAATAGAACTTTCAGTACTAATGTATTCAAATTATCTTCATTAAAGTAGTTCCACTACAAAAATATAATTACATTGCCCATTATCCAAACTCCTCTCCCCCCCCCCAAAGATAATGGAAATACGTGATTTCATACCTCCCAACATTCTGAATAGTCAAAGAGGGATAGGCTCCGCACCCTCTGTGTTTAAGCTCCACCCCTCAGTGAATAAGCTCTGTCCCCTCCCAACTTTCCAAGTGCATAAAAAGTGAAATAAATTATTCTGCTTATGATTCCACTTAGTTTCTTGTCATTTCACTGGCCTCCCAAGTGCTTTTTCTTGGATGCAACTAAGAATTGTGCCATGAGACCTGGATACCAGATGCATGCATGTCTGTCTGTCTGTCTGAAGAGAGACTTTGACACACACACACACACACACCACACCACCCCCAGAAAGGACAGTGGAATTCAGCACCCAAAAAGACTGTCCCTCCTAAATAGGGATTGTTGGGTGGTATGTGATCTGTATTATATCATATTACAGATGTTCTGCAGTACACTGTGGTAACAAGAATTTTAATAAAACCAAATGGTGTTTCAAAAATAAGGATAGTTACGCAGTAAGAGTAGACAATGGCACTGAAAGATGTGACTTTCTATGCTGACAGTCTAGGGATGTCTGCTGCTGGTAAAGAAACATATTTAGCATTAAGATATTGTGCTTACATGAACAGTGCTAGTGTAACCCATACTATTATGACTTGGCTGAACAGCAAGATTTGAAGAATTATAATTATAAGCAAATTCTGTTGTTAATCAGTAGAGGGCAGTATTAGAGTAACCACCTCATTGGCTGCAATGGGGAAAACACAGTGAACATGGGTCCCTGATTATAGTATAGGTGGACACATGAAGAAGAAAAGATAAAATTAAGTATTGGAAAGTAGCTCTCAGACCTACAGAAACTTCAGACTATATAAATAAAGTATATTAAAAAGAAAATGAGCTCTTCAAGAATCCCATATTAGCTATGGATGGCTGGACTGGATCACCAAATAGGTCTTCTAGTTCCATGATTTAGCATTAATCATTTACATAGTACCATAATTGTACATGGCACATAAAAATTTAGCATATGATAAACAAATGACAGGTCCTTGCCCCAAACACAGTGGGGATGTGACAGTTTTACTGTATAGACTCTTTTTAACAAATTAGTTGGACTATTTATTTTAGCAGATTATAAAACCCAGTTATTCTTGTCATTTACTTTGCATGAACACTACAGGAATTATTTTTTTAAAAAAAATTATGAGATATCCCAGGAAGTTCCCTGTCAGGTTTCTGATAAAAATTCTGAAGTGGAGACCATCTGAAGAGTTTACGTCTAGATTTCACATTAGTTTTAGTGCATGCTAGCATATGATTTAAGTAGTTTCACTTGAAACTGCATAGGTCCTCACTGCAGGAAGACACATCAATTTTTTAAAAACTGAAGAACTGACTATATGCATTTAACACTTTCTCGATTGCCCAGTAGTCTGCAAATGCTTTACCTCCATGCTCCTTCTCCCACCCCACCATTTGAGACTTCAGTGTAATCCTATGACCCCATACACCAAAGATGCACAAAATGAATCAAGTAGCAATCAGAATCATGACTGTCCTTGGGTTTTATTTCCCAAACCCAAAGTTTGGGAACCTCTATCCTAGCCTGTGACATTGGAACAGGAAAGATCAATACACTCTAATAAAGGGCAATAAAGAGTAGAACCTTGAACGGGGAACCAAAAAATCAAGCCAAAATTGAGTCTGACTGTTCCAGGACTGACCCCGAACCCAGTTGTGATGCAGCCAGGCTTCTCCATGCCTGGGTCCTGTAATGGTGGCCTTGTCCCCACACAGTGCTGTGATGTTGTGGCACTCCACACGGCGGGGCCTCTTCACCAGGGAGATAACCCAGTCGAGTCCCAGGGGCTTGGATCGGGAAGGCTCCCAGACCAAACCCAACTGGACCCCTACCATCCAATCATGCTTGGTCTTGTACACAGGGCTCCAATACAGACTACCCATTCTACAAAGGCATACCACCTTTGCAAAAAAACAGCAATTCATTAGTTGCTAGTAGGGTTAGGAGTACCGGTATCAGATTAATCCAATACCACTGATAATGGCCAGTATCTGAATACCAGATTTTTAACATTGCCGGCTTTACCAGATTTTTTAACATCGCCACCATTTAATGGCCACAACGTAAAAAAAACCTGGTAAAACAGACAATGTTAAAAATCCAGTATTCCGATACCGATAAATCCGGTATCCAGAAATCCAATACCGGTAAATCGGGAACAGGTAAATCCAGTATTTCCCCTGGAGCCCCACCCCGAGTTGCTACTTTGTGAAGTATACAAGATATACATCTTCTACCTTCCTTTCCTAAAATAAATCTTCTAATTAGGTCATAAGATCAGACATTCTTTATGAGTGTCATTACTCAGCAGAAAGAAAAATGTGTAGTCTGCAAGATTTTCTTCCTGAGGGCTGAGGTTCATAACAAGTTACTATCTTTAAAATTAAAGACTACCCCCAGAAAGGACTAGGAGGGTGCCAGTCTCATCCACCCCTTATCCAATGTAGTCCCACCTCATATGAAACAGAGTGATGTCATGAAACTCTATAAAGGGCAGGGCTATGTCAAAAAGGGGGGGGGGGAGAGGTAGAGTGCTTTCCCCCATCCCCTTCTGACATGGCCTGATCCTTTGTGGAGCCTTATGACATCTGTGCAAGGTATGACCACCCCCAGCCACTCTGGGTACAAAGTAGCCATGCTGAGGTTGGAATTTCCAGCCCAAAGAGGGGTTATCACATAGTGCCCCAGCATTATATCATACAACCCCAGGGTTGCCAGTTCCACATGTTAAAAACAAAAACACACCTCCCTCCCCTCACAGAAACATTTCAAGGGGTTGTTGTTTTGGAGGGGGGGGGGGGAGAGTTGTTTTTTAAATGACTGGCCACTTTTGTTTAGTTTCCAATTTTTTAGAGTGAGTTGCTCTAATCACACTATTCCCTACATCACAGAAGAACAAACCAGACACACCATTCCATGTTTAAACAGGTCATACATTATTTAAACCTGAAACCAAGGTCAGTTCAGTTCAGGGAACTCTCCAAAACCATTTGATAATCTAGGAAAGAGAACTCCCACCCTTTCACTCTTATCCTTGGTGAAGAGGGGTCAGGGCTGCTGCCAGCTCTACTTCTAGCATCCTTCGCTCACAGTCTGAGAAAGGCTGCTATCAGTTCCACCACCACCATCAAGATCATAGCCCCTTGCTCAGTGTCTGCCCCAGAGACCCTGAGGACTTGGACACGGAAGTGGTTACTCTAGTAGGGTAATAACCCATGAATTCATTTTAACTTCACTTTTGTTCACACAAGCAGGGGGTTGAGGTGAGAGTAAAGAAGAGAATGTGCGGTTACTGGAGATGGGCAGTACGGATTTGGATTAATCCATAACTGCTGGTAACAAACCATTATAGATTAGTTTGTACCAATCTGAACTCCGTCCGTACCAGTTACAGATCCAGAGTTGCGGATCCCCATCCCGCAGGGTCCTGGCATGTACTTACCGGCCTCTGAGGGCTTGATTGAAGCTCCTTTGGCCTCTCACTGTGGGGAGCCTCCAGGCACGCTCTCTTCCCTCAGCACTCTGCCAAGCTCCCTACTGCTCCTCAGCGTGCATGTGCAAAATGGCCACCAGGCTCGTTGTCTTAAGTCTTAAGGTGTTCCAAGGACTTAAGAATTCCTTAAGTCCTTGGAACACCTGTTAGGCTTCCCTTCGCTTCTTGACTGCCTGTAAATGGGCAATGTAGTGTAAACCCTTCAAACGTCAGAGGGTGAGGACTGGAGAAGACGCTGGGACTAGGGAGTCCTCTTGGGGGGCAGTTTCCTGATGCTGGAGTGTTCATCAGAACAGAACTGAAGGGAGGCAGCTGCTCTGCAGGAATTCCTCCAGAGTAACAACCCCAGACCTGTCTTACTCATGAGAACACATCCTGCAAGGGCCCATACCTTGCTTGCCTAACCATGGAGATGCACTTTGCAAAACAGGACTTGCTCCCCATTTCATTTGGATTCTTGGAGATCCCACAATAATGGGATAGTGAAAAAGGACTGATACAGGGAAAGCAAAAAGGTCACATCACTCCAGTCAATAAGTTTCACTCCAGTCTACCCTACAGAAGCATCTAGCATATACCTACAGCAGGGCTGTGTCAGAAAAGGACAGAGGAAATCAACTTCTTCTCCTTTTTCTGACATAGTTCTGAGACCTAGTATACCAGAATACATTATACTTACTCCCAAAAAGCTATTCCTAGGGTGAAGAGTGTATGCATCTTCAGTGCAGTTCAGCAAGCTACAAGTGCTGCTTCTAAAATATTTGCCAAATATTGCAAAAGCTGCACGTCTCACTTGTTCTCACTGGTACACAAACCTGATATTTCTTTGCAAAGTCAGATGGACTCCATCTGAGACCCTCACCCCCAGTTACTTTACATGGCAAACTCAACAATTTAGGCCACTTTGAGCCTCCATGTTCCTTAGTCCTTCTCTGTGCTAATAAGACAAAACTTTCCACCCTCCTTTCACCACCATCCAAGCCAAAAGGGGCATTTGGGGACTTTTCCATATAGCAATAAAAGCTACGGGAAAACAAAGCTTCTTAGCAAAAGCTGACAGTGTTGCGATTCCTACAGCTTTAATGACAGTTGGAAATTCTCAGCACCTTACAAACAACTTCAGAAGTCCTTTAGAATGATCTTTTTTCTTTCCAGCTCAGCCACGTGCAGCCTGAAGCTTTTATTTGTAATCCTCCTGCGCACTGACTACTGTAGCACTTCAAAGGATTTTAGACTGTGTTTGGAAACTGAATGCTCTAGGCTTTGCATGGCTCAACAAGAAAACATTAAAGACAGAAATTTTGCTAGTCTCCGTCTTTCCTTGATAAAGTTGTTTTACTGATTCAGAGCCAAGAAAAAGCATGAGCTTTCTTGACAGCTGAAAGATAAAAGTGTGAAGAGAAGAACCAAATCTGGGGAAAGGGCATTCATGTTATATGAAACCATGATCTAGCAGGCAAAATACCATAGTGACACAAATGATGATGTAACAAACATGTCAAGTATCAGAAAAGGGGATGTGAATGAGTGTGGTCCACACACTGCTCGCAGATGGAGGGTGAAAGGACTTGTATCAAGAAAAGCAGCTCAGCAGGACACAAATTATTGTGTCTTACAATTTTGCTAGCCATTTAATCTGCCCTTTTCGACTTACAAAAAAAAAATGTAAGTTACACCTACTTCCTCTTCTGACAAATGTATGCACCCATGTCACTTATAGTAACGTGTCACCTCTAAATTTTACTCCAAGGCTTTCACATGGGAGTTGCACGTGCTTATGCTTGGTCTGAATATAGTCCACTACATATGTAAAATACAAAACAAGTGGCAAGATACTAGTACACAATTTATTTACAATCTTACTCAAGGTATTACTGCTCTCTCCTGACCTTTAAATCCCTCCTAAAAACCTCTCTTTTCCACTAGGTTTTCCCTAGCTCCTCACCCCCACAGCCTGCTCACTAATGCTCCTCCTAGTGTCCTATCATTCAGGGTTCCCTTCTCCATATCTAAGCTAAGCACTTGAGACTTCTCAACTTCACGAATGGATCCCACTCTCTCCCCATGTTCCTCTTTCCCTGGTCTCCCTTCCCTTGTCCATCCTAGATGGTAAGCCCCCTGAAGCAGAGTCTGGTCTCCAATTTAATGATTGTTCAGTGTCACGCACATTGCTGGTGCTATAAATTAATTCATAATAATCTTCAGTTTCAGTGCATTGCTTATTAACTAGTATCATATACGACACCAAATTATCACACAACTACGGCCAATAAAAGTCCTTCTTATGGTCATTCCTCAAGATAATATAGAGCAGAAGTGGGCAAACTATGGCTCTAGAGCCACATGCAACTCTTTGGCCCAACTGTGATAAATGGATGCGGCGCTCAAGATTAGGAAACTTTGCCCACCTCAGTACACAGTTACGGTGGTTGTTGGTGGGTTTTTTTTTAATTTTGATCAAATTAAATATCAAGCTTAATGCTGCATTAAGATTTAGTTTACAAGCACTTAATGTCTAAACAACACCAGACATGTACATAAAACAACAGTAAACTATCTCACAAAACCTCACATCAGCCAGCCATGCATATTAGTATGAATGAATTGTTACTGCTTTTAATTGTATACATTTTGGATCCCCACTTGAACAAAATAGTCTATAACAACATAGAAACTAGAGGTGTTACAATTCCTTTCTTATTGCTGGTTTTTGTTGTTTTTTTCTTCTTTTACAAAAAATGACGAGACTACCTAGCCATAGCATCTTTGTGACAAAGGAAATATAACCTGTTTCTAAAGAAGAAAAAAATTCATATTGATATTGCTTTAGCCAATTCATTCTGGGTGGATGGGTGTTTAGATGAACCAGGCATCTCTCAGAAAAAATCATTCCCAAATATGTACGGGCCGAAAGGATAACTAGTTGATGCTCTGTCAAGAAGCATATCATCTAATTCACTTTTTCCTCAACCAAGTCCACTCTGAATCTATACCTTGTTATTTCTTGTAGGGATGGGCGAACAGAACGGAGTTTGGAAATTTGGTTCAGTTTGGTTTGAAATTCGAGTTCGGAAATTCGGTTCGGTTCAGTTCGGTTTGAAATTCGAGTTCAGTTCGGATGTTCGGTTCGGTCGACCAAACAGACCAAGTTCGGTCGAATTCCGAAATTCCGAACCAAGTTCGGCCATTCAAAACCAGGGGTTTTGGTGTGTGTTGCCACTAGCGATGGGTGAACAGAACAGAGTTTGGAAATTCGGTTCGGTTTGAAATTCAAGTTTGGTTCAGGAAGTTCGGTTCGGTAGACCGAACAGACCAAGTTCAGTCCGAACTTCCGAACCGCGTTCGCCCATCCCTAATTTCTTGTACAACATATAACATTTTACTTATATAGGCCCCAATTCTGGGCTACAATTATACTAAGGTTGGTGCAGTGTGTGGGGAAAGGCAAATCTGTCCGGGATCCCGTAGGCACCTGGAGAAAGGGAGACAGAGGCCACTTCAGAGGCTGTTCTAATTTACATTATCTGCAATGATTCCCTACAGAGCGAACAAGCAACACAGAGTAACTAACACTGCCCATACTGTCTTTTAGTGAGATCCACCTGTTTTGACCTAAAAAAAAAAAACCAGCCTCCAAGAGCCACAGAAGAGCCTGGAATTAGAATCCATATGAGTATAAGTTGCAAGAGCACAAGGTAACATTCCATACCCTATATTCCTATGCACTTTTAAAAAATATTTTCATGTTGGCATCGAACTGCTAGAATTAGTTCACTAGCCACAGTAAAAAAAAAAAAAAAAACACGAGAGAGAGAGAGAACAAGAACGAACAGAGGCAACTCAAGTTCACTAGAGAAAACGGATTTATTTCAATTCCTAAAGCAAAATGATGGGAAGTGATTTTTCAAGCAAGTTGGCACTAGGGTGACCATATTTCCCTATGCTGAAAAAAGGACATGATCTCCCTAGTATATCATGTATTTTTCTCTCAATGTATAGTTCTAATACCCTCAGGTATTCAATGCAATATTCATATACTTGAATTTAATGTTTAACATGGCAACTGTGTATTGTGAAATGCAGCAAAACTGCTTTAGCAGAATCAATATTTAGCCTCCTCCACCCCCAGCTACCTGGCTTGGTCCCCCTTGGCCAAGGTCATCCCCTCCCTGGTGCTGCATGCCCCAGTGTGACCTCATTGCTGCTGCGGCGCCACTAACCCCATCTCCTCCAGTTTCAGATCCAGCCCACTTCTGCTTGAACCTCGCTCTGGCTGCTTCCACCACCACCACCACCAAAAGCTGGCTAACGTGGCTGTGACAAAAAGCCAAATAAAACAGAATAAAACAGAGCCTGACTAAAACAGTACCACAGCAGGAAAAAAAACAGAATTTACGATTAAAACACTCATTTATTTGTGCTTGTGTGTTTATTTTACAACATTCTTCCCATTCTCCAAAAATATTAATCATTGGAAAAATATCTGAAACCCATGACCTCAGTATAATTCAATTAGAAACAGTAAAGAAACACTAAATTCTACAGAAAGATTTTAAATTCTAGCTTTAAACATTATTATCATTGTTTTAAATTCTATATTATTGTACTTTTTATGTTTTTGAAATTGTTAGCCGCCCCGAGCTGTTCTCAGGAGGGACGGGATATAAATGGATAAAATAAATAAATAAATTTACTGAGGATATGAAAAAGTCAGAAATAAAACACATCTTATCTAGAGAAATTTTTCCATATTGTTCTAACTAATCCTTATCACCTGCTCTCTGTTCTCAAACCAGACACCTTCACTTTCTAATTGTCAGGACTGACAATTAGACTCAAACAATGGCAAAGAAATAAACTAAACACTATGCTCTCTCTGTGTGAAGGTCTTTCAATCTCAAGTTTCAGGTGGAAATGTAAGGTTGCGCATCTGTTTAAACATCAAATCATACTGAGGCATGTCTCATACGCATCAACATTTGCCCATTACTTTGGCCACAGTGTTCCCCTTCCCATGCTGGTGTTCATAGTTCTATGCACTGCTTGTCCACTTTTAATTCTTCTTCTGAGAGCTTCATCTTATTACAAAAACAACAAACCCAAACAGCTTACCCTTCCCCCAGCCCCTCACCACAATCACAGCTGCAGCTGGGAGAAGGTACTACAAATAGCTGATTTCACTTGGGAGGAAACCTTGGGCAAAAACAGTTTAGGAAATACTGTAGTAGAACCAAAGCTTAGCTACTGAGCCAAACAACTAGTGCTGCGGTACTCTACCAAACAGCTATTTAACTAGCAGTCAGTGTGCAAAAGACTTCTGTAGAATCCAAGTTAAAAGCAGCAGACTGTAGTTACTTCTGTAACTCAAGTGGAAGCACTTTAAAATGGAAATCCAAAGTTCAACACTAATTTATGAGGATGTTATACGCACGATTGATTTTTTGTTTGCTTTTACACAAAGCTTTATTTTTTCAGCCCAGTCTCAAACTTAAGCAACGAGCTGATTTAAGAACACATTTTTATCAGAACAAATTTATACCAATGAGGATGGGCATTTTTGCATTGATTGAAGACATGGGTGGCATTTTCCCTCCTTCCTTCCCATATTTTCCCTCCCTCTTCCCTTTCTGCTCAGGATCTCGCTTCCTTCTTCACCTACAAGATAGACAAGATCCGCCTCGACATCGCTTCCCACTCCTCTCCTCTTCCTACTCCCTCCCCTCTCCCTCCTTCTCTCCTGTCCTCCTGTCCTCCCTTGAGGAAATCTCCTCCCTGCTCTCCTCCTCCAACCCTTCCACTTGCCCCCTTAATCCCATCCCCTCCCACCTCCTGACCGGCATTGCTT
Source organism: Sphenodon punctatus (assembly GCA_003113815.1). Lineage (NCBI taxonomy): Eukaryota > Metazoa > Chordata > Lepidosauria > Sphenodontia > Sphenodontidae > Sphenodon > Sphenodon punctatus. The sequence goes on from QEPC01007203.1 coordinate 894,583, forward strand.
CCACTGTCGCCCCTTCCCTCCTGCACATCAACCTCTCCCTCTCTACTAGCTCCTTCCCCTCCACCTTCAAGCATGCCACTGTATCTCCTATTCTCAAAAGGTCCACTCTTGATCCCTCTGACCCTTCTAGTTACCATCCTGTCTCACTCCTTTCTTTTGCTTCCAAGCTTCTTGAACTGTTGTCTACTCCCGCTGTCTCAACTTCCTCTCTGCCAACGCTTCCCTTGACATCCTCCAACCTGGCTTCCACCCTCTTCACTCTACTGAAACTGCTCTTGCTAAGCTCACCAACGATCTTCTTGTGGCTAAACCTAATTGCCTCTACTTCAGTCTTCTCCTCCGTGACCTATCTGCTGCCTTCGATACTGTTAACCACTCACTCTTGCTGGACTCACTTCACTCCCTTTGCTTCTGTGGCTTCATTCTCGACTGTTCTCCTCCTAACCTCTCTGATGGCTCCTTCAATGTGTCTTTTGCCAACTCCACCTCCTACTCCTTTCTCCTCTCGGTTGGTGTTCCCCAAAGCTCTGTCCTTGGCCCTCTCCTCTATCTATACCCTGTCCCTAGGCAAACTCATTGCCTCCCATGGCTTCCAATATCACCTCTACGTTGATACACTCAACTCTCTCTACTCCCTCTCCCTCCATCTGTTCAGGCTCGCCTCACCAGCCGTGTCTCTGATATCTCTACCTGGATGTCTCAACGTCAACTCAACATGGCTAAAACTGAACTCCTTATCTTCCCCCCTCATCCTTCCTCTCTGTTGATTCTTATCAACGGGGTCACCATCCTTCCCGTCCCCCAAGCCCGTAGCTTAGGCTTCATCTTTTACTCACCCCTTTCTTTTAAACCCTACATCGACTCTGTTGCCAAATCCTGTTGCTTCTCCCTCCAACACATTGAATATTGTGTGCAGTTCTGGTCGCCCCATCGCAAAAAAGACAGAATAGAAACAGAAAAGGTACAAAGAAGGGCAGCAAAAATCATAAGGGGTATAGAATAGCTCCCCTACAAAGAGAGGCTGGATAGGCTGGAGTTCTTCAGCTTGGAGAAGAGATGACAGAGAGGATATGATGGAAGTTTATAAAATCATGAGTGGCGTGGAACACGTTAATAGGGAACGGTTATTTACCCTCTCAAATAGTACTAGAACTAGGGGACACTATAAAACTTATGAATAAGAGATTTAAAACAAATAAAAGTATTTTTTTTACTCAACACACAATTAAGTTGTGGAATTATAACTCTGCTTTAACACTTCTTATGCATGCTGCAGGGTTGTATTGGTGCCCTATTCAGCCCTACAACATGCATAAGAAATGTTAAAGCAGTGTTAAAGCAGAGTTAAGGTGCATGTCTGTTTTTAGGCATAGTTAAGATAGGTTCTTGCAGGAAAGCCAGGCTCAGATCAAGCTTGATGAAAGCTGGCGCACACCCATGGCCAGATTAAACTGAGTACATACACTGTAGCATGCCTCAGAGCCATCAGCCAGCAGAGGGCTCCCACAAAGATCCCTGAGCACATTAGCAGAGGGGAATAGCCTCCCCACCCCCACCCCCAAGAAGAGCCAGAATGATGTGCACCAGGCACTTGCATACCAGCAGAAGGTCCCATCAGTAGGGATCAACACAGAACAGGCGTGAACAGGGGCCCTATCACTACTGAAACAGAACCTATGCAGCAGTACCCACTCAAGAGAAGCACCTTATCTGACACACACTTCTCCATGCTGTGTGAGAGGTGGGTTGGGGAGGAGCAGCAGCAACCTGCTGTAGCATCTGTTGCTGCCTGGGTTGCAAACAAAGAAGTTGCACAGCGAAGGGGCCAGTTGGGAAGGCTAAGGTTAGTGAGGAAGTTTTGGAAACGGTGGTGTGGCACGGGAGGTGGAATCAGTAGGGGAGTGAAAGGATCTGGAGATGGGGAGGAGGTTTTATTTTATTTATTTTTATATAGAGCCCCCCTGCCATGGCACTCTGAGCACTTCACACAGAACTAGTTAACACAACTCTTAATCCTCACAACAACCCTGTGAGGTAGGTTAGGCTGAGAGAATATTGTGACTGGCCCAACGTCACCCAGTGAGTTTCTGGCTAGGGTGGGTCTTGAACCAGGGTTTCCACCTACTTCCCGGTCCAGGTACTACGTACTTAGAGGGGATTCACACGTGTCTTTAAATCGCACAGCTGCCTCGGCGGCATCGTGAGAATTTTTTTTAAACGCACTTCCGGGCTGGTGTGAATGCGCTGAGCGCGCGCATTTCCACTTAGTCCAAATGTTTGGAGTGCAGTTTGAAAAGTTGCTCCGAGCAGCTTTTCAAACAGCACTCCACACATTCGGGCTAGGTGGAAATGTGCGCGCTCAGCGCATTCACACCAGCCCGGAAGTGCGGTTTTTAAAAAAATCGCACAATGTCGCCGAGGCAGCTGTGCGATTTAAAGACACGTCTGAATCCGCCTTTAGTCACTGGAGGAAAATGTATAGGGAGTGGAGAGAACGTGGGTGCAGTGGGAGGGTTGGAGAGGTTGCTTTTATGATGATTTCTGCCCTTGGCAGATTGCCCCCTCATGTGCATGAGCTAATTCTGGTTGCACCCTCTGCCTGAGTCTCTCTCTAGCTTGACTCTGCCGGGGACATGTAGGTACTAGGAAATCCCTACACAAATCATACCATCCCTACACTGCTCCATTAACCAAGCACAAGCAGGGCTACAGAACTTCCTCCTTCCCTCCTCTGGAATTCAGCTGCTCTCCTGCCATCCTGGGGAATCTCTCCCTGCCCCAGGTTGAGATCAGAGATGTTCCTTTCTTTCCCCTACACCACATAGGAAAGCTCATTTCCCTTGCGCACGAGCTCCCTCCTTTCCGGTGTGAAGATTCCCCATTTCGTTGGGTCCCAGAGCTCCTCCTACTTTTTCTCTCTGGGCCACAGGAAGCTGAGCCCATCCCTTATACACCTGGCTATATGGCTCTGACTCAGGAATTCTTCTCCTTCCTTCGTGACAAGGAGCATTCACTTTCAATGTGTTATGCAGTTGCTTTAGGGACTTCTCCTGAAGTCCGAGTCTGCATTTGTACCATGAAGCCATCTCTGCCATTTCCCTAGATCCCTGCAATCAGTCTCTCTGGGCATGGAGTTTGCTTTGTACCTCCCAATTTCCACCTCTAGCTTGTGTCAGTGACTCTGTATTTGGAGTACTTTTGCACATTTCACTGTAGCAAGATACCTGCTAGTGAATCATTCTGTGAAGATATTTGCATCAGTTTGGTTTGCTTCTGGTTTTGAATTGCTGTCACAGTGACTTTGGCAATGGTGTTTTCAGATGGACAGCAGCCCCACCTCTACTCCGCCACACCTCCAGGTGGCCTGTCCATCTGAAGTCAGGCTCCCAGATTTGTAGGCAGAGCAGAGGCGAAGCAGGCTGTCCCTGCTCTGGGGAAGCCCCGCCCTTGGTACTCCAAAACATCCAGGGGAGTGCCAACCACGTGGAGCAACCAGCCAAGCACATGGAGCTGTGGTCCGTCTGCTTGGTGGACAGCTGCTGCAATCCCACTCTCAGACGGCGGTTGCCCTGGGCAACACCATGGAGTTACACACGCAGCAGCCCAGAGTGTCGGGCGGTCTGCCTGCGACTACGTGTGGGGAAGAAGGGTGCTGCATGGGTGGACTGTGGGGGTGACCAGGTCAGGATGTACGTGGGGCAGTCTGGGACAGGGAGGGCCAGGACAGGAGGCACATGGGGGGGATGTCCCGGAGAGGGTGCACATGGGGGGGGCGGTCCTGACCAGGTGGTGCAGGGGGGGGGNTTTTAGGCATAGTTAAGATAGGTTCTTGCAGGAAAGCCAGGCTCAGATCAAGCTTGATGAAAGCTGGCGCACACCCATGGCCAGATTAAACTGAGTACATACACTGTAGCATGCCTCAGAGCCATCAGCCAGCAGAGGGCTCCCACAAAGATCCCTGAGCACATTAGCAGAGGGGAATAGCCTCCCCACCCCCACCCCCAAGAAGAGCCAGAATGATGTGCACCAGGCACTTGCATACCAGCAGAAGGTCCCATCAGTAGGGATCAACACAGAACAGGCGTGAACAGGGGCCCTATCACTACTGAAACAGAACCTATGCAGCAGTACCCACTCAAGAGAAGCACCTTATCTGACACACACTTCTCCATGCTGTGTGAGAGGTGGGTTGGGGAGGAGCAGCAGCAACCTGCTGTAGCATCTGTTGCTGCCTGGGTTGCAAACAAAGAAGTTGCACAGCGAAGGGGCCAGTTGGGAAGGCTAAGGTTAGTGAGGAAGTTTTGGAAACGGTGGTGTGGCACGGGAGGTGGAATCAGTAGGGGAGTGAAAGGATCTGGAGATGGGGAGGAGGTTTTATTTTATTTATTTTTATATAGAGCCCCCCTGCCATGGCACTCTGAGCACTTCACACAGAACTAGTTAACACAACTCTTAATCCTCACAACAACCCTGTGAGGTAGGTTAGGCTGAGAGAATATTGTGACTGGCCCAACGTCACCCAGTGAGTTTCTGGCTAGGGTGGGTCTTGAACCAGGGTTTCCACCTACTTCCCGGTCCAGGTACTACGTACTTAGAGGGGATTCACACGTGTCTTTAAATCGCACAGCTGCCTCGGCGGCATCGTGAGAATTTTTTTTAAACGCACTTCCGGGCTGGTGTGAATGCGCTGAGCGCGCGCATTTCCACTTAGTCCAAATGTTTGGAGTGCAGTTTGAAAAGTTGCTCCGAGCAGCTTTTCAAACAGCACTCCACACATTCGGGCTAGGTGGAAATGTGCGCGCTCAGCGCATTCACACCAGCCCGGAAGTGCGGTTTTTAAAAAAATCGCACAATGTCCCCGAGGCAGCTGTGCGATTTAAAGACACGTCTGAATCCGCCTTTAGTCACTGGAGGAAAATGTATAGGGAGTGGAGAGAACGTGGGTGCAGTGGGAGGGTTGGAGATGTTGCTTTTATGATGATTTCTGCCCTTGGCAGATTGCCCCCTCATGTGCATGAGCTAATTCTGGTTGCACCCTCTGCCTGAGTCTCTCTCTAGCTTGACTCTGCCGGGGACATGTAGGTACTAGGAAATCCCTACACAAATCATACCATCCCTACACTGCTCCATTAACCAAGCACAAGCAGGGCTACAGAACTTCCTCCTTCCCTCCTCTGGAATTCAGCTGCTCTCCTGCCATCCTGGGGAATCTCTCCCTGCCCCAGGTTGAGATCAGAGATGTTCCTTTCTTTCCCCTACACCACATAGGAAAGCTCATTTCCCTTGCGCACGAGCTCCCTCCTTTCCGGTGTGAAGATTCCCCATTTCGTTGGGTCCCAGAGCTCCTCCTACTTTTTCTCTCTGGGCCACAGGAAGCTGAGCCCATCCCTTATACACCTGGCTATATGGCTCTGACTCAGGAATTCTTCTCCTTCCTTCGTGACAAGGAGCATTCACTTTCAATGTGTTATGCAGTTGCTTTAGGGACTTCTCCTGAAGTCCGAGGCTGCATTTGTACCATGAAGCCATCTCTGCCATTTCCCTAGATCCCTGCAATCAGTCTCTCTGGGCATGGAGTTTGCTTTGTACCTCCCAATTTCCACCTCTAGCTTGTGTCAGTGACTCTGTATTTGGAGTACTTTTGCACATTTCACTGTAGCAAGATACCTGCTAGTGAATCATTCTGTGAAGATATTTGCATCAGTTTGGTTTGCTTCTGGTTTTGAATTGCTGTCCCAGTGACTTTGGCAATGGTGTTTTCAGATGGACAGCAGCCCCACCTCTACTCCGCCACACCTCCAGGTGGCCTGTCCATCTGAAGTCAGGCTCCCAGATTTGTAGGCAGAGCAGAGGCGAAGCAGGCTGTCCCTGCTCTGGGGAAGCCCCGCCCTTGGTACTCCAAAACATCCAGGGGAGTGCCAACCACGTGGAGCAACCAGCCAAGCACATGGAGCTGTGGTCCGTCTGCTTGGTGGACAGCTGCTGCAATCCCACTCTCAGACGGCGGTTGCCCTGGGCAACACCATGGAGTTACACACGCAGCAGCCCAGAGTGTCGGGCGGTCTGCCTGCGACTACGTGTGGGGAAGAAGGGTGCTGCATGGGTGGACTGTGGGGGTGACCAGGTCAGGATGTACGTGGGGCAGTCTGGGACAGGGAGGGCCAGGACAGGAGGCACATGGGGGGGATGTCCCGGAGAGGGTGCACATGGGGGGGGCGGTCCTGACCAGGTGGTGCAGGGGGGGGGGCGCACCACAGCTAACCAATGTGCACGCTTCCCGCCACAGGGCCGAGGGCACACAGCAACCCTGGCAGTGACCGAGGACCCCGAGCCCTGCACATCCACAGGGCTCGGTCACAGGAGCAGCAGTAACAGCGAGATGAGAGAGGGAAAAACCCCAACCCGAGACGGGAGGGCAGCGCCCCAGACCCGGCACAGCGGCTGAGAGAACACAGGGCAGGCCGCAGCCCCATAACCCGTGTCTCCGTCCCCCTAGGACAGCACCCCAAGAGCAGAGCACCACACCACCAGGCCGACGGCCAAGGAGGGCCCCCCGGACAGCCAGGTGAGCAGAAGGGCAGCCCAGGAGGGAGAAGGGAGGGGAGGCCCCAGGGGGGAACGGAGGGGGGGACGGCGGGACCCCATGTAACCCCAATGCAATACCCCCAATAGGACACGACCATCTCCACAGCGACCACAGCCACAGGGCGGACCCCATGCCACCCAGCCGGAGGGTCCCCCCCATGGGTCCCAAAAGGGGGAGCCCTGGTCCAGACAGGAGATCAGGGACTTCATCCGTGTGTGGGGGTCCAAAAAGGTACAGCACGACCTGGTGCGCAGCTACAAGACCAAACAGGTCTATGAAGCCATCACCCAGGAGATGCAGCGGCAGGAGTACAATAGGGATGTCACCCAGTGCATGCAGCAGGCAAAAGACTTGAGATCTGGTTATAAACATATCAAGGACAACAATCTCAAGTCCGGCTGGATCATGTGCACAGCCAAGTTCCAGGAGGAGCTGGATAAGTTCCTCTGCATGGACGGGGACATCTTGGCCTCCTGCACACACGGCAGCGCCTTCGCCAGGGGCAGGCGCCGGGCCAACACACAACCCCCCCTGGCAGACCCCACGGAGCGGGGGGGGGAGGCTGCCCCCAGCGAGGCCATCCAGGAAGCGGGAGGGCAGAGCCCCATCCCACAGGGGGAGGAGGCGCACCAGGGATCCGAGCACAACACCACCACGCTCCACGCGCGCCCGCAAAACCCACAGGCCGCCCAGCCACGGGGGGCACGCGCGGAGCGAGCAGAGAGCTGGGACGACCCCCGGGAGATGGAGGAACTGGATCCAGGTACGGTCGGCCCACCGGGCCCAGGAGGGGGCGGGGGGAAGGCCCAGACAGAGTCGCACCGACCCGGACCTTGGTGCCGGTAAACACCAACAGGATCCCACTACCATTGCAGCCCAAGGTCGCCTGGAGATACAGGAGGTGGAGGTCGCGGAGGCTGAGGTGGACGAGGCAGGGCTGGCGACACCCCCACTACCGGGTGAGGGGCCCTTCCAGGGCAGGGCACACCATCCAGGGGGCCACAGGGGGGCACAGCACAGGGCCGAGCGGAGAGACAGGGTGGGGAGAGAGGGCCCCGGTGGAGCCTGTCAGCACGCGCCGGTGCCCTGACTGGGCCAGGGCAGAGGGGGCAGGAGGGAGGGGCGGTGGGCCACACAGAGGCTCCCAAGTAACAAAGGGCAGACACGGGCCCCACCCACAGGCAGGCACGGCCGGGGGGCTATCCCACAAGGGGGCAGGGTAGGGGGGTCCCACAGGGGAGGGAAGCGCGGGGCTGCCACCATAGGGGGCCGCCCCCCAAAAGACATGGGGCACCGCAGTAGGGGGCAGGGGTGCCGGCAGTACTAAAATGGCATACAACATCTCATTCACAGATCAGCGACCCAGTCGAGGGAGGGGTGCAGCTGCTGGCAGCGTGGATTGGAACCGGGAGATGCGGGCCAGGAACCAGCGGCGGAGGGAGGACCTCAGCAGGGAGCTGCTGGAGGAATCGCAGAGGTTAGCCGAGGTGCACTTCCAGGAGCTTGCGCTCACCAGGGAGCTCATCAGGGGAGAGAGGGAAAGGGACCGGGAGATCCCAGTGGCCATGATGGCCCAGTCCCGCACCGAGCACCTCTGGGACAGGTGCCAGGCTGCTGCCCTCCAATGTAAGCAGCGGCGCACCGGTGACAGGCTGGAGGATCAGGCCGAGTGGCTCATGGACCTCAGGGGGGAGGCGATGGAGGTCCTGAGGTGGAACCCCCAGCGGGAAAGGCCCCGCCATGCCGCATATAGAGGATTAGCAGCCGACCAACACCATGGCGCCCACCCACAGGTGCCGGTGCTTCCCCCCATACCTCGGCCACCTGTGGTTCCCCCAGCAGCATCCCTTCCTGGGCTGGGTCCACGGGGTCCCCATCCCACAATTAGGACAGTGAGCCGCCAGTGTGGATGCCCGTGCAGCCTGCACCCCTCCTGGTCCCCCCCCCAGCTGCACGCTCGACCCCCCCCACCATGAAGTGATGCCCCCACCCCAGGACCAGGCACCCCTGCACAACCAACCGCCTATGGCCGCTGGGCCACCCCCTCCGGTAAGGCCACGGCACCCCGGGCCCATGGAGGTGGATGCAGGACCCTGAGGGCGGGACCCACCGGGGATGAGGGGAAACAACAACGTGCAGGACCCCCAAGGGGACGCAATGGTACCACCCACACCTAGCACACTCTCAACACGAGACGTGGAGCCACTGCCACTGGCCACAACAGGGGTAACAGCACAGCAAGGCAGCACCTAACAGAGCACGGTCCAGAATACCATGGTTGGGTCTGTACAAGCGTGAGGCTCACCAGCGGTTGCCCCACGGTGTGTGCACAACTCCTGTGGGGAGCAGTTGGCACCCACAACGCACACAGCACACACAGGGAGCCGTGCCTGGGGGTGGGAAAGGTATGTATGCGCTCGAGGAATGCTCCCCCCATGCCCCTTTCACCTCACAGGGACCAGCAGTGGAGATCGGCGTGGCACAGCCCGTGGAGGACAGGGAGCCCGGGTCGTCCAGCTGGCAATCCCTGAGATCGGCCGCAATAAGAGCTCGCCGGGCTGTGAGCCCCAGTGGTGCAGGCAGGAGGGGGCGCAGGCGCCCCAGATGTTGACCGCCCCCATCCCACTGTCCATAACCCCCCAATAAATCTGTTTACCTCCACCCTGTCTCACGTTCTATGTCCAGGTACAGGTGGCCGGGGGGGGCACCTGCTGGGTGAGGCCGCTGTTGCTTGCCTGCCCAGCCCAGTGCGCTGAGGGGCAGGCCAGTATGGCCACTGCCTGGTTGGGTGTCCAGAACAGATGCATACCAACCCTGCACAGGAGGGTCAGCTACCGGGGGCAGGCAGGCCATTGGGGATCCCCAGGACCCCGTGGGTGGCAGCCCTGGGTGGGGCCTAGGGCCAGACCAACCCTCATGACCCGTTCTCCGGACCCCCTAGCCCCAACACAGCAAAGAGGCACAGTTGCCGTTATGGAGTACTACCCATGTTTACCGAGAGGGTGCAAGGCTCAATGGCCCGGGATGCGGGTCGGGCACAGCCCTGTCCTCAGCCACTTGGGCCACGATGCGGCGGCAGAGGACATCCCTGTTCTCCTCGGAGATGCGGTAGAACGCCCCATCCTGGGCATATTGGTACAGGGGCACGGGGCATGGCCTCTGTACGCGTGGTGGGATGTCCAGGGCAACACCTCCAGTCTCGTACACATTATGCAGGCTGCAAGGACAAGGATGGGGGTGTGGTCCAGGTTGAACTGGCTTCTGTTCATCAAGAGGTGCCAGCACATCTTCAGGAGCCCCAAAGTCCGCTCCACCACGCTGCATGCAGACAACAGGCGCTCATTGAACAGGCGGTGGTCTGGGTTGCGCACCCCAGGATAGGCCCTCATGAGCCACGGCCTGAGCAGGTAGGCAGGGTCCCCGATCACAATGGGGGCCATGGGCACACCCTCTATTACATGGTAGACGGGCGTAGCAAGGCTGAGAAGGGCCCGGGCTCAAGCCTCAGTTATGGACTCCTCATGTGCGCGTGCAAACCACACACGCGCTCCGAAAATCCAAAGTGGGCGGGGCTTAAGGGATGGGGCGGGGCCTGCTGACAGCCTCTAAATATACAAAATCCAGCAGCTAGGAGTTATAACCGTGGCCATACACAAACATGGCCTCCCAATGCTTCCCACCTCCCCAGCCGAGCGTCTACCACCACTCCCCAGGAGTGGTTCCACTGCAGGGGCAGCCGGGCAGTGAGACAAGCACAGAGAGACTGACTGCGTCCACTGCCTTACTGAAGGAGGGGAGTGAGCGTAGCCAGTCTGGACTCCAGGGCCTGTTGCTTCTTGCTGCCAGTGCCGCCTGTGCCTTGTGCACGCATGCAGTGCGACCAGTCCAGAGGTGCTGCTATCACACACACAAGACACCCAAAATACAGCTAGCTTATTAAGCGCATTATGCCATGAAAAGAGACACATAACCAGTTCAGTTGTGCCCCCATAATCAGTTCATGCTGCCCCCACCCCATAACTAGTTCATTTCTGCCCCCGTCCCCATATAATCTATTCATGCTGCCCCCACCCATAACCATTTAATTTGTGCCCACGGGGCAGCGTGACTTGAGTATATGGGGGCGCAAATGAACTGGTTATGGGGTGCAGGTTTAAAGACAGTATTCCTGTTAGCAATAACTTCATTAAGAAAAGTTAGTGAAATAGCAGCCATAATAATCTCAGAACCATATTTG
>QEPC01007203.1:908043-927934 GCA_003113815.1 Sphenodon punctatus
GACCAGTCCAGAGGTGCTGCTATCACACACACAATAACTTCATTAAGAAAAGTTAGTGAAATAGCAGCCATAATAATCTCAGAACCATATTTGCAGATTTATTTTCCAAGAGAGAATAGATATTGCTCTACATCCTAAATTCCTACCTAAGATTGTATAAGTAAGACAGCTGTGAGAATGTGGCCCTTTTTACACGGGCCTCTCCCACCCATGAACATGCAGATTTCTGTGTGTCATGGCTAGGGGATCCCCGTGTGAACAATGTGGTGCACGCTCCCATGGTGTGTGAGGGTGCATGCACACCCGCCTAACACGCATCCCCGATCACCCCCCCACTCGTCCCCACGCAAGGAGCAACCGGGGGAAACGGCGGTTACTCCGCAGGTGTGGAGGAGTGGGGGGTGAGCGGGGATGCATGTGCAGTCATGTGCATGCCCCACCCATGCACTGGCGCGCCCATGGACCTCCCCCACCCAGCGCAGCCATGTAAAAATAGCATGTGAGGAGCCACTCGAAGACGAACAGAAGGTTGCTACCTTGTAAACAAGGTTCTTTGAGATGGCTCCAAACATTCTCACAACACCCACCCTTACAGCATGGATTTTTTTTCTTATATTCCTAGAAAAGGTTGGAAGGAACTGTCATTCTGAGGGGGGAGAGTGGTTTTTTTTACTAGAGGAGCTCGAGACCATCATGTGGTCTATTATTTGAATAGGGTGAGTTCGCACAACCCAGTTGTGAGAATGTTAGGCGCCATCTCGAAGAACCTTCTTTACAAGGTAGCAACCTTCTGATCAGCACATGGGCAGTTGTTGTTTGTAAACAAGATCGGTGTCCTGCTGCTGCTGCTGCACTACTAGGAGGCAGAGGCAGATGAGGGATAGGGACTGGAGCCAGGGAGGGGAGGCAGCAGAAGAACTCAGGCTGCATTCTCACCTGGCGGTGGTGGCAGCACCAGCGGGAGGGGCGAGGGAGACGCAGCGCAGAGGAGTCGGCAGCCAGGAAAAGAGCAGGTGCGAATGGGGATATCTTTTCTCGACCGCCGGCTCCTCCGCACGTCGCCACAGGTAAGAGGGCTGGCCCTGTCTACACGCCCCCCCCCCAGGGTAGAGCCCGAGTGCAAATGCGCCCTGCCACGATAGCTACGCCATTGGCTGAAGAGGTTGGGGGTGATCTCCCCGAACATGCGTGCGTAGAATGGAGATGCACACAGTATCCACACATCGTGGCTCCGGCCCGACTGGCCCGTGTACACGTCTATGAACAGGCCCGTGATCCACAACAGCCTGTAGATTGATAGAGAAAGCCTGCTTCCTATTCATGTAGCCAATCTTTGCATGGGGGGGCCGTATGATGGGGATGTGGGTGCTGTTGATGGCCCCGATGCAGTGGGGGAACCCCAGTTCCTCGAAGCCCCGTATCACCACTTCGGGATCACGCAGCTGGATGACCCGCTCAAGGAGAAGCTCCACGATCAGGTCGCACACATCATGGAGGGCCCTGTTCACAGTGGCCATCCCCACCCCGAACTGCTCCTCCACACTCCGGCACGAATCTGGGGTGGCTAGTCGCCACACCGCCATGGCCACTCGCATCCCTGGCGGCAGCGGGAAGCACATGTTGGTCTCCATCCTCTGTAAATGAGGGTTCAGGAGCTCCCCTAACCGGGTCAGGAGGGAGCGGGTCATCCAGAAGTGTTCCGTCCACTCCTCATCTGTCCAGGTGGCCAGCATGTTCTCCCACCAGTCGGTGCGGGAACATGTCCAGTGCCGTCTTCAGGTCGGTAGGGTCACACGGCGGCCGTACACATTCAGGGACCACCGGGCCAAGACAAGCTGGCCTTGCGCCAAACGGCTGTCCGCTGCGCCCATCACACGGTTGCCGCTCTTCTCAGGTTCGCTGCCCTCCAACGCTGTGCCCCCTGGAGGGTGGAGCCTCACTCTAGCAGGAGGAGCAGGGCCATCTGCTGGAGCACCACGCACAGCAGCATGAAGGAGATGCCCAGAAGCCTTAGCATCACGTCCCTGGGCTGTGGGGGCTCGTCCTCCAGCAGCATGGTTTTGCATCTCCCCAATCCCGGGTGCCCCCCACTGGCGTTCGCCCCGGTCTGTGCTTGCACCTCTCGGTGGCCTGTGCCCCCGGGCCCCCATTATCCTCGTTTTCCTGTTCCACTTCTGATGCCACCGACCTATGTGTGACCGTGTACTATTCGCTGCTCACCACCTTGCACCTGCCTCTACACGCCACACCCAACTACCTGTGCCTTGACTCCCTTATGTGCTATGTGGCCCTATATTCGCCGGGCACCAATTGGTGCTGGCGGAGGGGTGTGCTGGCGCCATCACCGGGTGCCCTGCCCAGCCGCTTGGCCCCACAGTTGCAGCAGCCAGGGATAGGGCCGGGCTCTGCCGCACCTGCCCACCATCCGTTCCTGTCATGGGCCGCCTTTACGTGCTGCAGCTGGGCTTGGGGCAGTCCATGTGCCTAGCTCGGCTGCTCGTCCTGGCAGTCTGCCCGGCCCTGGCCCCGCTCATCTGTCATCGCCTGTGCTGGATCCCATCAGTCCGGTGTGTGGGTTGCAGAGTTCCAGCCCCAGTAGGCAGGCCTATCTCAGACACGCAAGGTCGCCCGTGGCCGGGGGGGCCTCCCACCCAGAGCTCGTCCCAGTCACTGCAACCCTCCATCCCCCGTCTGTTGCTTCTCTGGGGCGGGCCCCTCTGCTGCCATGGCTGCTCGTTGTGCGGGGCCCTCGGGCGGGGATGGAGACGGGGAGTGGTGGTCACCCTGTGTGGACATGCTGTTGGGGGCCCGCTGACGAGCCCCAACGTTTACCTGTGCCCCATTGTTGTGGTGCCTGTTCCAGACTGTGTTTCCCCCACCCCTGCACTGCATGTCTTTGCTTCGGGGACCCCTTTCCCCCATTGCTAATAAAGAGCTGTTGTGTGCTAATCTATCCTGCCTTGCTTCTCTGCCTGCATTGACACCTGGGCGCCCCCTCTCCTTAGTGGCCCCCTTCTGTGTGGTTGTGTGCTGGGGGCGTGCTTGATATATACTGGTGGGCCCTGGGCCTGTGAGGTGGGCATCAGCAGGGTGGTGTCTGTTCCCCAGGTGGTCTCCCCGCTGGGCGCTTGTGGCTGGCCGGGAGCTAGCAATGGTATTGGTGTTGGGTGGGCAGGTGGGCACCCCCTGGCCTCCTCCGTCCATTGGATGTGGTCCCGGCCCTGCCCCACCCCTCCGCACTCCTCTGCTGTCACCCCCTGTTGGTGCTGTCTGACTGCGGCGGTGGCGATGGATGGGCGGCAGCACCGGGGGCACTGGATGGCTGAGTGTGAGTATGGGGTGTGTTAGTGCCGGCCTTTGGCCCTCCGATCCCCCTGGTGCAGGGCTGCGGGGTGCCCTCCTGGGTGCTGTCCATCGCCGTGTGAGGTGGGGTCCTGGTGGTGCTGCTGCCCCCGACCCATCCACAGCCCCTTGGTGCCGCTCTTCCACATCACCCTGTCCCTTTTGTCCTACAGCCACCGTTGTCGTCCTGCTGACGACCATGATCAAGGCGCGCACCTGGGAGCAGGGGGAGATATTGGAGCTCCTCCTGCATGTCCTCGACCTGCTGGTCCGGCTCGACGGTGCGCAGGCTGCACGCTGACAGTGGGCGCAGGGTCACTGGCCCCCCTGCCCTGTTGATGTCCCGAATTTCAGTTCCCCGTTTTTATTATTAAACACGGTTGTGTTCCTTCCCTGAGTGTGTGTGTTGTGCTTTGTGTTGACCTCTCCCCTTGTCCGGGCGCCTCTGGGGGNCCTGGGTGCTGTCCATCGCCGTGTGAGGTGGGGTGTCTTGACCTCTCCCCTTGTCCGGGCGCCTCCGGGGGGTGTTGCGGGGTTGCTTGGGTGGTGTGGGTGCTTCTCCCCCCCTTGCCCTCATGCCCGTCCGTGTGTGCTCCTGTTGGCTGCTGTGTGGGGGGTGCTCAGCTAGGCCGTGGGCTCTGTGCCCTGTGCCGGGGCTGGGAGGGAACGGGTCGTGTGTAGCAGCTGTCATCCCGGCTTCCTCTTGCCCCACCCCCGCAGGTCCTAGCAGCTCAGGGGCGGGGCCGCGTTGCACTGCTTGGTTTTTCCGGTGTCGCCCATGTTGTACCACCACTGTGCCAGGCGGGGCTTCCCCGGCGTTCCCGGGCCTGGCTGTCCGTGTACTTGCATGGGTGTTTGCTGGGTGCTTCCCGGGATGGGTGTTTGGCCACTGGGTGTTTACCAGTCCCGCCCTTTCCCTTCCCACTACGGCGCTGTCCGTGTAGCACTCTCCCTACTCGGCACCGCCAGGTGTTCGATGGGTGTGCTCTCCCACCCATCTCCACCGCTGCCCCGTCCATGTAAAAACAGCCTTAGTTTATAACTATAACTTATTGTCCCTACCATTGATCGCTCCAGGCAATGGGATATTTATAGTTACCACAAATTTAAATATGCATACTCTAGTTTGTGTAAACATCTTTGCTCTGGATAGCTTTTATTCTTGAGACAACTGGCAGGGTAGGCCATAGCCTTAATTCTGTTAGTATCATAATCTGGTTCTAGGTGCCACTACTGCAGGACCTCAGCACTTCTACTGTTGCTGTTATTGTTGCACTTTGCAACAGCATCAAAACTGCCTACTTCACAATCCTGTGCAGCCACTGGCGATGCCTACTGCCCCTTAAGCAGCCTTACCCCACGATGTAGTGCATCATGTGCCCAGCAGCCACCAAATGTTCCCCCCTCCACATGGTGGGCAACTAGCTGCTAAACACTGCATCCGAGGACTCCGCATTACCCAAAATGGAGTAAGGCTGCCCAGGGCACAGTAGTTTGGCTGCGCAGTTGCTATCTGCCCCGCGCAGCCACATCATGGTTGGGAGTGGGAGAGTAGTCGAGCTGGGGGAGGAAGGCAGGGCTAGGATCAGGTGTCCATGGCCGGCGCCTCGGCCCACCCCATCCCATGGCAGGAACTGGAAGTCCAACAGCAGCCCACCCGACTAGCTTTCCCGGGGGGCAGGGGGGGGAACCATCTACCCTGCTCTGGGTGCTGCCCCTGAAGTGTGGCACCTGTGCTTGCCCACCACAGGGGCACATGGGGAATGGGGCCCTGCACAGTTCATGTGGCTGCAGTCATAGTGCCTTTCTTATGAAAAAGGTAATGCTTGCTTGCAGGGACTGCAATTAAAGTTTCAGAAGAAATTCGAGTGCAAAATTCTGTCCAGCCATTAAGACTGTCCTTGGTGGTCACATGCTCCACTCACAGAGCTGGACATGCTCTTGATCGTGTGCTTTGACACTTCTGTCTCTGGCTAAATTTTATATTTCAGAGTACAACAGATTCCAACATGGCTCTGATAGCTCACTTTCAGAAGGTTAATAAAACCAATTACTTACCATGAATACAAGTAATCTTAAAACCAACTCATTGGTGCTTTGATTATAATTTTTCCTTCATTATTGTTAATATGATGCACCCAGAATGCTTTGTACACACTAGTTTAATCTTCACCAGGTCACTAACGTTAACAGAACAGACAAATGAACTGAACTGACACAGCCAAAGTGGGAAAAGGGTTCAAGTGCTATCCCATTACAACCCACATAGGGTGTGGAAATGTTATGCATCGCAAAGTCATTCCAAGGCAACCAATAGCATGGTCAGTAACTGTCAGAAGCTAGTTACAGAGCAGCTTTATTTGCAGATAAGAAGTTTAGTGAATTTATAAAGAGTTGTCTACTGTCATTAACACTTGTTCAATGTGCATTTGAGATAGGGTCCAGGCCTTCTGTGTTTCACAGTTCCAGCCAACCTGGTTTAAAGGGTCAGGCGCTAAGGCAGCATCATATTACACCCAGTAAATTGGATGCTTTGTTCTTCCTGGCTGCTGAAAACCAGGAAAGTAGCAGACACGGGTTTTGGTTTTCCATTGCCATTTTGATTGACACATTTTAAGACCTTCCCATGGAAGATGTGCGAGGATAACCTCTGGCCCAAAGTAGAATTTGTGCCTCAGTTTTCCTTCCAATCATCCCCCTTCAGGGTCGGTTTACTCACTCAGCACACCATATACACACTGTCCTTTTACCATTTCCTTTTCTATCAGACTCTTCCTCAGCTTTTCCTAACACAGTCCATAGCATCTTCAGATCCAAGCTATCTGCCTAACCAGGAATGAATTAGGCCACTTGCCTGCCAGTGGAGCAACGCCTCCCCTTTGCTTCCCCTTCTCTCTCTCTCTCCCTCCACTTCCCCTTCCTCTCACCTATGTATAGGAACTTAACCAGCACTAGCAGCGAGACTGTCACATGCAGAGCACTTAACCCCTTCTGCACTGCAGTCCACCCTGCTCCATCACAGAAGGGTAAAGTGGAAGCAGATGTTAATGCCATTCTGAAGCTAGAGCTCAAGAAGCTAATTTTAATACTATAATCTAGATATTAACTTGTACACAAGATTCATTGTTGGGAAGGTCACAAAGAGTTGTGGTATGAGAATGTCAATAGCTTTTTGAATCCCTGCCCCCCTGGGCTTTTTTGAGCCCAGACAGTAAAATTACGGGCCTTGCTATGAAGTAGAAACTGCATTGTTAAAATTGGTGGAGGATTTATTAGCAGTGGGCAAAGAGAAAGTGCCTATTCAGACTCTTTTACATCAGCAGCAGTTTTCGTTACTATTCCTTCCTGTCTAAAGACACAACAGTAGTGAAAGAAGTCATTCAAGTTGCTCCCTTCTTATCCTTCTGAAAGTACCCATAAGTTAGCTGTAGGATTCTCTACTTTAGGCCTCTTTTCCCAGAAGGGTCGTTTCTATGAGCGCTTTCCAACGTTACAAAACAAGCACCCGTTCACGTCCGCAAGGAACTCTGGGAGGAAAATGCTCCACGGTTTTTGTCATGTGGGAAAACAAATTCATGCAGCTTCGGCACCAATCATGTGGAGGATGCAGAGCTCTATTTTTCAGCTCTGCATCCTCTGCACAATTAGCACCAAAGCTGTGCGGCTTTGTTTTCCCACATGACAAAAGCCGTGCAGCATTTGCCTCCCAGAGTTTTTCCCAGAGGCAAATGGTGTGTGTTTTGTAACATCAGAAAGTGCTCTATAGGACAGCACGAGGAGAGCTGGTAAGAAGTTGCAGACCTTAGCATATTGAACATGCTGAGGGCATCTGGCTTTACATCAGAGGGCTGGCTTTATCACAGGGTCACCACCCCAGGCCCTGCTCTTTTCTTTACTTCCATAGGCCCCACAGTGGCCCCCATTTTCACCATGGCAGGGTACAAGATCCCCACTTCCTCCCAGCGGGACCCCAAACACAACCATGTCTAACGCCCCCATGGAGGGATCTGTGGAACAGGAAAGGGACCACCAGAAGCCCTGCATTTTATCTTCACTCTGGGCCCCACAAATTCTAAGGCTGGCCCTGTTTAGTAGCTAGAGGAATTTTAGACTTTGAGAGCTAGCTGCTTACAACTTAATCCAGACAATGCTGGTGGGAAGTAACAAAAGGAACTGGCAAAACTTCTGGCACCCATAATCAAGGCAGAGTAACGTACGTGCGCAAGTTAGTGTTTCATTCGATCCTGGACCCCACCTTTACCTTTGGACTTAAAAAAAATTGCACTCGCCAGGTCTTGGAGTACATTTGGACCCCTATGGGAAAACCCATTGTTGGTGAGGTCTATTTTATCCCCAAAACATAGTCTGTGTCCCAAAATGTCAAACACCTTCAAACTAAGCCCTGGAAGCACGCACGCACACGAGTCTATTTTATGGGTATTGTTTTCACCCAAACATAACCAATGACCCAAAAAAGTCTTTTTCCTTTGTAAAAACTGTAAATTTTATTTAATACCATATTTATTTGGCTTACTAGGCATGGACTGCCGGAAGGGACACCATCCTCTGAAGCCAAACAATTGCTCATCAACAGTTATATGTCACTGCCCGCAACGTAACGCTGGTGCAGCGGCTCTACAAACAAGCACCAAAGATCGCAGAAGGCAGCCAGCTTGTCTGTTGCCTTCCTCTTCTTTCTAGTAGCTTTATTATTGAAACGTAGGAACCTTGTTATTTCAAAGAATCGATCCAGGCTCACTGTAGCTCTAAAGAATGGCCGCCCCCAGCATGCACTCCAAATTTCCTGGAGTGCTTCATGATTACCATGAAACACCCCTGACAGAATTAGGAGCCCAAGGTAGGTTTGGAGCTCAATGAGGTCAATAGGATGCCACAATTTTGTATGGTTTGGATGTCCCTCGTTCCACTGCTGGTACACTCTTTCAGCTTCCCGGTTTGTTCCCCGAGTACGAGGAAAGCATAGCCTCAGTGAAAAAGACCATAAACATTTGGAAGATGGACTCCCTGACACTGTCTGCAACTGGTCCAGGGCGCTGCCGAATTATGTCCACCCTGGTCCTTCGATGGACTCGTTGAGGGGTGGTGGACCACACCCTGCCATTCCTGCCCATCAGGGAAGGGGCAGCCTCAGTGTCACCGCTGCTCGGGGTAGGGGCAGCATCACTGTCATCACCAGAAGAAGAATCTGGTTCAGCAGCCTCTGCTGCAGCATGTCTGAGCCCTTGATCCTCTGCCTCTGCCCCGGCCGCAGGATGAACTTCTTTGGGGTACTGGTTCTATTTCCCCAACAGCCTCTTCTTCGGTGGAACTTGCATTATCACTCTCCACAGAAAGATGATCATCCGGCTCAGAGTTGCTATCAGGGTTTGGTACATATTCATATTCACCACCTTCTGAAAACAGCCCAGTGGATTCTTCACTGTCTGAGGTCATAAACAGTTGCTCAAAAATCTCTTCAGGCAATAAAAATTTGCGCTTCAAAGCTCCACTGGACTGCAGAAAGGAAACAAAATAAATTCATTACTGAGGAGTACACTGTCAGGTGAAACCCACACTCTGATAGCACAGTGCACATACACCTCCCCACCCCCAACCACCACCACCACGATCCCTGTGAAGTGCAGCCTGCCAGGTGATGGCACCATGCCCTCCAAATCCCAGGTGATGGCACCCACACCCTGATGGCACCATGCCCTCCAAATCCCTTCCCTGGGTTTTAGAGATCAGAGAATGTTGAGGAATATCAAAAACTTACTGCTGAAGGTTCTTCCATTGCTTCCAACCTCTTTCTTCTCCAAGGTAAAATTCTCTCCTGCAAATTACTGGCTGTGGCTATAGTCCAGCTTTACTAAGTACAGTGCTTGTCCTTTATAGCCTGCTATTTGCATTTCTTTTGTTGCCTAGGATGCTTCAGGGGTGGTTTGCATTTCTTTGTTTGCCTAGGATGGTTGTCACAAACTGACCTCATAAGGGAAACTGAAACCTAGGCTGAAGAAATTAAACCTAACATTACCTGAACAAATGAGAAATGCAACAGAAAGGGTTTATGTAAAACCAAAAAGGAAAACTCCACTGACACCTTGTGTGCGTTTGCACCCTAGTTAAGAGATATCTAGCTGAATATTGAGTATGTTATGGCCAGAGATACCAGTGACAATGTGCTGCAAGCTCAAAGTTGTAGACCCAATACTTAGCATATTTTCATTGTTTTTTTAAACCATGATATAAAAGGCACAAGATAATAGCAGTGAAGGGGTTAATTTTCATTGCTGCAGCCAGTCTGAAGTGGCCTTGAGTTCCATGTCCCCTTGCTATCTGAATGGTCCTTGAAAACTGTTTATTTGGTTTATTTTAAGCTGGGGTCCATTTGGAATGCATTGGCTGAGGGACATTTGGACCCCAATAGGAAAACTCTATGGAAACCTGGGGTCCGTTTGCAAAATGGCACTTTTTTGGTCATAGGAGGCAAACGGTAAGAGGTATCTGGCTGAAATTTTAGTATGTTATGTCCAGAGGTGCCGGTGACAATGTCCTAAAAGCTCAAACTTGAAGAGCTACTAATTAACATTTTAATGTTTTTTGTGCTCTGTGGGGTCAGTCTGACCCTAAGATCCCGTGTAAAGGTTTAGCTACTGCTTTACTTTAACTGAAGTGCTTAATTCTTGCTTATGGAAAACAAAACAAAGATGAAGCAAGGTTCCAGCTTACTTTTTCCACAAACAAACGTCATTTTAGGTAAGCCACAAAACATTTAAGAAGTCTTGTTTCACTAATGTGTAATCAGAAGTTTCCTAACATGCAATCAAGTTAGTTTCACAGAATTAAGAGCATAAGTTGTTATGCTAATTATTCTTCCTTCATTACACAGAAGAATATAGCAATTTAGTTATAAATTATGGCATCCACTAATGGGACACAAAGCTTGCCTAAGTAGCTTTTTCATTTAAGGTTACAATATAAGTAGTTAAAACAGATTTCAGTCAAAAGGTAATCAGCTAAATGACTTTCCATCAGCCTGAAATGATTTGCTAGGGAGTTTGTAAAGGGCAAAAGAGAGGAGGAGAACAGAAATTGTGGAGATATATTTTATAATAATGCTATTGAATTGAAAACACATTACAGCAATCTTTTCTGTACCATTTAGTAGAAAGAGGCTTCTTATTTAAGCTGGTAGCAATGTCATCAACTCAGCATCTTTTCAAACAGAAAGACTCACAAAGGAAAAAGCCACCACACCATTCACACACATCTAGCCTTGATCTCCCTTTACAAACCAGCATGGCTGCAGAAGCTGGGCAGCATTAGTTCAATCCTTATGTGTTTCAAATAAGCCAGAGCAGACGCTTTCCACAGTAAACTGGAACTATTCTTTATAGGCAATGGATCTGGAGAAATGTCTCACATGTACAAAAATCAATGCAACTCTAATTTGTAAATCTGCTCTAAAACCTCTTCTAAACATAAACAAGTTTCCAAGTCTGGATGATATTCACCCAAGAGTTCTGAAGGAACTCAAATATGAAATTGCAGAACTATTACAGGTAATTTGTAAGTCATCACTAAACTCTGCTCTGTGCCCAAAGACTGGCGGATAGACGATGCAACACCAAATTTATTTTTATTTATTTTTTAAAGGCTCCAGCGGCAACCCTGGAAACTACAGACCAGCGAGCTTAATGTCGGTGCCTGGCAAATTGGTGGAGACAGTTGCAAAGAATAGGGTTATTGGGCTATATTGACCAACATGACACAATAGGAAAGAATCAATACAGTTTTGGCACAGGGAAGTCATGCCTTGGTAATCTCTTGGAATTCTTTGAGGGTGTCAACAAGCATGTGGAGAAGGGCAATCCAGTTGATATAGGCTGTTTTTACACAGGCCCTTTTCACACAGACACTCTAACACTGATAAAATGGGTGTTACATTTTATTATACATGTTGCAGAGCATCCAGAGAGCACACCTGCAGCCTTGCAACATGTATAATAAAATGTAACACCCATTTTATCAGTGTTGGAGTGTCTGTGTGAAAAGAGCCTGCACACACCCCTCCCATCCCGCTAGGTGTTCACACGAGCAAACACCAAGTGGACACCCATTCCCCCTCACCCACCACCAGCCATTTACACGGATGCCCCCCACCCAATACCTGCCCAAACACGGAGCTTGGGGAGGGGGCATCCATGTAAACTGCCATAGTGTATCTGGATTTCAGAATGCGTTTGACAAGGACCCTCATAAGGGACTCTTGAAAAAAGCTAAGTGGTCATGGAATAAGAGGCAGTGTCCTGTCATGGATCAGTAATTGGTTAGAGGATAGGAAACAAAAGGGTAGGTCTAAATTTTCAGTTTTCACAATGGAGAGGAGTGGCAGGTTGCCCCAGGGTCTATATTGGGACTGGTGTTTAATAGAATCATAACTGATCTAGAAAGGGGATTTTCTCCCTCATGTATGCATTCATTGACTAGAGTATTGCAATGCACTCTACGTGGGGCTGCCCCTGGTGACAGTTCAGAAGTTGTAGCTGGTGCAAAATACTGTGGCCCATCTCCATAAGGGGGTGGCCGCAGGGAGCACATTACACCAGTGCTCAGAGCATTGCACTGGCTGCCTATTGTCTTGCAGACCCGATTCAAGGTGCTGGTTTCAACCTTTAAGGCCCTAAATGGCCTGGGCCCTGCTTACCTGAAAGATCACCTCACCCACTGGGTCGTCCAGGAACACCCTCCTGGAGGTCCCGCATTTCCTGGGGGTGCGAACAGACAGGCAGGCATTCTTGGCAGTTGCGCCATTGCTTTGGAATGCAAAGGGTGTTCTCCCGCCAGAGATTCGCCTCAGCCCAGATCTGCTTGCGTTCCGATGTAGCTGTAAGACTTGGCTCTTCTATCAGACATTTGGCGGGGGGGGGTTATTGCATTGGTCACTTTGATTTGATAGTCTGCTGCTATGGTTTCATACTAATGAATTTATTTTGTATTTATTGTTGTATTTATTTGAAATTGTGACTGTGAGCTGCCCTGAGTCACAGGTGCAAGACGGGCGAGGTAAAAATATTTGAAATAAAATAAAATCAAGTGGTAACCAGATTTGCAGATGACAAAAGTTATTCAACACAGTTAAGACCTTGGTGAATTGTGAGGAATTACAGGAGTATCTTAAGAGACTAGACAACGAAGCAACAAAATGGCAGATAAAATTCAACGCTGATAAATGCAAAGTGATACACGTACACAATGCTGGCTCCTAAATTAAGAGCTACCGCCAGGGCCCCGAGGGATCCGCGGGTCTGCGAATCGCAGATTTCCCGCGGAATTCCCCTCCCCCCGCGGAATCTCCTGCCCCGCTTACCCCAGCGCAGAATTTCCAGCCTGCGCTGCGGGGACGCGGGGCAGGAGATTCTACGGGGGAAGGGGAATGAACAAACCCTCGGGGCTTCCCCTCCCCAGCCTCCCCACTTGCCAGGGCCCTTTAATTTGCTTACCAGGGATGGCAGCAGCAGCTGCTCCGTCCAGCGCGCTCTTTTCCTGCTCGCACTTCCTGGCCCCTCCCGACGGGGCTCTCAGGGCGACGCAGCCGGATGACGTCATCTGGCTGCGTCGCCCTGAGAGCCCCGTCGGGAGGGGCCAGGAAGTGCGAGCAGGAAAAGAGCGCGCTGGACGGAGCAGCTGCTGCTGCCATCCCTGGTAAGAAAATCCTTTTGGGGTTTTTTTGGGGGGTGGGGGGTGGGATTCAAGCACGCCCCAGCAGCTGGGGAGGGCAAGCCCCGGCAGCTGGGGAGGGGAGGCCCTGAGGGTTTACCAGTGCGGGGGGAGGAGGAGGCAAACCAAGCCCCCCCCCCCGCATGGTAAATCGCGCCGAGGCGCAGAATTGGCCCCTGACTCCCGCGGAATTTTTAAAAAAATTCCGCGGAAGAATCGGGGCCCTGGCTACCGCTCAGGAAAAAGATCTTCGAGCCACTGAAGACAGTTCACTGAAAACCTCAGCTCAGTATGTGACAGTGATCAAGAAGGCAAAGAGAACGTTAGGAATTATTCAGAAAAGGACAGAATGAAAAAGAAAATATAATGCCGCTATATAAATCTATGGTGGACAGAGGCTAGTAACAACCTTCTTTGAAAGTATTGTCAACATTCAATCCAAAAACTGAAATATTTCAATTTTATTCCTTTTGTATTTTCTTTAGATGAGCTGTGAAATGTCAAAATAGGCTTCTTTTGACAGATAGCAAAAGAAATTTTTAAAAACCACCCACTCCATCCCAGAGCTACAAAGTGATTGTAAAGTAATTCATGCTATTGTACACGATGGTAAAAGTTGGAGGCAAAAAGAAACACACTGAAGTTTCCAACCTCTTACCCTCAAGAAAGAGTGAAAGCATGTGAATGGTCCTTTAAAAGGCCCAAAAATAGACCGGATTTCATATTCTATATCATTTTGTAGCTGGACAGTATTTTTATAGGTAACCAAATATCCTATCGTCACATTTTATGTCGACAGGTGAGCAGGATCTACACTTCCAACTTAAGGACGCACACAGCATTAGGACTATTCATAAAGTATGTCACATGTCAAGGGAGGTGCTTGTTTGCATCTTGAGCAGAAGCATTTAGCACCAGGTCACTAGCTATACTAAGTACATTCCAGTGGTGTAGATATCGGGACGCAGGGGGGTGCAATTGTGCCCGGGGCCCGCTGGGGACAGGCCAGAAGACAGTTAAGGGGTTGGGGTCCGGTCCGAGAGTGCGGACACTGACAATGGGCCAGTATGCCTCCCTTGCCTCCACTTGCACGGGCTAGTCTCTGGTGTCCGCAGCCCAGGCCGGCTCCTCTCCTCCTGCCTCAGCGCTCCCACCTCCTCCCACAGCTCAGTGCGTGTCTGACGACTGCCCAGTGCTGCAGGTTCAGCCTCCAAGTTAGTCAGCAGGAAAAGGAAGGGGCTAGCAGCCCCAAGCCCTACCCACACTCAGCAAGCACCCTACCCCCCCAGACTCCCCCCCCCCCCCAATTGGGGTAACAGAATAAAAGTGTTGTAGACTGGGGGAGCTGCCCCGGATCCCAGTGATCACCTGATCCTCTCCCCCTCTAATCTGAGTAGTTGGGGGAAATCTGGGGTTCACTTAGGGAGCACTGAGACTCCTTTACCCTCCCCTTCCCCATGGGTACCAGCAGCTCCAATAGGTCTTAGGGAAGAGATACCTTCTCCTCCCCCCCCCCCCACTTCATTGGGGATATAGATCCCCTCTGATGCCCCACAATGACCTCACACAAATGGCCAGTTGCCAGAAAGGGGGGTACGATTCTCTTCCATCCACCCATAGAGGGAGAGGCTGGGATTAGGTTCTGGGTACCCCCGATTATTATTTATATTGTTTTATATTGTTCGCCACCTCAAGCCAAGAGGGGGCAAGAGGGGGTGGGTTATAAATGCAATGGAATAAATGAATAAAAATAAGATAGATTTTATTCCGTGACCCTCCCCCCAAAAAATTTCAAGCTGCTTCCTGGAATTCCAAGTTCATGGAAACAGAAGTTTAAGCAGCATCCCCCCACCCCCTTATTCTGGGATAGTCTCTCCTGGGGGGGGCAGAGGATAAGGGGGTGATTCCCCCCCTTGGTATGAGCCCCTTAGCAAGCAAGTTAAAACATTGGCCGCGGGGTGCGGTGGGCGAAGATAAGGATACCCTGTGGCAGCATTAAATGTCTGTCTGTGTCACTGCACAGGGGTGCTTGCATAGGTGTGTGTGTCAAATAAACAGAAAAATATTAAATGGCAGAGTTAAGTTGACATGTGAGCTTAAGCCATGCTTGTCCACAGATCTTGACTGTAGAGTTCCAATAGTGTCCTGCGGTGGTGATGTGAAAAAGGGCTGAAGCACAAACGTCTCTTGCTAAAGCTCTTTGTGTGCTTATTGCTTGGTTTGTTTTTGATTATTTATTTCACTTCTGAGTCACCCTTGGGGGGCCCATAATTTTTGGCTGCGCCTGGGCCCTCCCCAGCCTTGCTACGCCACTTACATTCCCTTGCTCCCCTCTCTGCCTGTCCTGTCCCTATCACCTCCCAGCTGCCTCCATCTTTGCCCTCTCTGCTCCTCTATCATTCACTCAGATGTCATCATGTACTGGTCTTTTCCCTGTGCCGCTTGTCTTCTGCTCCTAAAATCCTTCTGCACACTGTGCACATCTCAGTCTCTCCCCCACCCACCCCCATTTGTCCTCCAAGGCATAAAAAGGTTTATGAAAATGTAAATGTTTCTAAGCAACTGTTTTTTCCAATAAACACTGGTTTGACAAACAAAGATATTCCTTATACATAACTGTGCATGGGGTTTACATGATGGGTGTGTCTTTTCAGGGGTGAGAAGGCTCAAATATATGGTTAAAAAGCATCAAAACACCTTATGAACAGCCCCATTTTGCATTACACCCTTTTCAACTATTTCCCAAGAGCAAGCAAGTCCCTTGTGGACACTCCTTTTCTTAGCTTTAGTACATTAAAAGTTTAAACAAACATTCATTTGTAAAGACAGATAAAACTGTCAGCTCTATTCTTAGAAAAACTGTATAAATAAAATAAAATAAAATACAAAAAATAATTTTTAAGTTTAAACAAAAAAATATTTAAAAATAGAGAGAAACAGAACTTACTGTTTTATTCCGTAATCTAATTATGTCTGAGACAGAGCCAGCTCCGCAGTACTCCATAACAATCCACAGGTCTGTGTTCTTAAAGTAGCTGCCATAGTACTTGACAACATAAGGACTAAACATAAAAAACATGACTTAACATTTGTAATTTAGCTGTCTACCACAGTGCAAAGACGAGTTCTCTATTCTAGTAGGATGGTGGTTTAGTAGTCGCTGGGACAGCTGAAAGTACAGTTGGACGTGTTTTAGGTTTGATTTGTTGCTTAATCAAATATGAGAGGCCACTGTTAGACAACTACAGTCCTCTATTCTCCCATAAATTTTGTTCAGGAATATCTTCCTTAATAATTAGTTTTGTGAAAACCAACTTCCTCCACCCCCACCTGATTGGACTACATCTGTTTGGGTATTATGGTGAGGAAGGAGAGAAGGGGAGGACAGCAGAGCAGGAGTGGAGAAAGCATATATCTTTCTTCACCGAACAAACTTCCAAAGCCATTGATCTTTCCTCTCATTCTGGTGTTGAGAGTGGACAGCATAGAAATTCTCCCAAATGTTCTCTCTTCTTTTATGAAGCCTGTAAAAGCTTATTCCAAGCACAGAACTACCCAAAGATATTGTAACCTAATGTTTTGCAGCAAACCTGTTTCTGCATCCCCAAGTGCAACTTAACACAAATATTACTATTTGACATTTATATAGTACCATAAAATTGTGTATATTGTATTACTATTAGTGTGTTCTTTGGCTTGACATAGCCTTCCCCACAGGCCAAAAGGCACAAATTGATCTATAAGGTGACTTTACAGTACCAACAACAGGTAATCAGAAAGCTGAGAGGTCACTGTAGCTAAAAGGCTTCATGAAATAGGTGTTTTCAAGGACTTAAAAGAAAAGGGAAGGCTATTATTGTGTACCTCCCAGGAGACTATCTTCAATTTGGGTCCAGCTTCCTCATATAATTGAATAAATTACTTTATTCAGACCTCTGGCATTGCCCTTTCGTAGCTTGGAACTGGGTCTGGCACGAGCTGTGTTTTGTTTTGTTTAAGTTTAGGAAGTTTAAGACCAGAGGTTCCCAAACTGTAGGTCAGAAACCCAAGTGGGGACATACCTTCTGCAAATGGGATTGAGATTCTGGTTTATATGGATATATTTGCATGTCTTTTTTGTTGTCTAGGGCCACAGGATTGTATTTCAATCTCAAAATGTCACATAAGCAAGTTTCACAATATTTTTTTTTGCCCAAAACCCTTTTCTCCTTATCTAAATCATGGGGTTTCTGTAAATTTTTCTGATATCATGCTTTAAGTGCAGGGATGAGTAACTTCAAGCATGGGAGTCAAATGCGGCCTACAGCTAGTTTTTATTTGGACCCTTTCCAGTTCCTACTCCCAAACACTGAGAGACTGAACTCAAGAAAAGGGAGTAAAGAAGAGGGCAAGCACACAAGGATAAGGAGAGATCCATGGCACAGATCTCTGAGCTTGTACTAATTTTCAAACTGGTCCCTGGGCAGGAAAAGGTTCCCAACTCCTGCTCTAATGCTAGCTTGACACCAATGTGAAGGAGCAATCATGGCACTGGTAGAAAGATTCTGATGCCTGAAAGTTTAGTTAGAGCACTGCGGGCAGTTATAAACAACATCCAGTTCGCACCTGTAGACAAAAATCATAAAATCCACTTATCAAAAGATACATGTTGGCCTTTGAACTTTGCCCTTAATTAGGTTATTCTTATGAAATATTACTACCATCTCCACAACAATATCCAAAGACTTTACTGTAAAGATTAACAGGCTGTCATAAAAGCAGCACGATCGCCCATACACCTATGATTTTAATATTTAGAGCAGCATTTTTGTGACAGTAGTTACAGTAGTACTTCTATTAGGATGTTTTTAAGAGGTTATAAAACTTAGCTATAAAGAATTTAACATAGCGGGTCTCCATGTAAGAAAGTTTCTTTGTTTTTTAAAAGTCTGGATTGTCCACTTTTTAAATGGAGTTCCTGCCCTGTTTTGGGATTTCTTGGCTTCCTCACCTAAAGCTGAGGCCATGCAAATTTTAGACATTCTTTAAGTCCAAAAGTATTCTCTTCATAATCTGGCTGCAATATGAATTGAAGTCTCCTACACAGCCAATATAGCACATTTATGTTCATAGAGTACCTAACCAAGAAAAGAGACTCTTTATTCTTCTATAATCTCCCTAGTTATCCTCTTTATATTTCAAGTTTTGCCTAGCATCCATCCCTAACTGCACTCAAATTTATTTATTTTATTTATTTATTTATTTATTTTTTAAAAAGACCAGTTTCTCTTGTCCACAGAGAATTTTTCCATATAGTTTTTGAAAGACTATTGGCCATCAGTCTTGTCCATTGCATTCCAAATTACTGGCAGGGGAGTGCTTATAGGACAACTCAAACATACTTGCGAATTGAACTGCTTACAGGAAATTCTAGAAGCACTAAGCTTGAGAATTAAGACACAATTTTTATCCACTTGTGTATTTTGCTTTGACAGTATATGTAACCAGATGCAGACCCAAAAGTTGTTCCAATAAGGCATGGCTAAAAAGTTGTATTAGAGGTACCAGTATCTTAGTACCATGATCAATTGTATTGTGAATACAAAGGGTGGAAACAAACAGGATGGTAGTCCATATTAACCCACACCAGGTGGTTATCCACCTGACAGTTTATTAGGTGTTCACCCCCACTGGCCAAATGATCACCACCCATCAAACATGCAGTCCCCACTCATGGGGTCATTCAGAGCCCACTATACAGGCAAATGCAGGCTAATATGCGTCCTCGCATCTGCATCCTGTCAATTAGTTTGCGTGCAGCCTCACACGCATACAGGTCCTCCAGCAACATCACATCAAAGGTGAAATGCTTAGGGGGTTTGGAGGAGCGACCACTTCCTGCCCCTTTCTCCACTCTCACTGGCATGCACATAACGTCCGCCTTAAAAGGGTAATGCAGACCAAATTATAAACATGTATTGTCCCAGCTTCCCCTGGTTTGCAGCACGCTCCATTTCAAAGCCGTTGTTTTCTCCAGAGCAACTTTCACGGTCTTTACATCACCGTGGGCAAGGCTCAGAACAGCAGCCAGTCAGCTATGGTAAGTTAATGCATCAGGGTAAGGGGCAGGGGCTGCATTTACACAGCTGCATGATAAATGCTTCCGTTTATTGCCATCTAGTTATGTGGAGGGTTCCCTCCTGTTACTATGTTCACAGGCAGCTACTAGCATCGCTACCGCCAGTGTTCTATCCCAGGCATTCTTAAGTGGTGAATAACCTTAATAAATATTATCGGGATTGGGGTGGACAGGGCCGGCCCCAGGCATGTGCCACATGTGCGGCCACACAGGGCCCTGCACCCAACTGGGACCCCGCACTTGCCTGGTTGGGCAGCAGGCTGCAGCCAGCTTCTCCCCCAATAAGTTCTTCTTCCTCCCTCTCTGGCTCCAGACCCCATCACTCACCTGCCTCTCCCTCCTAATAGCGCTCCAGCAGCAGCCGCCGCAGCAGCTGCGGGGAGTGGGACACCCTGGGACTAGGAGGTAACGCTGTTTGTAAGTAACAAACAGCTCCTCCCCATGTGCTGATCAGAAGGTTGCAGCCTTGTAACAAAGGTTCTTCGAGATGGCGCCTAACAGTCTCACAACTGGGTTGTGCATGCTCACCCTATTCAAATAATAGACACATGATGGTCTCGAGCTCCTCTAGTATAAAAAGCACTGACTCTCCCCCTCAGAATGACAGTTCCTTCCAACCCTTTCTAGAAATATAAGAAAAAATTCCATGCGGGGCTGGAAGGGTGGGTGTTGTGAGAATGTTTGGAGCCATCTCAAAGAACCTTGTTTACA
>QEPC01007203.1:943979-963103 GCA_003113815.1 Sphenodon punctatus
AAAAAAAAAAAAAAAATAAGGGCGGGGAGACGAAAAACCCTATTCCACCCTCCCCAAAGCCCTGGACAAACAGTCAGGTTTTACAAGCCTGCCAAAATGTTAGGAGGCTTGGGGCCAGGCAAGCTTCCTCCAGGAGAGAATTCCAGAGACGCGGCCCGGCCACTGAGAATGCTCTCTCCATCATGGCCCCCTGCTTAATACGGGGGACCTCCAGGAAGGCACCCCCGGCAGACCGAAGGAGCTGCTCTGGGGCACGGAGGGCGAGGCGGTCTCTGAGGTATGAGGGGCCAAGACCATGAAGGGCCTTATAGGTCATTACCAAAACCTTGAACCTGGCTCGGCACGCTATTGGCAACCAGTGCAGAGTCCAGAGCACAGGTGTTATATGCTCCCGAGACAACCCATCCCATCAGGAGACGGGCCGCCACAGTCTGCACTAGCTGCAACCTCTGAACCAGGAACAAGGGCAGCTCCACGTAGAGCGCGTTGCAGTAGTCCAGCCTCGAGGTGACAAAGGCATGGATGAGGGAGGCCAGGTCCGACCTGCAGATGTATGGACGCAGCCTCCGCACCAGATACCACTGGCAGAAGGTGGCCTTTGCCACCACCTCCACCTGTCGATTCAGGCGGAGACTCGAGTCCAACACTACCCCCAGACTCCGAACCTGCTGAGCTACAGGAGGGCAAACCCCCCCAATCAGGGGGGACAACACCTCCCTCGCCCTCCCCACCACCATCACCTCTGTCTTATCGGGGTTGAGCCTCAGTCTGCTCTGCCACATCCACTCCGCCACGGCCTCCAAACACTGGGATAGAAACGAGACAGCAGGGTCTGGGTCAGCTGAAAGAGAGAGGTACAGCTGAGTATCATCAGCCTATTGGTGACATCACACCCCGAATCCTCTCACGACCTCCCCTAAGGGCTGCATATACACATTAAACAATAGCGGAGACAGAATAGAACCCTGCGGACTGGATGAGGGTGAGCTGTCTAAAGTTAAATCCCGACAAGACAGAGATGATGGTCGTGGGGAAGGCTGGGGGAGTGGTGACTCCCATCATTGATGGGATCCATCTTGCCCTGGTATCTCAGGTTCGGAGTCTGGGGGTGCTCCTGGATCTGCAGCTCCGCCTGGACGTCCTAGTGGAGGCTGTGGCGAAAAGGGCATTTCGCCAATTACATCGGCTTCAGCTGTATGTCTCGAACTCCGACCTAAACACGATCATCCATGCTTTTATCACCTCGAGATTGGACTACTGTAACGCACTCTACGTGGGGGCTACCCTTGGTGCTGGTTCGGAGGCTGCAGCTGGTGCAGAATACGGCGGCTCGTCTCCTAACAAGAACAGGCCAACGCGAGCATATTACACCAGTGCTTCGCTCTCTGCACTGGCTGCCTAGAGTCTTCCGGGCCCAGTTCAAGGTGTTGGTGTTGACCTTTAAAGGCCTGGGCCCCACCTACCTGCAGGACCGCCTCACCCTCCAGGTCCTGGATCGGCCCCTGTGGTCAGCCGGGGGCGCCCTCCTCGAGGTCCCCTGGGTGTTGACCTTGCGGAGGGCGTTCTCTGTGGCCGCACCATGGTTGTGGAAGTCCCTCCCGTTGGTGGTCCGCCTGGTTACTGACCTCCCCTCTTTCTGTACGCAATGCAGGACTGGCTGTTCTGCCGTGCTTTTCCTGAAGGTGTGGGTGGGATGTTTTTATATTGTGTTTTAAAATCATATTATTGCAGTTTTAAAATGTTGTTAGCTGCCCCAAGATGCTTTTAGCAGGAGGGGGCGGCATACAAATTATAAAATATAAATAAATTAAAAAGGCAGCTTGAGAATATTTTTTTTGCATTCATATGCAAAGACCTATTGATTGATTAATAGATAGGAATTTACACTTTACACTTTTGATTTTAATTTTCACTATAAGCACCCAATAAAGAACATGATGTGCTCAGCATTCTGTGCACAGCAAAAGGTTACTTCCAGCTCCCAAGTGCTGGCAGGTATGCACCTTCGTGGGTGGGTGAGGATAGCAAGCATCGGACCACCTCCCAGAATCATAACGGCTCAGAAGACAGACAGTTGGGGCAGCTGCTTCTTCCCATAGTTGCTGCATGTCATGACAGGGAAAGGGGGTTGGTGAGAAGATCATGGTGGGGAAGAACGCCTGCCCATGTATTAGGTTTGTCCTGCTAAACTTGTGAGTGGGAGCTGCCCACACACACACAAAATACATGCAGGGGGCTGCCCGTTTACTAGGGTCTACATGCTAAACACGTGAGTGGGGACTGCACAGACCAAACCCAGACACCAGCAGGCTATCGTCTCATTTGTTAACACCCTTAGTTGGATGATACAATACAAACTACTGCAGAGATAAATACAATTCTCAGCAAGCACAAAGCAAAATTAGCCTTTAACAGGCAACATCAGAGTTACATTCCAAGTGTGAAATAATTTTTCAACTTTGTTTGTAATCTTGCCAGTTTACAGTCATAGTCTTGCAACCACCGACTCCAGACTTGTTAACACTCCTAGTGAGACAACAGCACAATAACCACACAGAAGTAAATGCGTGTGCTGTCAAGCCAAACGACCAGTCAGCCATGTGGGTGTCTACATTTTTATTTGCCACCACGCACTCCCTCATGCCAGTATCCCATCTTGCATTTCATATTCCCTGGGAAGAAGAAAAAGCCCAGCTGTTCCTGGAACGTCTGGGTCATGGCTCCTGGTGACATATCAGCACCCTCTATCCCGACCCCCTCCCATCATGAACCACCAGTGATGCTGCAAGATTATGGGTGATGCATTTTTATTCAGGAGTCATGCAAAAAAACAAAACAAAAAAAAGAGCAAGAATAAAAAGAGTACACATGATCGAAGCCAATAGCCCTCACTTTCAGGACTGTGCCTGTTGCCCCAGCCCATGTATCTTTTTTTTAAATTTATTTATTTTATATATTTCTTTTTTTTATTTTAACGTTAACAATATAATATCACATTCCAATCAAAATATTACATTTATTCCCCCTACCCCACCTCTCTCCCCTCTCCACCCTGCCTCCCCATCCCCTCCATTCCTTCCCCCAGTATACATTCCCTTTCCCACCCGCTTTCCCCCCTTCTTCCCTCATTTCTGCCTCCCTCCCCCTTCAGTATATTTTACTTAGGCAAGTCAAGTGTGTGAACTGTTCCATCTTTATCTTTTTTGTCAGTACTGTCCAGCATTGGTCCCAGTCTTTATAGAATTTATCTAGGTTATCTTCAAGGCTGGCTGTGATCCGTTCCATCGATAAGCAGTGCCATAGTCTCTGCAACCATGCTTGTCGTGTGAGCCCTTTCGCATATTTCCAAGTCCTTGCAATGGTGTGGATTGCCGCCAGAATCAGGTTTGTACATGTCCTCTTCTGTTGTTTGGTTATCTCTTTTTCTGGGTATATTCCCAGCAAGGCAATTTCTGGCTTAAAAGGCAATGGTATATTTAACGACCCCCTAATAACCTTCCATACTTTATTCCAGAATTCGGCCACTTTTGGGCAGCTCCACCATGCGTGTAGGTATGTACCTCTCTCCCCGCATCCCCGCCAGCAAGTTGGGGGGTATGTTGCTTTTATTCTATTGATTTCTACTGGCGTAGTATACCACCTATGCATCAATTTGATTTGGGGTTCTTTAGCCAGTAGAGATCTGGAGCATGTATTGGTATATTGCCACATCTGTTTCATCTTTTTCTCTGTTATTTCTACCATTAATTCGTCTTCCCACTTTGATACGTATCCAGCATCTGCTAAATGATATATATTCTTTACTATCTTATGCAGTATGGAGAAAATTCCCCTTTGTCCTGTTTTATCAAATAAAATTTTTTCTAGCTCTGTGGGAGGCCTACTAAAATTTAATTTATCCCTTGGATTTGTCAGTGCACTGTGCAGTCGGCAATACTGCCAGAACGGTATCTTTTCCTGTGTAGTCTCTTCTATCTCTTCTTTTGTTTTTAGTCTCCCTTGTATGAATAAGTGTGTTGCTCTATATATTCCTTTTTCTCTCCATCTTTTCATTTTTTCTCTCTCTCTGATGTCCCACTTAGGCCCAATTTTATCTAACGGGGTGTATGGGGTTTTCCCTTGTATTATCTCTAACTTCCTTTGGCATTCCCTCCATGTGTTTATTGCAGCCCCTGCAAATGGATGGTCCTTGCATTCCGGGCCCCTTAATTGTATTTTATCTGGGCTGTCAAAGATGTCTTGCCCATTTTCTAACCCTAGTGTTTCTAATTCCAAATTCCTCCATCTGGGTTCCTTACCCTCGTCGTACCATACTTTAACTGTTCTCAGGGCAGAGGCCCTGTGGTACATCCTCATGTCTGGCAAGTTGCATCCCCCCTGTTCTATTTTAGTTTTCAATATTGTTCTTCTTACTCTAGGCCTTTTTTGTCCCCATATTACAAATCTCATAATCTTTTCTATTTTTTGGAAAAATTCCTTGTTTAATGTTATGGGTATGGCCTGTATAGTATATAATATTTTAGGTAATAGCTGCATTTTAATTATATTCATTTTTCCTATCCAGGAGCATCCCAGCCTTCTCCAGGAGTGTTGTTTGTTTTGCAATTCTTGAATGAGGGGTAAGTAATTTTTTTTATATAGGTTGTTTGTGTTTTTAGTGAGCCATACTCCCAGGTATTTCAGTTGTTCCGTTTGCATTTGGAATTGCTTTAGTTCGTCTAGGTCTGCCTGTGTCATTTTTGTTTTATTTAATGCCATAACTTGTGTTTTATTTGTGTTTATCTTATATCCTGATAATGTCCCGAATTCCTTAAGCAGGCTGGTTAATTCCTGCATTGAGGACTGTATATTTGTCATTGTCAAGAGCATATCATCTGCATATACCATTGTTTTATGTTCCTCTTCTCCTGCCTGTATTCCTTTGATTTTTTTATTTTGATTAATAGCTGCTATTAGTGGTTCTATTGCGAGGTCAAATAAGAGGGGAGACAGGGGGCATCCCTGGCGTGTTCCTCTAGTGATTAGAATGTTTGGGGTCACTTCCCCATTAATTGCAATGTTAGCAACCGGTCTTTTATAAATGCTGGCTACCCATTTTAGATATGCTCCCTTAAATCCCATTTCATTTAGTGTTTTCATTAGGAAAAATTTTTCTAATCTGTCAAAGGCCTTGTTCGCATCCAGTGAAATCACAGCCGTGGGTATTTTATCTTTATTAGCTTTATATATTAAGTTTATCGCCCTTCTGACGTTATCCACTCCCATTCTGCCATTAATAAACCCTGTCTGATCTGGTCCTATGAGTGTTCTAATAATCCCTTGCAGTCTAGTAGCGAGAATCTTTGTAAATATTTTGGCATCGGTGTTTAATAACGAGATGGGTCTAAAATCCCCACATTCCTTGCCAATTTTCCCTGGTTTCGGACATAACGTAATGGTGGCTGTGTAGAATGTCTCTGGCATCTCTTGTTTTGCCTGTATCCCATTGTACACTTTCGCTAGCAGTGGGGCCAACTGTTCCCCATATGTTTGATAAAACTCTGGGATAAACCCATCTGGTCCAGGTGTTTTATTCTTAGGCAGGTCTTTTATTGTTTTTTGTACTTCCTGGATAGTTATAGGTTCATTGAGCCATTCTCTCTGTTCTGCTGTTAATTTAGGTAATTTTAATTTATCTAGGAATACATCAATCTCCTCCCCGTTAGGCTCTTCTGTGGTATATAAATTTTTATAGAAATTTTGGAATTGTTCCTTCATTTCTAGTCCTGTAATCCAGCTCTGTCGGTTGGGGTGTAGTACCTGTGTTATTTGAGTTTTTTTCCTTTTCTGTTTTACCATCCATGACAGAATTTTATCTGCCTTATTACTTTTATTATAATAAATTTGTTTTGTATATCTGAGTTTTTTTATCACTCTCTCTGTTTCTATTGTGTCTATTAATCCTCTTAGTTCTCCCCTTTCTCTAATACATTGCTTTGTGGGTTTCTTTTTCATCTTTTCTTCTAGTGTATTTAGTTTAAGATAGAGGTCATTTAACTCTTTTTTGTTTTTCTTTTTATTATAGGCATCTATTTTGATGTATTGGCCTCTCAAGTAGGCTTTTGCAGCTTCCCACACTACTCCCTGGGATACCTCTCCATTATCATTCCACTTCATATAGTCATCAATATGTTGTTTGATTTGTTCTTTGTTTAATGCATTTAATAAAGTACCCTTCTTCAAAACCCAATGAGGTGTCTTGTGTGTTTTTTGTTGCCCTGTACTTATCCTTGCTATAACTGCGCTGTGATCTGTAAACGCTGCAGGGATAATATCGATCTGAGTGCATTTTTCCCAGTTTGTATCCTGCATGAGTAAGTAATCTATTCTGGAATATGTCATGTGTCTATTTGAAAAAAAAGTATACTCTCTGTCTCTTGCATGTTTTAGTCTCCAGACATCCACCAATTGGGCCTGCCTTATTATTTGGGCCATTTTTAGTTGTCCTCTCTTCATTTTTCCTCCCCCTGATCTATCTAGCCTCGTGAGTGGACTATTTAGGTCTCCAAATACCATTAATGTCCCTTGACTTTCTTTTTCTATCAGTTTTGTCATCTTCGTCATGAATGTTGTCTGCCCTGTGTTTGGGGCATATATGTTTAGAAAGGTGTACATTTCTCCCTCTACTTTCCCTGTTACCATTATGTATCTACCTTCTGGGTCTTTTACTATCTTTTCCCTTTTAAATTTCAGTGTTTGTGCAAAGGCCAGTAGGACCCCCGCCTTTTTCTGCCCCGCATTTGCGAAATATATATGCTCAAAGCGTTTGTCTCTCATTCTCACATTATCTTTTTGCAATAAGTGTGTCTCTTGCAGAGCCAATACCTGTGCATTTACCCTTTTTGCATAATACCATGTCTTTTTTCTTTTCGTTGGACAGTTTAGCCCATTTACATTCAGTGAACATATCTTTAAATCAGCCATCATCCCTTTTCTGTGTGGGTTTTGTTACTCGACTCACTTTAGTGCATTCTTTGCCTATATACCATTCCCTTTGTCCCCATTTCCCTTCCCTCCCCCCTGTTTCTTCCCCATTCCCTCCCCTCCCCCACCTTCCCCTTTCCCTTTGGCAACTTATCCAGTTGTCCATTTCTCTCCTTCTCCTCCTCTGGAGGTGCCTCTGGAGCCGCTCGTTCTGTGCAGTCCCTCCAGACAGGCCCTTCCTTTTGTTCATGGTCCCAATTAGTTCTTATCTTTTATTTTCGCTTCTTTCTATTTCTTCTTTTGTCTTTTGATTACGTGGGTTTTTTCATTAACTTGGATTCTAAGTTTTCCGTTCTGTGTCTCTTGCCCCTAGGTTATTCTCTCGCAGGTCTTGGTTCTTCTCTCTGCAACTCTGGCAGCTTTGCTGCAATGAATCTCTCTAGCGCTTTCGTGTCGTAGAAATTCCTTCTGCGATTTTCATGCATGAAGGAGAAGGTAGCCGGGTATCTTATTTGCGTTTTAATTCCCTGTGCTGTGAATTTTTCTTGTAGTTTATACCATCCCCTTCTCCTCGCCACTGTAGCTGCTGCCAGGTCTGGTTGTATGCTGATTCTGTGACTTTGATATTTTAAGTCTTTCAGTTTCCTGGCTTCCCACAGGATTTGTTCTTTATCAGTATATCTAAGGCATCTGAATATTACTGCCCGGGGGGGATCCCCTTCCTTTGGCTTGGGGCGAAGAGTCCTGTGTGCTCTATCAATCTCTATTTCATGGAGTTGGGGACACTTGGGGAGGATTTCTTTCAGGATTTTCCTGATCAAGTCTCTGCCTCCCTGGGCTTCTATGCCCTCTGGGATTCCTTGAATTCTTAAGTTATTCCTCCTTCCCCTGTTTTCCATGTCCTCCATTTTCCTCTGTATTCCCCCTAGGGCTCTTTCCATCTCTTGTACCTTATCTTCCCATCTTTGCTGCTGTATTTCTCTCCTTTCCACTCTTTGTTCTAGGCTTGTAACTCTTTCTGCCATTCCATCAAATTTCTTATTTAAACAGTCTACCACAGAGGTTACTTTCTGTATGTTCTCGTTTAGGAGCCCCCATTGCTGTGTGGAATCAGCGTGATTGGAGTTTATTGCCTCCATTAAGCCTGTAAACTGTGCTGTAAAGTCTCGCTGTTCCCCCTGCTGTGCTGCACGTACCTCAGCCATGCTGCCTTCCTGGGGTTGCTCCTGATCCCCTCCCCCTCCTCTCTCTTTTTGCAGTTTTTCACCACTTTTTGCCTCACTCTGCCCCTTTCCTTTGGCTCCTTGAGGGGTGGGGGGGTTCTTTTTTATGTTTTTTCCCATTAGGGGCTGCAAGTCCACGTTTTTTACCCTTTTTTATGCGAAGTCTGGCTGGGCTGTCTGGAGCGTTTTGCAGAGGCAGCTACTGCTCACGCATGCCCAGAAGCCTCCTGCCCCAGCCCATGTATCTCATTCCTCTCCCAACAGTCTGGGATCACTGCTGTTCAAAGGTGCTAGTGTTTGAGCGGTCAGTAATGGGTTTTTCCCACTTTCAATTCCTCTCACTGCATGACCTCAGTGCAGTCTAAGTTCTCTCACCTTCAGGAGGCAAGAGATGAGACAATACGCAAAGAAAATTCTGTGTTCTCAGAGCATGAGCTGTACTTCACAGAGGGCCCCGATTTCATACAGTGCAATCCTCTCTCTTCAGTCATCTACCCCTTCCCAGTCACACAGGCCTTGGTTTCTTGCACTTGCTGTGTTGCAAGCTTCAATGCAGCAACACAGTTGATGCACTCCCTGTGCCCCCCATATATCCCTTTGCTGTCATCAGGGTGGAGATGAGAAAAAGACAGCACATTCCCTGAAAGGACTGCTACACCTTCATCAACTCCCAAATGTCCAGAAGAGTCTCCCATCACTTTCCACTCATTCATGTCTGTCACAGTGCCTGCTCCTACTGCTGGGAGCTTTTTCAGTTGCAATATGCCAGCACATTGGTGGCATTTCATCCTGCAGACTTAATAGCCCAATTTCTGAATCTGCATTGCCATGAGAACATAGGGTGTGATGGAGATCGAACTAGCTGACCTAAATCCTCCCTCATCCAAATGTCAGCCAGTGGTACGGTTTTCATGGGAAGCCACATCTTCAGTGAGGGATCTTCCAGGCACTGACAGCCCCACATGAAACATTCATTTGTATGTGTACCAGCCTGGTCTTGACCCAACAGCATAAAGCAACTTTTGTGACCAGCAGGGCCTGATATTGCAGAATTATCTTTACAATCCAATCTATGCATGACATCACAACAAAGGCTGCACTCCTACCAATGGTTGTTTGCGTGTTACCCCCTCAGAGCACAATAAAAACTCATTGCTTGGCTGTGCATCACATATGTGTTGTTGCACCTTTTCAGTCCTGGCATCCAACCTCCAGCTTCTTTGGCCACTGAAGAGACAGCACAGAGCTCATTACGCATTCTGGAGTGCACAAATACCGCACTATTTCAAATGTCCTCAGCTTACAGCGTCAAATTCAGCACACACTTGGGACATCACCATTGTGACTTGGTTCTGTTCACAGGACAACACGTTGCAAGAATAACTCAGCAGAATGGCCTGGTCAGCTCCAGAAGACACAACAGAGGCTATGCCAGGCAAGGACAGCACTCACAGAAACAAAGAGACTTTGTAGAACCTAGCAATGTGCATCAGATTGCATGAATACTGCTACCACTATGGGTGCTTTGAAAAAAGCATTGCCAACAGGTCGCCTTCTGTCGATGCAGCCCAAGAGCTCTGACTGGTGAGCGTCTGTCATGTCTTGCTGAGAGAACAGGTGGGTCAAGAATTTCAGGGTGTCCCAACATGTTCCCTTTGAGTTGGCAGAGATCCTCTGTCCATGTCTGGAGAGGAACGCCACCTATATGCAGAGACGCATTCTGGTGGAGAAGAGAGTGGCCATTGCAGTCTGGAAGCTGGCAACACTAGACAGCTGTCACACCATGGGTCAGCAGTTTGGCAGGGAGACAAGCACAGTGGCCTCCATCATCTTTGTGGACATCTCCAGTGCCATTGTGGACCTCCTGCGGGACCAGGTTGTGAAGCTGGCCTTGAAGTAAATTCCTTCCCCAACTGCATCGGTGCCGTAGATAGCAGCCACATCAAAGTCATCCAGTCTTACCCCCCACACCCCAGTCCCCAATGGCAAAGATGACTACTTGTGCCAAGTACCCCAGAGCAGCGATTTTTTTTAATTGGCAAGCTCAGTGCCTCCCGCTAGGTTACAGAATGGGCATTCGGTCTTCTCAAGCAGCGCTGGCAGGCTGTAGCCACAAGAACAGATTTAACTGGAGACAGCACCTCTTGTTGATCACAGCCACCTGTGTCTTGCACAACTCTGCGAGACCAACAGAGAGGCCCAACCAAGCAGAGCAGCATACAGTGCTTGAGATTAGGCTGCAGGTTCTCGACATCAGGCTGCGCCATAGTGCCATGAGCTAGTTAATATAGCAGGGGTGGGCATGTTGTGTTCCTGCTAGTGGATTGCATGCAGCCATTTCTCCTGCTTGCGAGCTTACAGGAACAGAAGGCAGACACACCCACTTATAGTGATGGGCAAAGACCATTCTGTACAGCCTTGATATAACGACTCATCGACAAACAGGAAATGGTTGAGCACTTTGTAGTATTGCAAGGTTTGCCTCCCACTTCCCGAAGGGAAGTCCTGGAGCTGGATTTCTTTGTATCCATGACACAGATCTTTAGCCTACTGCCTGCACTGCTCCATATCCTTTTGGCACAGTAGATTCTACATTTCTGACCTATTAAGCCTTGAAGAGCACCTTGTTCTGGTAGCGTTGAACAAGGCTAGCCTGTACCTTCTCAATACCCCAAAGGTAGATAAAGGCTTTGGTTTAATCAACCTCCCAAGGCACACCACGCCGATGAGTTGAGTTAGGATGGTTGCGCTGGGACAGAGCATTGGTGGTAGTGGTGCATATGGTTGCCTGGCTATCAACATGAGCCATGGCAACAGCAATAGCAAGTCTCCAAAAGTTGCTCGGTAGAGCGCAATAGTGAGGGGTCTAATCCCTAACCATGCAGAGCACAGAAAATTCATGTTTAAAAATGTCACTTTTAAGGCAAGTACATGGCTGGGCCAGAGATGCGCAAGCAGCAAATACTCCATGGAACGCCTTTTGCCTATCTATGCCCCTGGAGGCCTGGCTGCCCACCCAAGAGCCAACCAAATAAAACAGCATGACAACACCTGCGAGCAAGTTAGCCAAGATATATGGCATCCCAGACACAGTGCCTTGTATGGGGGACCATCAAACACCATGTGTTTGTGTACACTGAACATGTCACAAAAACAAATGTCAACACCTATTTGTGGGTGGTTATCATGCCATTTGTTAACACCCTAATTTCTATGAGGTTACCATTCTATGAGGTTACCACAGAGTAAATGGTTTTAGAACGGTGGCCTGAGTACACAAAGAGATTTATAGATTTTGAGAGAAAGCATAGCATTAAACACACAAATCTTGCTCATACCTGTCACATTGTTGCATTATAGATATTTCTTTAATTATTTCCTGAAGATCCGACTCCACAGGGACTTGTTTAATTGCCACTACTTGCCCAGATTCCTTGTGTATTGCTTTAAACACACTGCCATAGGACCTAAAAGATACAATTCGCAGATTAAGTTTCCTCAAGAATATCAGAAAAGTCATTGTTCCTTTAAAGCATCTGTATTGTGATTGTATTCTTGTTCACTGCAGTGGATTTCCGCTTCACAATGGCTATGCCTCTGAAGAGGAAGTCCCTGCTTAATGTTTGGCTTAACCAATTCATAGAATTTAGCACACTGACCAATACGTATGTGACAGACTTGTCTGAAGTTTTTAGGTTACATGTGTCTCCTGAGTAAGTGAATGCAATACAAATAGGACGTGAGAAACAGTAGTCCTCCACCTACTGATACCAATGGCAAAAATTTCATTGACTTTAGTGGTGGTGGAACAGTCCTGCCCATTTCAGTTTTTCTCCTTTTCTAACTTTTTTTAGGAAGCAACTTACACTGTGAAATCAAATGTCAGAATAACCAGCTGTCAAGCTGAGATGCAGTCTAATTACCAAGTAGTAACTCTGGGACACAGGAAGGGACAGTGTCAAGAAGCATAGCCCTAGGGAGCAGATAAAAACAGCTCTCTAGAGTCAGAGTGAGAGAAGTGGCTGAAGGTCAAGAGCTGGGTGCAGCTGAACTTGGTACAATACAGGTTGTTACACACTGAAGTCGAATTGCCAAAATTAGCATTATAGACTGTGGTTTTGGAAAGCCTAGAACGCAAGAACTGCAATACTGGGTCAGACCACTCATCGTTCCTATACCAACATCCTGTCTCCCAGTAACAAATATCAGATGCTTTTAATGTACAACAACAACAACAACATATAAATTCCCAGTTTCCAGCAGTCAGTGGTTGCGTTTCCTGACTGTAACAAGGCAGAGTCCCTGTGGGCCATGGGCCCTTTAACAGAGTAGCACCTGTGTGGTGACGATGCTAGCAGGCACTAGGCATAGTGAGGGATAGCGCCGAAGTAAAAGCAGCTGGGAAAGGGCGTGGCTGAGCCAGCGCAGAGGAAGTATAAAAGCTGGGCCAGACCTTGGAGTGAGAAGAACTGCATGGAGGCCAGAGCTGAGTGGAAGCTCTG
Source organism: Sphenodon punctatus (assembly GCA_003113815.1). Lineage (NCBI taxonomy): Eukaryota > Metazoa > Chordata > Lepidosauria > Sphenodontia > Sphenodontidae > Sphenodon > Sphenodon punctatus. Next base: position 956,668 of record QEPC01007203.1, read on the forward strand.
CAAGTTGGTTCAGGGGACTGTACCTGAGGCAGGGGTATACCTGGGTTGCAGCGGGAGTTGGCCTGGCCCAGACAACTGCAAGTACAAGCCAGAGCATGTTGCCTGGCTTAAGTGACTTTGTATAGAGACTAATTGAGGACTGTTAAGAGAATTAAAGACTGTGAGCAGATTCCCTGAGTGAGACTAACTATTGGGGCTCTGATCCTGCCAGAGCTCATACCTAGGCGAGCCTGTCCCTGCCACACTGACCATCCTGGCTAAGAGTTGCTGCCAAATTTAATCCCTTTCTGAACCCAGTTATAATAATGGTCTTTACAACAGTCTCCGGCAATGATTTCCATACGTTTTATGTGTTTTGCTGGTTTTAAAACTGGTGTCTGATAATTTCGTCTAGCTCTGTATTAGGAGAAACAGTAACAAATAGCAGCTCCATAATACCTTTCTCTACACCACTCATGATTTTATAGACCTCTATCATATCTCATCTGTCACCTCTTTTCTAAGCTGAAGAGCATTAATACTTTTAGCCTCTCTTTGTACGGAAGTGGTTTGATGATCTTTGTTACCCATCTCTGCATGTTCCCCAGTTCTACTATATTATTTTTGAGAAGGGCTACAGAGAAGTGCACACAGCATTCAAGGTGCGGGTGCAACACTAATTTATATAATAGCATCTTCCACATTATCATCCTCTTATTTTGTTAAAAGGGTTAAGTTCTAAAAGGTACGTACACTTGTAATTTTATTGTTAAACTAGGGGCACGGGGGTGAGGCCACTAGTTTATGACACTGTTGGATATTAAAATTCATTTTGAGTTTCCCCCAGCAATCCTATCCTCTCATCTCCCCACACACAATTCTACATACCCTTCACCAAGTTTCTCGAGGACATCAAAGACTTCTTCAGGCTGCTTAGTCAAGCTGTCTTCACTTAGCTTTTTCAGCTTGCTAATGGGGGAAAATATGACAATAAGTAACTTGTATACTTTAACAATAAAGTTGAATGCACAATTCGAGGAAAAAAATCATATAAAATAAAGACAGAGTAGGGACTTTTTTTTCATTACAGCATATCAGTTACTCAGTTATGTTATATATTAAAGAAAAATGGAAAAACAAGACAATAAGAGCTGCAAAACAGTGTCCAACCTGAATTAGTTACATACCAAAACAAAGTGACTACACATATCATCCAAAATGCCTAGACCAGTAATACTCAACAGCTGGAGTGCCATTTCATCATCAAATGGAGCTGTATAAAGGTCCCCAAAATGATTAGTTTATAGCGATTTTAATCTCTCCAAGGGACTGCTCTTATTAGCACACTGGGGCCTCCACATCCCTATTGTTTGTTTTATTTGTATCTAAATGGTGCAGGCAACCAATATTCTGCTGCAATGCTTGTACTAATTTGTTCCATGATAAAGTTCAGTTTTATCACATCCACAGCATATCAAGCAAAACCTCACATGAAACTGGTATCTTCACCACGTATAACACAAAACAGCAGTAAAACCTATACCATTTTAACACTGGGGGTTGGCATTTGAGAGAGTGGATGTAAATTTATATTGTTAACAGAAAACAAAGAAAGAATTTAGGCCACTGAACTCCAATCTTTGTTTTTGAAGAGGGACGCAAATATGCAGAGGGCAAGAGGCCTGGAATTTCTGGACAGCAACTTCACTGTTGCTGGCTCTTTAAATTCAAACCCCAGGGTTTTAACTGACAATACTGATCTCACAGTTGGAAAGATGGTGGTTGGTTACTGAAAGGGGGGGGGGGGGAAATAGGATCACAGATGGAGATTGAGAGTTCTGTGGCAATTCAAGGAGCATCATCAGCCCTGTTCTCTACTAGATCTGCCCTTCTGGGGCAAGGATTAGTACTTATTTGCTTCCATTGTATTTTTTCCATGTTAAATAAGTCTGTGCTGCTTGTAAAAACCGTACGACTAAGGCATACTGTAGTTTTTGTAATTTTATGAAGAAACAACAAAGTCCACAAGATGGATTCAGGTGAAATGGTGATCTCTCAAGCTTCAAATGCACGTTTCATAGAGAGAGAGAGCTTCTAGGTGCTGCCTGCTCCATGCTGACGCTGTCCGCTCCCTGCGGGCCAGTCCGCCCAACCAGCCAGGCTGGTTTCTTGCCCTGACAAACCTTTAAACTGCCCCCTCAAAACTCCTCCTGCCCCCTCAAATTGATCCATCATCTGTCTTACCCCAGGGGGGTTTCAGTGAATGATGCAATCCCTCCCGAGCTGACCTCGGTTCACTACACGTCTCTTGATGCGGCGGTCGAGCTTGTGAGGGATTGCGGTAAGGGTGCCCTTATGGCAAAGAGTGACATTAAGTCTGCTTTTTGCCTCTTGCCAGTGCGCCCCAGGGATTTCGACCTATTGGGGTTTTCATTTAAGGACCGTTTTTATTTTGATAAGGCAATGCCTATGGGATGCTCTATCTCATGTCCTGCCTTTGAGAAATTCAGCTCTGTCCTGGAGTGGATTGTTAGATGGCAGACAGGGTCCCGCTATATGTCACATTATCTCAATGATTATATCTTCATTGGGAGAGCGGGGTTGAGGGAGTGCAGCAGCTTGTTGGCTGCTTTTAGGGAAGTTGCAGAGTTGATTGGGGTCCCTTTGGCTGAGAAGACAGAAGGCCCCNCCTTGGTGCTGGTTCAGAGGCTGCAGCTGGTGCAGAATGCGGCGGCTCGTCTCCTAATGGGGACGGGCCAACACGAGCATATTACACCAGTGCTTTGCTCTCTGCACTGGCTACCTATCGTCTTCCGGGCCCAATTCAAGGTGTTGGTGTTGACCTTTAAAACCCTGCATGGCCTGGGCCCCACCTATCTGCGGAAGCGCCTCACCCTCTGGGACCTGGATCGGCCCCTACGGTCAGCCGGGGGCGCCCTCCTCGAGGTCCCCCGGGTGTCGACCTTGCTGAGGGCGTTCTCTGTGGCCACACTGTGGTTGTGGAACTCCCTTCCGTTAGAGGTCCGCCTGATTACCAACCTCCCCTCTTTCCGTAGACAATGTAAGACCTGGCTGTTCCGCCATGCTTTTCCTGAGGGAGAGGGGGTGGGTGGGGGGTATGTTGTTTTTATATTGTGTTTTAAAATCATATTATTGCTGTTTTAAAATATTGTTAGTTGCCCCGAGATGCTTTTAAGTAGGAAGGGGCGGCATACAAATTTTATTATAAATATAAATAAATAAGTACAGATGCCAGGAAAAAGAAAAAAGCATCTTAAACGCTCAAGTAAAAACATTTTCTGGTCTGCACCTTTCAACTGCTATAACTTTGTCTCTTGTCCGATTTGCATGTGATTTGAAGAGGTGGTATCCCATATCCTAGTGGCCCTCCCTGCCAAATATCAAAGAGGATAACTGATGCCAATTTTATAAGCAATAGAATGTTCAGGCTTTATAATGGAAAGTGCTGCTGCCTCTCCATAATATGCAAGATATGTTACCGTGTGCCACTAAGGCACTACTATTTTAACTACAGATTCAGAGTTTGGGGTTATGAAAACTCAGCCTTGCCCTGTTGGTTTGGATCCGTTTCAAATTGATATCTTCCACAAATGCAAAGGATTTGCTTGGAGTGATCCAGGCAGCCAGTTGTGAATTAGATGCTTGACAAATCCCAGACCAAAAAAAAAGGTCACTCGTATTCACCACAACTTGGGTGCTACAATTTTATCTGCAGAGTCAGAGTTTGAGGTTATGGAAGCTCAGTCCTGTCCTGTTTATTTGGATCAGTTTCAATCAAACTCATAGCATCTGCAAAGTCACATTCAGCTGAGCTTTTCCGGGTGGTGCAGCGGCTGGTCAGTCTGGCCTCTCTCCGCCTGAAACTGAAATCTTCCAATACCCGCTGTAACATGTTTGTTGACTTTTTTGTGGATAAAAATCGCTCAGATTCACCGCGACTTCGATGCTGCACTTAACAGCAAGTGAACCTGAGGGGGTGGAGGACCCGCCTTGTCCGATTTCATGGGATTCATTTCAGTGGGTGTCGCCTGCTGATGCGGCAGAGATCCTTGGGGCTGTAAGGACCACCTGTTGTGAATTAGTTCCGTGCCCATCCTGGCTGGTTAAGACCTGCCGGGAGATGTTAGGGCCGTTGCTGGCGGGGTTGTCAATGCCTCCCTTAAGGAGGGCAGGGTGATGAGCCACCTCAAAGAGGCAGTGGTGCATCCCCTGCTCAAGAAACAATCTCTTGACATTGACTCCCCAAACCCGGCCAGCTATCGGCCAGTCTCTAACCTTCCCTTTTTAGGGAAGGTTATTGAATGGGTGGAGGCTCAGCAGCTTCAGGGGCATCTAGATCAGGTCAGTNTCATGATTTTATATCATATCTCCTCTCAGGCACCTCTTCTCCAAACTGAAGAGTCCCAACCTACCAACCCTCTCCTCATACGGGAGCGTTTCTATGCCCTTGATCATTTTTGTTACCCTTCTCTGTACCTTTTCTAGTTCAGCTGTGTCTTTTTTGAGATGGAGCGACCAGAACTGCACACAATATTAGAGGTGTGGTCACACCATTGACTTGTATAGAGGCATTATGACCGCCTCAGTTTTATTTTTCTATCCCCTTCCAAATAATTCCTAACATTGTTTGCTTTTTTGACTGCTGCTGCTGTGCACTGCGCTGTGGATTTCATTGTATTGTCTACAACCACCCCCAGATCCTTTTCCTGAGTGGTAACTCCTAGCTTAGTACCCAGCATTCTGTACGCGTAGTTCGGATTATTTTTCCCTATGTGCATCACTTTGCACTTGTCCACATTAAATCTCGTTTGCCATTTAGATGCCCAGGCACCCAGTGTCATAAGATCCTGTTGCATCTCCAACATTTATCAAAGCAACTTAAGAGGTCCCTAGCATTTACATGGTCTAATATATTTGCCAGCAAAAAAGTTATAGCAAGGGTCTCATTATTGAACTAAATTATTTAAAATCTCAAAGATATATAGATAGATATAGATAGATAGATAGATAGATATTCCATAATCAAAAAAATCCTTTTTGGTTTAAGAAAGGAGTTATGTCCCTTGTAAATTCAGTCCTGCTCCAAAAAGTCTAGAAATTTCAAATTAAGAATACAGCCTTACCTCGTGCACCACAAAAGCAGCAAATACAATGTACGCTATCAAATTGTTCTCCCTTACAACTTAGGTTCCACCCATCGACACTTAGCCTTGGTCTTTCATTCCCAATCTTTTTCCCTTTCCAGATTGGCAGCAACAATGAAGCTAGAAAACAGGAGTGGGCGAAGGGGTAGCTTTTATATGGGTTCAGGAGAACAGGACAGTCTTAACCCATGCCATGGAAGCAGTAAAGATGTTGTACGGTCTCGCATATTGTGCTCCAGTCAAGAAATGAAGTATTTGCAAGATGGGGATATAGAGGAATCGTCTCATATTTGTGAAGAAAATATCCTCTGCATGAACTAGCCCAGACAAAATACAGCCCACGGAGTCCAAACCTTGTCAACAGCTCTAGAAGAATCCAGAACCCCTAAACAAAATGTCTATGAATATTAAACATCACCGCTGCAGCTTTAGATCCCCACCCTGAACTATTTGAACTATTTCCAGCCCCAGACAAGGTAAATGTAAATCTGCACAAATCAGATTTACAGGAGTAAATCTGCACAAATCAGGAGTACTCCTCCCTGCCCCCCCGCCCCAAAATCTGGAAACAGGAAGCTGAAGGGAAGCAGCAGGCTCAGCACAGCTTTTCTGCATTCTATTGGGTGCTCAGACACCTGCTAGCCAATAGAACGCTCAAGATCTGCCCCCTCCATCCTGCTCTCCCCCTCCCATCGGGAGAGGACTTCCAGATTTTGGGAGCGGAGGGGAGAGAACTGAAGGGAAGAGGGGGGCTCAGTAGAGCTTTTCAGCATTCTATTGAATGCTGGCTCCTGCTACCCAATAGAACACTAAGATCAGCTGAGTCTGCCTCCTCCCTCCTGCTCTTCCCCCTTCCATTCCTGAAAATTTGACTTCGGAAAGCTTTCCCCACTGAGAGAGCCGCCAGTCCTAGACAGAGTAAGAAAGCTGGGCAGGGAACAGCGTCGGTTCCTCTTCCCCCACTTTACCACACATGTACAGAGGGGTAGACAGTTGCCAGTGGGGAGGGGCCATCTTCTCCCTCTGACACACACTGCCCTCTGGTGGTTCTTTACTGCACATGTAGGACCTTATGGGTTTTCCCATATCCTTCAATGTTGTTGGGGGTTTTTTTTAGAAACCACAGCATGGTTTTTAAAAATTCAAAAACCAGAATCTCTAGGGAAACACCCTTAATTAGATAACACCAATACAATCATTTCAGCATTAAGTAGAATCACATCATGGAGTAAGAAAGAGGAATACTAGGCTTTCTTGACCCAGGAGGGTGTTGGGAGTAGGGATTTTGGGGA
>QEPC01007203.1:987301-998925 GCA_003113815.1 Sphenodon punctatus
GGGGGGGGAGGGAAATTGGAACTCCTGCTATTTATGGGGTCCGGCCCCCTCTAGTCACTCAGGCTCACAGCCTTGGGAGTTCTTCTGGACCCCTTGCTGCACTTGCCAGGAGCACTTTTCACAAACTTCATCTAGTGGAGGCGGCTGTAGCCTTTTCTTTCTGATCTGGACCTGGCCACTGTCATCCATGCTTTCATCACCTCAAGGCTAGATTACTGTAATGCACTCTACATGGGGCTGCCCTTGATGACGGTTCAGAAGCTGCAGAATGTGGTGGCTCAGCTCCTTTCAGGAATGGGTCACCAGGAGTACATTACACCATTGCTCCAGAGTCTGCACTGGCTTCCTATAGCTTTCCAGGCACAATTCAAGATGCTAGTTTTGACCTTTAAAGTCCTAAATGGCCTAGGCCCCATATCTGAAAGACACCCTTTCCTACCATGCTCCACTACGGCAGCTGAGATCAGCCAGGAATGTCCTCCTGTGGGTTCCACTTGTTACGCTTGCCATATGACAAGGTCATGCAGGGGGATGCTTTCGGTTGCTGCCCCAATGTTGTGAAACTCCCTCCCCCTGGAAGTCCATCTGAGTCCAGGCCTGAGCATCTTTCAGAAGCATTCTTTTTAGTAAAGTATTTGGAGGGTACAGATAGAAATTCAGTGGGAGGCTGATGGGAGGTGGGGGTTGGTGTGGGTAGTCAGTGTGGTGTAATGGATAAGGTGCTGGACTTGGACCTGGAAGACCAGAATTTGAATGTCACCTTAGCCAATGAACTCACTGGGTGGCCTTGGGCAAATCACAACCTCTCAGTCCCCCATCTGTAAAATGGGAGTGTGCGTCTCTTGCTGTGTGTTGCCCTCATCCTTGTCGATCTTGGATTATAAACCCACTGGACAGGGACCCATCTCTGAAAATCTGTAACTGAAGCGATGTGTATACTTAGTAGTGCTATAGGAATTATTAGTAGTGGGTGGTAGTGTTGAATTGTATTTTAATGTTTGTTTTTTTAACTGTATTTTGTTTTTGTAAGCTGCCTTGAGCCTTCAGGGAAGGGCAAGGTAAAAATGTTGAATAAGTATATTAGGACAGCACAGTGAAAATGTTAACAGGTCTCAAGAATACTTCATAAATCATCATCCTAAATTCAAAAACAAAGCCACAGAAGAGGACATTTACATATAAAACATTAGGTTTATGTTTTATAATGTATACCGATTACTTATCCTGGCTAAAACCTGTGCAGGAAAGTAACATACTGCACATGTTTTCTAGACTATATTTGCAAACACTCTTATAAGTGACCAAACAGATCTGTTTTATTCTTGTTCCTTACATTTAGCAAACAACTCACAAAGCAAGGACTGCACAAGGTGGTAATTAAATGCTTATTATTCTACAAACTCCTTCCAAGAACATATGAACGGTCATACTGGGTCAGACCAAAGGTCCATATAGCCCAGCATCCTGTCTCAGACAGTGGTCAATCACGGTGGCTTGGGAGAAGCACCCAACAGGTCACAATGGGGGATCCATTGCCTGTTGTTTTCCCCCAGCTCCCATCATGTTCCCTGACCCTGACTGGCTAATAGCTGCTAGTGGACCTATCTTCCAGAAACTTGTCCAAACCTCTTTTAAAAACTCAGCTATAGTACTGGCCCTTACCACAGCCTCTGGCAGTAGATTCCACAACCCAATTATAACCTGAGTGAAAAAAATATTTTCTTGTATTTGTTTTAAATTTGCCACCCATGAGTTTCATGGAGTGTCCCCTAGTTCTAGTACTAGCTGAGAGGGTAAATAACTGCTCCTTGTTTATTAGTTCCACACCACTCATGATTTTATAGACCTCTATCATATCTCCTCTCAGTCGTCCTTTCTTCAAACTGAAGAGCCCCAACCTGCCAAGCCTCTCCTCATACGGGAGTCCTTCCATGCCCTTGATCATTTTTGTTGCCCTTCTCTGTACCTTTTCTAGTTCAGCTATGTCTTTTTTGAGATGGGGCGACCAGAACTGCATGCAATATTCAAGGTGCGGTCGCATTATGGCCTGCTCAGTTTTATTCTCTATCCCCTTCTGAATAATTCCTAACATTATTTGCTTTTTTGACTGTTGTTGCACACTGCGCTGTGGATTTCCTTGTACTGTCTACAGCCAACCCCAGATCCTTTTCCAAAATGGTAACTCCTAGCTTAGTACCCAGCATTGTGTATGCTTAGTTTAGATTATTTTTCCCTACGTGCATCACTTTGCACTTGTCCACATTAAATCTCATTTACCATTTAGATGCCCAGGCATCCAGTGCTGTAAGATCACAGTCTGCTCGTGTTTTAACTACTTTGAATAACTTGGTGTCTGCAAATTTGATCACCTCACTCTTAATAACACCCTTTTCCAAATCATTAATAATCTAATCAGATAATTGTATATGTTTAAGCAACAGCATTTGCAGGACCCTTTATTCAGTTGTGTTTACAGTAATCAGTTGAAAAAGATGCTTTTACAGCTCCCTAAATATAAAGGTTAACCTTTAATATTCTTGCTAGAGTCCCTCCATACCCTAACACAGGACATTTAACGAACAAAATCCCACCCTGCAGACCTAGCTCTTGCACCCATGTGGAACACTATGTTCTGCTCCCACACACCCCTCCCACATCTTGTACTTACTCCCATCTCTCAGCAGGGAAAGGTTGGGTTCAAGCATAGGACTGTTTTATCTGCAGCACTACTGGAAGATGTAAGGACCTGGTCTTGAACTGGTGCCCTTAGGGCCCTGGTGCTGGTGGCCAGCACTCCTGCACCATCAATACAGCCAAGGTTGGCCCTTACATTGGTCCTGTTGACCCACTGAACAGCTTGATGGGGTTCCCCCCCCCCCACAATGCCCCGATTGGCCTTGTATAAGAGGCATGTGACAGGAAGCAGGAGTCAGTCAGAGCAACAACCTGGCTCCTATTCCATGTCCAGTTTGCTGCTTCCTGAACAACTGCCTTGGACCCCGTCTTTGTCTCCTGCTTCCCAACTCCTATCCCCGTGCTCCTGAACCCCAATGCCTACCTTCTACCCCAGTGTTTGTTTCTGCCTGACACACCTGCCTGTTTTTGACTCTGCTCCTCTGGATTCTCTGTTTGGATTTGCTGCTAATCTGGCCTGATCTCTGTTGGGTCCCAATCCTGCTTGCCACTCTGCCTTATCCATAGTGTACACCTAACAAAAAGGTCTGGTCTTCTCCCAACTCATCAGCTGTTTGGCAGGAAGCAAGCAAGCTAACCTGCTTTGAAGCACTGCAGACAGGTGGTGCTGCCCCACCAAACTGGCTCCCAAAAATTACCACAGGAGGAGGTTCGAGCACACCCAGTCTGCCCAAAGAACCTGGGGGGGTGGTCATGGTCCTGCTCCAGAGCTCTACCTTGTATTGCCACTTTTTCTGCTACAATGATTAAGCAAATGTCACCTTGTTCACCTTCCTATGATCTGCAACACTAAAGATATTTTACAAAGTGGAGTAGCACAAACATGCTAGATGTACTGAAGGAAAAAAATGAAACAACAGCAAAACAAAATGGAGAAGAGATACAGACAATGAATTTGAAAACTTGATGAATTTCTCTCATTACAGGCTACAGGAAAGTGACTGAAAGACATGCACATCATAGTGCCTAAAGTTACTTTAAAGCTGAAACATTCAGAGATCAAGACTGCATATTGCATTACTAACATGACTTGGTCACATGTTATAATCTGAATCAGGAATTCTGCTTTAATTAGTGAAGATGTGTGGCATAGGAGTAAGATTTAGAAGGAATTTTGAAGTTGCTAAATGTTTTGAATATTCAATGCCACATTTCCTATGAACTCAACTAAGGCCTTAAATTCTGAAAACACTTACATGTGAGGCGTAACTTTCTGAGTATTCCCACTGACTGAAGTAATTGGGGTTGCAAAGGGTGTAAAGCCAGACAGATCCCTGTTCTTTTTTGTTTATAGCATCACATCCTGATAACAGAACCAACTACAGGTAAAACCATTGTATTCAGTTTCAAAAAAAAGTAAACCACATAGTAAGTCATATGTTATAATGATTTGTTACAGACTTATCAGGCTCAGCTCATTTTAAATTAAAGAGGACATATGTCCCTGAAAAAAAGTTAAGAAAACTAGCCTACAATTGCTTATGAATTCTTGAATATTTATAACCACATGAAAAAACAAACAGCTTCCTTATTATTTTTTTTAAAAAGAGGGGGTGAGAGTATGCATGGGAATTATAAACAGTTCACATGTTTAACAAAATCCAGGAATGAGGGGATTTTTTCCCTTAATGTAAAAAGGACTTACTTCTAAATTTAAATAGGCTCAGGGAACAAAAAAAAGCCACCACCCTTCAAGAACTTTGTGGTTACTAATAGCTTACTAGTTTGAACAGGGGAAGGATAATTTAAAGACACACTGTCAAATTAAAGTCACATCACTTCCATGAGTTTTCTCCTACTATTGTTAAAATTAACACTTAAAGATGCTCCCTCTAATCCAAAGATTTTACATTTTTACTCTTCTCATTTGACAGGATTTGATGTCTTGTCAACTTAACTTCTTGTATACACGGGAAACTGTACTTCCCTTATTGTACGTCTCTTACACACAGAAAAATACAAAATGTTAAAGCCACAAGAAGCGGCTGGGACACCAATACATACATATATAATGGTAGAAGCTATTTTTAAAAACCAACTAGATTTCAAGGTAGCTCGGTCACTGGAATAGAAAAACAACTCTCCAGATTTAAGTTGATATGAATGTGTCTGATATGCAGCAAGTACAAATGTAAAGAAAAGTATTTTAAAGCTATTTACTGCAAAAAAAAAAAAAATATGGTTTACTATATATGGATTTACTCAGAATAGCTGTACCAAGCAAGAAGAGAACTAAAAAACTGGACCTCTGAAAGCTGATGGATTTGTTGGGTGAGGTTTGTTTTAATGTCAGTATATTGCAATTGCTGTCACAACCATTTCCTTTTCTTGCTCAAATTGTTTCCCTACGCAAAACTATACTGTCCTTGTCCAACAGCCTCTTGTACAAGGTCAAATGCTGTTTTCTGAGGGAAGCAAATTTTGAGAGGCAATATTTTCAGAAACAATTGTGACTAGAGATACTGGATTAAGTCATTCCATTAATATACAAGTCAAGGGGGGAAACAGACGGGAAACTTTGGAAGATTTCTCAGCAACAGCTCAAGGCATAAGGGCTTGTCTCTACACAGAGCAGGCAGGAGTAAGAAGAAATTAACTCTTCAAAAATCCTGTAGCACCAATAAATCCTGTGACTCTTAATACATCCATTCAACTCCAGGACATTTACCCTACTACATTTAAATTTACAGCTCTCCATTTGTCCCCACAATATCTTTCCTCCCCTCGCCCAATCAGTAGCTGGCCTTGACAAAACTAGAGTTCCAATTATGAGAATCTGAATCTCTATGAATCCCAACATAGCCTATGAAATTAAAAACAGAAAGTTTCTTTGTTCCTTCCCAGAAGGAAATGCTTTATTACAGAGAGTGGGAGCAAAAAAATAGGAAGTGATGTATCCGAATAGTTTGTTTGCAAACTAGCAACTATATGGCAGTGGTTCCCAAGCTTCTGTGGGTGTTTTTTTTAAAAAGAGACACTCCCACACATGGCTCTCCCACCATCCACACGTCCAGCCACTCATTTGAAATTGATGCGTGGGAAGGCGCACTCCCATGTCCCACACACCAACCACTCAGTCCATACACTGGCCACCCAGTCCCTGCACGGAGCACCGCCGAAAAATCCAGAGTGCTCCATGCGGGCCAGGGTGGCTGCCTCCATGAATGGAGCAGCCATGCCAGGAGCTGCCTGTGTGAAGCCCTCCCCATGTACTTCCCATGCGTGGGCGCCCCTCTGCCACCCCATGCATAGACCATGGACCCCTCCTTCCCCACTCTCGTTTTAAAGACACCCTGTGTGACCCCGTTTTGACACTTAAATATGATTCCATGCTGAAGCAGGAATGTTGCATCACTTACAGCTAGGGCTGAAACGAGTCCTTTAAAAATCTCACGATAATTCACAAGATTCGAGACAAGGGGGCGAGAGCTCGGGTGCTCTCGCCCTCCTATCGCGAATCCCATGAATTAACGCTGGGGAAATGGGGGGGGCAGAGGTGATCAGGGGGCAAGGCAAGCCCCCTGAGCAACTACAGGAGGGAGGAGGCAAGAAAGGATTAAAGATTTACTTACCTCCTGATAGCTACTGGAGAAGAGCAGTCTACAATCCACAGGGGAAAGAGACGAGACGAGGCCCACTCTCTCACTGTTGATAGGTACTTAACCAGGGCCTGGTGCCCTTTGCTGTTTGTCAAGGGCTTGGACTGTGGAAGCTGTGGGGATTGGAGGGGTTACCTGTCTGTCCAGCTGTGACTGCCTGCCACTCACTGGAGTTCCCTCCCTCCCAATCAGGTATTTAACCAGGACCTGGTGCCCTTTGGGCGCCAGCCCTTGGGCTACACCAAAGGGTGTCGCCTGTTCGTGTGGTCATTTGTGGGGCCACGTTGGCATTGGTGCCCTCCCCTTTTGCTTTTGGATTCGCACTACTGCCTATCTGCTGAACACCTACGGCCGCACCAGACGAGCAACCGAGGGAGAGTGGGAGAACACAGCGTACTGGCAGGCTTGTCTGGGAACCCGCAGCTAGACCATTGAGCTGCCAAGCACTGGAGGGACCACGGTGGTTTGTGCCAGAGGGGAACTGTTGGAACCCTGGATGGTGATTCACACGCCCGGAGCAATCAAAGACCCAAACTATTGCTGATTTGCTGGAGCCCAGTAGGCACTTACCTTACTTCCGGGTTGGGCACTATTTATTCTGCTGAACACCTACGGCCGCGCCAGAGGCACGCACCAGGGGCGGCATGCTGGCCGTGGCTGGAAAATAGTGGTTTCCCCGCCCAGCTGCTTTCTGCCAATGGGTCTATTTTGTGTTTTTGGGGTTAATAGCATTTATAGTACCCTTGAAGTATACTGGTTTCAATTTCTAAGAGCTTAGAGTTGGATTTGCTTTGTTTCAGGGGACGTGCATATAAGCCCTAGGTTCTAGCTTAACTTTCTCCTGAAGTACACATAGGTGATCAACCTATGTGAGACAAAGTATTGGTTATCTCCCAGTTATCAGTAACTGAGACTTAAAGAAACTCATAGAATTGATTTTTGTGTATGAGGGAGTTGTTCCATGCCCATAGACTTGCTTTTTAGTCTTAGTTACATATGCATGATTGGCTTGCTCTGTTAGTTTTATCTAATTTAGTAGCCCATAGGCATATAGATCTAGGTCTCTAGGTCTAGAAAATTCATGGCCAGATTAACATGGAGCTGAGGTCATGAACTTTGAGAAACCATCCTAAATAGTGAAATAGTTTGTAATCAGTGGTGGGATATTGTATTTCCCCACTTTTATGTTGCTTGAATGAATTATGCTTAAAGAATTATGTAGGAGAAGCTTGACTGGTGTAAAATTATTTGGGGAGTAAATCAGCATATGGATACTATCTGATGAGAGTTATTTTTGAATACGTTTACAAACATTTAATTGCAAATAGTGAAATATTGTACAAGTAGTGGTGGATACTGTATTCCCCCTTATTTATTATATATATATAATTTTTAATGTCGATTAAATGAATGATGTTTAGTGAATGCTTATATCATGAAGGCTATGTGGCCAACAACAAAATTATTATTATACAAAATCCAGTGGCTAGGAGTTATAACTGTGGCCATAGACAAGCATGGCCTCCCAATGCTTCCCACCTCCCCAGCCGAGCATCTACCACCACTCCCCAGGAGTGGTTCCACTGCAGGGGCAGCCAGGGAGGCAGGCACAGAGAGACTGACTGCATCCACTGCCTTACTGGAGGAGGGGAGTGAACTTAGCCAGTCTGGCCTCCAGGGCCGGTTGCGTCTTGCTGCCGATGCCACCTGTGCCTTGTGCACGCATGCGGCATGACCAGTCCAGAGGTGCTGCTATCAAACACACCAGACACCCAAAATGCAGCTAGCTTATTAAGTGCATTTATATATAAAAAACCAATACAGTTGTGCCCCCATAATCAGTTCATGCTGCCCCCACCCATAACCATTTAATTTGTGCCCCTGGGGCAGCGTGAATTGATTATATGGGGGGGCACAAATGAACTGGTTATGGGGTGCGGGTTTAAAGACAGTATTCCTGTTAGCAATAACTTCATTAAGAAAAGTTAGTGAAATAGCAGCCATAATAATCTCAGAACCATATTTGCAGATTTATTTTCCAAGATAGAATATATATTGCTTTACATCCTAAATTACTACCCAAGATAGTATAAGACAGACAGTTGTGAGAATGTGGCCCTTTTTACACAGGCCTCTCCTACCCATGAACATGCAGATTTCTGTGTGTTCATGGGTGGGGGAGCCCCATGTGACCAATGTGGTGCACGCTCCCATGGTGTGTGGGGGTGCATGCACACCTGCCTAACCCGAATTCCCACACACACACACACCCAACACACACACACACACACACACACACACACACATCCCCACGCACGGAGCAACCGGGGGAAACTGGTTAATCCGTGGGTGTGGATGCACGTGCAGCTGTGTGCATGCCCTGTCCATGCACTGGCGTGCCCAAGGGCCTCCCCTACCCGGCGGAGCCATGTAAAATTAGCATGTGAGGAGCCACTCAAAGAAGAACAGAAGGTTGCTACCTTATAAACAAGGTTCTTCGAGATGGGTCTAAGCATTCTCACAACACCCACCCTTTCCAACCTAGAAAGGGTTGGAACGGTCATCATGAGGGGGAAGAGTCAGTGCTTTTTATACTAGAGGAGCTCGAGACCATCATGTGGTCTATTATTTGAATAGGGTGAGTGTGCACAACCCACTTGTGAGAATGATAGGAGCCATCTCAAAGAACCTTCTTTACAAAGTAGCAACCTTCTGATCAGCACTTAGGCAGGAACTGTTTGTAAACAAACAGCTTTATCTCCCTGATCTGTGTCCCGCAGAACTACTAGGAGGCAGAGGCAGATGAGGGATAGGGACTGGAGCCAGGGAGGGGAGGCAGCAGAAGAACTTAGGCTGCATTCTCACCTGCCGGTGGTGGCAGCAGAAGGGGTGAGGGAAGACGCAGCGCGGAGGAGCCGGCTGCCGGGAAAAGGGTTGGTGCAGATCTGGGCTGGCTCCTCCACCCTTCCGCCTCCCTCACCCCTCCCGCTGCTGCCACCGTCCGCTGCAGGTGAGAGGGCTGGCCCTGCCTAGGGCCCCCCACCCCCAGGGCAGGGCCCGGGTACAAATGCGCCCCCTGCACCACAGGAGCTACGCCACTGAGCCCTCGGTCAGAAACTCTTCCCTCTAATATATTACAACAAGAGGTGGCTCACATTTATATACCACATTAGAGAATATAGAGCTCCACAGCATCTCACTAGCGCATAAATTTTGGGTATTTATTATACGGCAAGATTTAGATCTAGATACTAGATTTAAAGAAAAGGAGGAGAAATTGATTTCTCCAACAAATTACTTTTCTCTATGAAAGTTTTGGTGGGTGGTTTGTGGCTAGAACTTAACAACATGTGTGGCTAGAACTTAACATGTGTGCCAAATTCAATGAGGGAGAGCCTGTTGCAACCTCTAAAGTCAATGCAGCCACTCAAACAAATAAGGTAATACCTAGGACCACCCAGCAAATAAATGGTGAAAGAATTTTTAGTGATACCAACTCTTCTCAGAGGTTAAGGTCACTATACAGAAATGAAGATAATAATAAGAAAGACAGTAGGCCATGTGTATCTCCCATGATTGGTGGAGTGCCATCTAAACACAGCCCGGAAAATC
This sequence comes from Sphenodon punctatus, assembly GCA_003113815.1. Lineage (NCBI taxonomy): Eukaryota > Metazoa > Chordata > Lepidosauria > Sphenodontia > Sphenodontidae > Sphenodon > Sphenodon punctatus. The sequence goes on from QEPC01007203.1 coordinate 997,207, forward strand.
TAAGAGAACAGTCGGCACTCATAGGAGAAAACTAGGTAGGTAATCAACAGGAAAATTATAACAAACTATGTCCCTGCAACAAGTAAAGTATGGCCGCAGGAGACTACTGTGCGTCGGGCAACGGCTATTACCTGCCATTTAAGTAAGAAAAAGAAGTTAACCTTTTTAAAAAGGAAAGTACTTGACAAACTTAAATTGGTAGAGTTTTTACAGCTATGGGAGTAACTCTCCAACCCCCTGAACTAGCGAAATGTAAGCCGCTCATCGATAGAGGATGATTTCAGAGATGGGAACTAGAGTTCAGCCACAGCGAATTTGTCTGCGACCTATGGGCCGCTCGAAAAAGGCTAAAGGCTACAGGTATCTTCACTAAGAGGGTTGAAAATACCCTAGCTAGGGCTATACTTGAAGACTCCGATAACTATGGCCCTTTGGACCCCCACTGGGCCAAAAATGTGAATAGTTCTCCTCAAGCCTCTATTGGTTCTTCTGAAATTAGTCCCAAGTGGAAAGTAAAGGATGTTACTGGAGTGATAGATGCATCATGCCCTGTGGATGACAACACACGAGATCATGTGACATCCTTGTGTGTAACTGAACTCTCAACAATCTCTCAGCAATCTCTGAATGAGGGTGCTGAATTTTCTGACCATTCCTCCCTAGAACAAACAGTTATTTACAAAGGCAATGTTGGCTTACGTCTCGATGCCCCGGAAATTAATGATAGTTTTCAAGAAAGTGAGTGATGTGTACCAGTCTCTGTGGCTCAATTGAATGCTGACTCAGTAACTAACCCTCGGCAAGTATGACTATTCCAAGTGCAGACTTTTAGTTTTAGGTCTTGGAATGCGGAGGGAATTAAGTCAAAACTGGCAGATATGGGTTGGGTTGAGTTTATGTTAGAATATGATGCTATTTGCTTGCAGGAGTCCTAGCTCTCCAACGAGGAAGGGGATGCCTTAAATTTCCAGAGTTTTCAGGTCTTCTCTGTTCCTGGAACTAAAAGAGGGAAGAAGGGTCACCTCTCCGGTGGAGTTGTAACCCTTGTAAGCACCAAACTGCAAGTTGGCAGTAAAGTGAACCCTGTTTCCTTAAAGAATTGCCTAGTGCTGGAATTAAAAGGATCTGGACTGGAGACTTGTTTAATCATTAATATATATGTACCCCCCAATTTGTCATACTATTATTCACCTTCGATTTGGGAACAGTTAGAAAATTTGATTGAGGCGCTACGGCAGGCCTCCCCGAATGCCAAGTTAATCCTCCTAGGTGATTTTAATGCTAGGATAGGCTGTCATGATTGGGATATGGTAGATCCTTATCTGCAATCATCTTTGAAAATTCCCGGACGAGTGTCCAAAGACCAAACAATAAATAAGAATGGTGACAGACTATTGCAATTAGCAACAAATATTTATTTATTTATTTATTTAATAGATTTCTACCCCGCCCCTCCTGCAAAGCAGCCCGGGGCAGCTTCCAACAATACAATACAATAAAAACAGTTTAAAACATTTCATAACAATAATATTAAAATATTAAAACAGGGCTAAATAATATATAATACAAACAAGTCAGGTGGGGGAGCTAAAAACCCCTCACCCTACCCTCCCACCCTCCCCAAAGGCCTGGGCGAACAGCCAGGTTTTGCAACACCGCCGGAATGTCAACAGGCTAGGGGCCAGGCGAGCTTCCTCCGGAAGGGAGTTCCAAAGGCGC
>QEPC01007203.1:1016489-1028024 GCA_003113815.1 Sphenodon punctatus
TCAGCACCTCTTCCCCAACCCTCAATAGGTTCAGTGTGAGAGGTGCAGGGGAAGAGGTGCTGAAGTTTCTTGTAGGGATGGGAGAACGCTGTTCGGAGTTCGGATCGAACTCTACCAGTTCGGTCGCCTGAACTGAACATCCGAACCAAACTCAATTTTCGAAACAAACCGAATTTCCGAACTCGGCTTTGTTCGCCCATCCCTAAAAAGATAATATTCCATTTAGTTCAATGGGGTTTGAATTTCCAAACTTTGTTCCGAAGTTCAGACCGAACTCGAATAGCTTGGGCGACCGAACCAAACCGAGTTCTGTTCACCCATCCCTAGTTTCTTCCCTTACCCCCCACCCCACACCCCACCCCCAGGGTCAGTGGGAGAGGTTGAAGTTTCTTCCCTTCTCCCCTCCACGCCCCTGGGGTCAGTGGGAGAAATGCAGGGGGAGGGTCTGAAGTCTCTTTCCTCTTCCCCCACCACCCCATCTCTTGGGGGGGGGGTTGAAGTCTCCCCCCCTCCCCCATGGTCAGTGGGAGAGGTTCAGCTAACTTCAAAATACGTAAGATCAAGGCCAGGTCAGTTATAAATTTGCTTTATTTATTTAAAAGCTGTTTGACACCATAAACAGGAAATACCTTCGGTATTGACCATCTATAACTAACATTGATCGCAGACTTTATATTACATAGTGGCCCTTCATCAGAAGACCTCCCTCCAAAGTCAGGATAGGACCCCAGGGTACTTTATCCTCTTCAATCCCTACTACCAAAGAGGTTATGCAGAACCGTCTTCTAGCCACACTCCTTTTAAGTTTTTTTTATATATGGATATATTTTAATTAATAGTGCCATGAACAGCATGAATACTGCCATGAACATCATCCCACCCAGTTAATCTAGGCTGCACGCCTGTCTATTCTGTTGTATGCCGATAACACTGCTCTAGTTTTTAGCACCTCTATCGGCTTAAGGCATTTGATGTTCAGATTTGTGCAATTTTGTACTTCTGAATTTTTCAAGATAAATTTTACTAAAAGAGGCTTCAAAAACCCAGTCTCCCACTGACGGGAGTGGGAGAAGCAACTTAAAAAAATTAAAATCCAGCCTCTCCCACTAACCGGCGGTGGGGGGGGGGGGGGGGGGGGGGGGGGGGAGAGAAGACTTCAAACCCTCCCCCCCCAACCTCTCCCACTAACGGGGGGGGGGGGGGAAGGACTTCAAACCCTCCCCCCACATCTCTACCACTGACTGGAGGAGGGATGTTTCTTCCCTCCCTCGGGTCAGTGGGAGAGGGGTTGAAATCTCCCCGGTCAGTGGAAAAGGTTCAGGACGGGAGGGAGGAGGAATGTTGAAGTCTTTTTCCTCTCCCCCCCGGACAGTACTGGGGAAGGGGCCGCACGCTCGGGGTTGATGATCTGGGATGGGGAGAGCTTTGCTGCGAGTCTCGCTCGGTGAGGCACCTCTTCCGGCACAGGGGCGGCAGCAGCACCGACACAACGACAGCTGCCAGGGCCGAACCCAAAATAACCCCACTCAGACCGCGCCCCCGCCGCTCCCGAGGAAGTGGGACTGTCATTACCTTCTAGGTGCTGCCTGCTCCATGCTGACGCTGTCCGCTCCCTGCGGGCCAGTCCGCCCAACCAGCCAGGCTGGTTTCTTGCCCTGACAAACCTTTAAACTGCCCCCTCAAAACTCCTCACAACTTTCCTGCAACTCTGGCCCTTTAAATGCCACCCGTTGGCTTACTCTCATACAAACTTCCGCAATACCGCCTACCCTGCTTCCCTCTCCAAAGTCGCCCTCTTGCTCTTCTCATTGGTTACTCGTAATACCAGCGTAAACACTGATTGGATGCCAGTGAAGCCAATCAGAGATAGAGTGTGGTTGCCGCGTTGATCCCAAATTTTGTCTCCTGAAGCCAATCAGACACTTAGCAGACGGAAGAGAAAGACAGGCCGAGCGAAGCCGAGTAGGGAAAAGGAAATGATAGAAAAGAAAGTGGCAACGGTATATGGTGCCATACGGAAGCGGTGTATGCTGGGAGTGGTAGTTTCCTTGGGCGCAATAGCTAAACTGCCACCGTCTTCCTTCTTGACTCCAGCCTCGAGAAAGTCCCACGCTCAGAAGCCCCGCGACACTGCTGCTATACCTGTGAGGAGGAGAGGCCTCCTCACAGGTGCAGGCTCTTAGTTGTGAGCTTTACCTGAACGCCCTTCCTTCAAGGCTTTAAACCCCATCCGTTTCTGTGAAATGCAGATTCAAGCCCAGCCCTCCCACACACACCAGCAAATGCTCCGAAATGCACAGACAGCATGACAAATAGCACAGCAACCATACTCTCTCTACACTATTGCAGAAGTCATGAAACAGGCTCCCCTAAGCACCACTGTGGTTCTCTTGTATTTGTCTCCTGAATCAAGGTATCCCATAGGTTGTTGCTCTCCACACAAGAAGCAACAGCTACAAACCTGAGAGTTTCGGTATTGTGTCCGGGGACATACGATTTGGGGCGTTAAGAAACCCCTTGCAGGCAGTGAGGACTACTCTGTTACATTTCCTCACAGGATTAGTTCTCCCAAAATAGACTCGGGCCAGCGCATCTTTAGCCCAAACTGTTTATTTTCAAAATATGACAGTCCGCAAAAGTCACCGAACGCATATTCGGCGGCTTATTGAGGCAATCCCCCTCCTTGGGCTCCCCGTCCTCTCCAGATAAGCCCTTTTCAACTCACAACCCCCCAGTTCCAGAATAGGTGCTGGTGACACAGTGCCAAACTCTGCTGAGATCCTGAAAGGCAGCCTCTTTAGCCTAAACCCCTGGCTGAGGCGAACTACGGGAATAATTATAGCAAGGAACGCATCCACCACAAATTTCTTTCCCCCAACTATTCTGGAGCTATAGAGGCAGAGCTTATATGAGTCGACATCCCCCGCACCTTTTAGTCCAAAATTACTCCTATGCCTGTCTCTTATCTGGAAAGCCACCTCGGAGCTAATTTTTTCTCATCCAGGCGTAGGTCCACTTCCTCCCTGCCGTCCAGCGGCTTTCCTGCCCTGCTTCAGCTAGGAGCATTCAACCATCCCTCGATGGCTTATTAGCTATCCTAGAAGACTGACGTGCAAGCCTCTCAAAGGAAAGCACCCTGCCACAACTTACCAAATTAATCTGCTACATCCCTGAAATCATGATACTTGTAGTAAAAGGACTTAACTGTTTCAGGCTCCCTGACAGTGTTTTCAGACAAGCACCTCACCACACATTACCCACTGTTTGTCAGGGCCAGCGCTACCATTAGGCAGCTCAGGCAGCTGCCTAGGGTGCCAACTTGAAGGGGGCGGTTCTCCCAGGGGCCTAGCATCCATTGAGCGAACCTGGCATAAAGCCAGGGGCCGCTAGGTCCTGGGGTCAGCCCCCTGCCTGGGCTGGGCTGGGCTGGAGGAGGCCTGGGTGCAGGGCACCCCCACATCATGGGGGAGTCCCCATCCCTCATCTGCCTCTGCCTGCTAGTAGCTCTGCAGCAGCAGCAGGGACCACTGATGAGACTCGGAGATAAAGCTGTTTGTAAACAAACTCCTCCCCATGTGAGTGATCAGAAGGTTGTTGCCTTGTAAAGAAGGTTCTTCAAGATGGTTCCTAACATTCTCACAACTTGGTTGTGCATGCTTACCCTATTCAAATAATAGACCACGTGATGGTCTCGAGCTCCTCTAGTATAAAAAGTGCTCTGCCCCTCAGAATGACAGTTCCTTCCAACCCTTTCTAGGAATATAAGAAAATCCCATGCGGGGCTGAAAGGGTGGGTGTTGTGAGAATGTTAGAAGACATCTTGAAGACCCTTGTTTACAAGGCAGCAACTTTCTGTTCTTCTTCAAGTGGCTCCTCAGAGGCCCTTTGTACATGGCTCCAGTGGGTGGGGGGTCCGTGGGCATGCTGGTGCATGGGCAGGGCGTGCACATAGCCGCACATGCATCCCCCCTTATCCGCACCAATGGAGCAACTGCCGTTTCCCCTGGTTGCTCTGTGCGTGGGGACGAGTGGGTGGGTGAGTGGGGATGCACGTTAGACGGGTGTATGCACCCCTACTCACCGCAGGCACCACATTGTTGACACGGGGTTCCCCTACCCACAAACATGCAGAAATCTGCATGTTCATGGGTGGGAGAAGCCCATGTAAAAAGGGCCACATTCTCACAACTGTCTTACTTATACTATTAGGTAGGGATTTAGGATGTAATGCAATATCTATTCTATCTTGGAAAATCTGCATATATGGTTCTGACATTATTATGGCTGGTATTTCACTAACTCTTCTTAATGAAGTTATTGCTAACAGGAATACTGTCTTTAAACCTCCACCCCATAACTTGTTCATTTGTGCCCCCCATATAAACAATTCATGCTGCCTTGGGGGCCCAGATAAACTGGTTATGGGTGGGGGGCAGCATGAATTGATTATATGGGGGTGGGAGCACAAATGAACTGGTTATGGGGTGGGGACAGCGTGAATTGATTATGGGGACACAACTGAACTGGTTATATATATATATGTCTCTTTGCATGGCATAATGCGCTTAGTAGGCTGGTTGCATTTTGGGTGTCGTGTGTTTGATAGCAGCGCCCCTAGGCCCGCTGAGCCGGGCGGCACTCCTAGGGCAACCAGTGGGACACAAAGAGGGGGACCCATCTTGACTTTTTGGCCAGAGGCCCATTCCACCCTAGCTACGCCCCTGGGTTCTCCTGCTCTCAGTCAAGCTGCCCTGCTACCTCTGGCAATAGGTTCTGTACTGGATGGGACAGGAAAGGCACCCCTTTTAACTTGCTGTCCTAGGCAGCCTTGTCATTAAGCTCTGCGCTAGTTTGGGGGTGGAAGAGGCACCCACTAGGTGGTTTCACCCCAATCCACCTTCTGCTGCCATCTCTCCTGCCCCTGATCCAGTGCTTGTGCCACTTCTCCTGCAGGTTGGAGGAAGTGCCTCTCCTATCCCCAGTCCAGCTGCCACTGCCAGAACTGATAATCTCTACAGATGGATTGGAGGCCAGGAGGCAGTGGGGAGCGGAGCTAACAGCCCCTCAGTGCCCAAGAAACAGTCTGTGCCTGTGCATGTTGTGCACTAGGTGTGTGCATGTGAGGGTTGTGCGCAACATGCGTGTGGATTGCATGTGAGGGGCGCTCACATGGGGGTTTGCCTAGAACAACAAAAATCCCTGCTGATTGTCATGGGTAATCAGTGGGTATTGAGTGGGGAGGCACTTGTCTGAAAACACCCTGAGTTGCAAAGGGAAGCTTACCTACAATCAACACCCCATAAATTTAGGGCTGAAGGAGGATAGGAAATTTCTTGTAAAATCCAAACGTTCCATGCAGCAAGTGCCTAAATGAATGAAGCCTGATTGGGGGGGGGGGGAATGGTACAAAATGGGATACATCTTCCAAGTAGGTGAGCCTATTATGAGATTTTTAGTCCCTATTCATCTTTGGGCTTTCTATCCCTCTATTAAATTTCATTGAAATCAGCATATGGAATCAAGAGTTATTGAGAGTGGCTTAATACAGGCTACCTAGCTCTGTACACAGAGATAAGGTGACTGCATAAGCCATCTTTCCATAAGAAAACAGGCTAAAACAAGTTGGCTGTATACACTGCTACACGGAACTGACCCTAACCCAAATCCAAAACGTACGCTTCCTTTTACTTATATCACTGGCTGCAGCCTGCAACCAGCCTCTCAGTCTGTAATTTGCTCCCTCTCCAACCCCTGCTGTCCTGCTTTGTCTCTCCCCCCTCCCTTTTCTGCCAGATGCTGCCCTTCTGGCACTCTAACAGACCCCAATCCTGCTGCAGTTTGGCACCAGCAGTAGCAGCCCTCTGCACCAATGCAAGTCTCATTAAAGTAAATGAGACCTGTGTTGGCACAAAGAGCTAGTGCCAATGGCTTCAGGATTGTGCTGTTAGAGCCAAAGAGCAGGAAGCCCATATCACCCCTCTCTGCAGAGTTGGGCATTTCCTATGTTCATGCTAGGCTCCTCTATTCCCAGCTGAATGACATCCTCCATCTCTCCATGTCCTTGGGGTTATGAACATAATGCACCCCAAAAGCTGGGCCAACAATACTGACAGTAGCAGGAAGGAAGTAGTCTGGCTAGGAGAGCGCTGTTAATATGGTAGTACATATAATCAAAGGCAGCTGGCGTGCCATTTTGCAAGTGGCAACTTTTGTGCCTGATTTGTCCTTCATCTATTTGTCATTGAATCCAGAATTTTCCCTGGACACTTCAGCCACATGGGTACTTTCCCTGGGGCTGGAGGGTAAAAGTTGAATTTTAAAAGTACTAATTCACAGATCATTCTATTAGTTTGGGTAGTTGTGTAGAAATGTAATATTTGTAGGACTACAGCCTCAAAGGCTTCATGAACAATAAATGAACATGTCTATTTATTAATTTTTATTTATTTAGATTTAGATTCTGCCCTTCCCCTAAGACTCAGGGTAGGAAACAGCATAATAAAAACATAAAACAATAAAAGTCCATAAAAACATATAAGAATTCCCTAAAAGCTGCTACCAACCCCATCCCCTACCCTTGCCTGCCAAATGCATGGCCAAAAAGAAAACTCTTACCTTGCCTTCAGAAAACACTCAGGCTCTGGCAAACTTCCAGAGGTAGGGAGTGCCATAATACTGGGGTGAATGCCTCCCTGCATGTCCTTGCCTCGGAGACCTGATGGGCAGATGGAATTTGCAGGTGGTACCATCAGTGTTGTTGTTCTGTTGTGTAACCAAATTACACTAGCAAATTACAGAAAATATTAGTAACATTGGTTTATTTCATAAAATAGAATTGTCAGTTCTCATAATCTGATTGCATGTCTTGCTGTTTTGGATGTTTCTTAAACCTAAAATTACAAGATTTGCAATAAAATGTAAGCATTTTAGCTTTCATTTAAAAAACACACACATGTATTTCTGGTAGGAATGGGACTTTTGGTATTGCCAAGAACCGAAAGTACCCGATAATGGCTATATCAGAATAATTCGATATTTCAGTTCTTTCTCAGTATCTGTGGTATCGGATCTTTTATATTGTTTTTTTATCAGATTTTTAACATTGCAGTTTTCTCCAGTGGTGAAAACCACAATGTTAAAAATCCAATACCGAGTGAACCGAGAACCAAAACCCATAAAAACCAGAACTGAAATTTTGCCCAAGTTCCACCCCTGATTTCTAGCCCTCAGTTTTGTGGGGAAAGACTTGGGAAATGACTGAAGTGTACCCTAAAGGCTTACTAACCAGAAGAACCCACAGATTAATATTTTTTAAAATCACATTTTTTATTTACAAAAGCCCCTAATTTTTAGAACCTGATTGTCTGCTTTAACTTTGAGGAGGGGCAATAGCATGCAGTGCTACTAGCAGAACTAATATTTTTAACAAGATTTCAAACCTGGCTGTATCCATAAATAACTCATTAAAAAAACACGTGAGTGTGAGTTCAATTTTGACCCCATGGCTTCAAGACCTGGGCTTTTGTGTAATATTGTATTTTATTATTTTGGATCCAGGGCATGTTCCAGCTTCTCCATTCAACTTAGTGGGAATATTTCTGTTACCTTCAGTTGGGTATTGAATAAGGACCCAAATGCATAAAGGTTTGTGCTTTGATTTAAATGTATGATATAGTTAGAATGAAAGTGACATTAATTAATTTAGTATATGTAGATTATCAATAACAAATGGTTTCTCTGTCATATTTGTGCCTTGTATATTGCAATTGCTAATAATAATAATAATAATATAATAATAATAAATAATACATTTTATTTATATAGTGCCCCCCTTCCTGACATGGCACTCAGAGCAATTCACAAAAAGTTAAAAACCATATAAACAAAACAATTTAAAACAGTTATTAAACATTTTAAAATGGGGCAGGAATAAAGGGAGGACAAAGTACATTGAGGGAACTATCAGTGGATTCTAAAAGCACCTAGAGAATAAATACATTTTCAGGTGCTTTTTAAAGGTAAGGAGGGAGGAACTGAGACACTATTCCAGAGGGAGCACGTTCCACATCAAGGGGTCCACCAGAGCAACAGCCTGATCACCTGCCAACTTCAGACATGATGAAAGAACCCCCAAATAGTGGGTGGTTCCTGAGTGCAGATACCCATCAGTATGAGGTTCCAGAAATAGGTCTCAAATATAGCCAGGGCCTAAACCATTCACTGCCCTAAAAACCAGCAGCACAATCTTAAACATAATCTGTCGCTCCACAGGCAGCCAATGCAGAGAACACAGGGCGGGCATAATATGATCACGGCTACCCAAACCAGTAAGCAGCAGCAATGCTGCATTCTGAACAAGCTGCAAGCAACAGATAAGCACTTCCGGCAGTCTGTAGAAGAAAGAGTTACAAAAGTCAAGCCTCGAAGTCACCAGGGCATGGGTTACTATAGCAAGGTCAGCCTGGGATAAATAACGGCTTAATTTACACAAATTGCGTAGTTGAAAAAAGTATTTCCAAACCACATCTGACACCTGGTATCAGGAGAGTTAAGATAAAAAGCCTTGAATGAAATACCAACTGTTTATACAGAAGATAAGGAAATCTTATTTCTGCCTGTACTTTTTCTATTGCCCAGCAGGGAACAAAAGATCCTAGCTATCATGTCAAGTATGAAATAGCCTTGCAGGCTTATCTAAGAATTTATTTCCTTAACCTTGTCATTTGTAATATAGTTCTAAATAAACCAGATATTAAAGAGATTCTGTCAACTCAGTTTTTGGACCCCAAAAAAGGTTTTAAAAAGTAGAAATGTTTCCATTAGCTATTTTAAGCAAATGAAGGGAGAAATTATTTTTAAACAAACATTCTCTGCACTGCTTTTGGTCTAAACATTGTTGCTTTATTAAAGTGAAACTGAACATAAACAAATGTGGAATTCATCTTCCTGGTTTTCACTAATCCAAGAAGAGAAAGACATAGAACGCAAATAAGCAGCAAACATAGGGCCAGATTCTTCCACCTTGGCTCACATTGATTTCAGTTAGATTACTCAGAGAATACCCCACTATTCAACAGGAGCAAGGAGAGCTAACTATGCCCATAGTGAAAGTTTCTGAGTTCTAAAATTTTACTATTACCTAATCTAATTGATTTTTTAACAACCTAAGTTGTCAGTAAAAGTATACAGAGGAAGATTTGTGGGAATGCATCTCAATGGCCCTTTTCACACAGACACTCCAACACTGATAAAATGGGTGTTACATTTTATTAAACATGTTGCAGGGCTGCAGGTGTGCTCTGATGCCCTGCAACATGTATAATAAAATGTAACACCCATTTTATCAGTGTTGGTGTGTCTGTGTGAAAAGGGCCAATGACACAAGGGGTGGGCAGCATTTTCTCAAAGGAGTTCCCCTTCCCCAACAGGTGAAGTGGTTTGGTTTATTTTATTTTATTTTATTTTATTTATTTATTTATTTATTTATTTATTTTTCCAAGAGCACATGTTGAAAGAGAGAAAAGTGCAGTGGGTTGTTTCTAAAGCTCAAATAGTAGAGTTTTGAAAAGGAAATGTTATGGTCAGGGGTTGGAGGGAATGGTACTGCATGTGATTGATTTAATTTTTGTAAAATTTAATTTTAAAAATAATAGTAAATGTCCCTTTTCACCAATTTGGTGAGGAGGCTGTGGCCCTTTTTCCCCCAATTCCGATCTGGCCACCCTCATTCATGCTTTCATTTCCTCAAGGCTAGATTACTGCAATGTGCTGTACGTGGGGCTGCCCTTGATGACTGTTCAGAAGCTGCAGCTGGTGCAGAACACAGCAGCCTGGCTCCTTTTGGGAATGGGTCACCATGAGCACATTGCAGCTGTGCTTTACAGTCTGCACTAACTACCTATCAATAGCTTTCCGGGCACAGTTCAAGGTGCTGGCTTTGACTTTAAGGCCCCACATATCTGAAAGACTGTCCTTCCTACTGTGCTCCTTCTGAGCATATTCCTGAGGCAGCATAAAACCTTTCTACATGGCAAAGCGTTTGGCACGGTGGGTGGGTGGGTTTAGGGGCGAGGGTGGGATTTTTAAAGGGATTTTAATCTATTTCGTGTTTTTAATATTGTAAACCACCCTAAGCACTGGGGGAAGAGCAGGGTAGAACTTTAAATTAAATAAACAAATAATTTCTTTTCAGCCCAGGCTCAAAGGAGATAATGGGCTATTTTAAATTTATACAAATATCCATGGATTAGCACACGCACAATAAAGCAAATTAGGGATCTAATGGTGAGGAGAGGAGAGGTTGTATACATGTAAGTTTGGAACATGCACAAAATCACACTGGTAAGAAAAACTAGAGGAAAGAGTGGTGTTTACCGATGCAAAAAGTATGGCTGTTTTCACACTAGATATGCCCACTCATGAACACCCAGAAATCTGGGTGTTCATGAGTGGGCACAATCCATGTGAATGACACGGCGCGCTCATGTGTCGTGAGTGGGGTGCGTACACCTGCCTAACACACATCCCCATGCACCCCCCCACTCATCAACACACATGGAGCAACTGGAGAAAACGGTGGTTGCTCCATGCGAGTTGATGAGTGGGGGGTGCATGGGGATGCATGTGCGGCCGTGTGCATGCCCCGGCCACCCACTGAGCACGCACCAGCATGAATACACACACACTACTTAGTGGCGCTGTGCAAAAATGGCTATGTGACTCTTACGAATGAGGAATAGAAGGGACATGAACAAGAATTTTTAAAAGTGCTTAAAATTAGCCCCAGTTATGGAACTCGCTGTTGATTAAACCCTGACCATGTGTTTCTGAAGTGTGGCCCATGGAGGAGGGGTTGGACAACATGACCCTGGAGGTTCTATTCCATCCTTACAGTTCTGTATACACCAGCTAAAAATCACATCAGCAAGGTGACCACCATCATTGTGAAACAACAATTTGATAGTTCTGTTGAATTTATAGTGCAGACATTTCTAAAATTTTCAATTTAAAACACTTTAAGTTCCAAACGTCAGTGTTTGGCCCTGATTTTTCTTGTTGAAAACATACCCTAACACACATCAGAATCATGCACCCTATAAATTCATCACATTTTAAAAACAAATATATACCCTAGATATAGGATGAAATGCACCAAGACCATTGTAATACATTAAAAAGCAAAATGCCCTGTAAAGTAGGAGAACACACAATATAATTAACCAAAACAAAAAACTTAACAGTTTAAAAAAACCTTAAATGCACAAGTTTTCTTAAAATAAAAAACAAAAAACAAATTCAGTACAATTACAATTCAAAAAAATTTCCACTCTGTACATTGCAACAAAACATAAATGCCCAAAACAAGAAATTATTTCAGAATTTGAGCAATATTTGATATTTTATCCTCATCAACATACATGTAATATATGTACTTTATTCCTTACCATTCATACTTTAATTCATTTTTATCAATAACTAAACTTTCACATTTTTCGGGGGGGCAGGCCAGGGCTAGGTGCCGGGGTTGCGGGCAGG
>QEPC01007203.1:1052135-1069539 GCA_003113815.1 Sphenodon punctatus
GCGTATTATTGAGCCTTCCTTCTGTGATGGCCGAGGGGAACAGTTGAAAACGCAGCAAAGTGTAAGCCCTGTGAAATTCAGGTTCATTCAGGCTGTCCAAGTACATCTCTAGTTTATGTTGCTTTTTAAAGTGACTAAACCAGGGGGCAACCTTCTATAAAGGTAGTACAGACAAATCGTTTTGCCTGGAAATGTCACTCAATCTCAATTCCATAAGAGTTTTTTGCACCTTTATATTCTTCCCCACAAAACAGGAAAAGAACAGTCCCGCATTTGCCAGACAAGTTTCCACGTGGGTCAGCCACGGATAAGACAATCCTACAGTATACTCTAGCTTTTCTCTTAAACAGAGAGAAGGAAGGGAAGAATCGTTCTGATTAATTAGTTTTATCCAATAATTAAGAGCTAACTGGTTACATGCCTGTCACTGCCACGGGGAACCCTCAACAACTTCCTCAAGAAAATACTTTGAACAACCTCTAGAGATTGAAGATCTACCGCTGGAATAATTTCTGCACCATAAGTCAGTAAAGATTGGACTTTCGCCCTATACACACTCAGTATGGTTGAAGTATTTATCCTCATAGATCGTGCGACTAATTGTTGGATTCCTTTAGAAACCACCCTGGCTTTTGATGCAATTAAGGTTTTATGTCGACTCCATGACCCATTGTTGGACAGGGCAATGCCAATGTAAATATAAGAGTTTACCTGGAGAAACTCTCTCCCGTTCACAACCCATTTATATCTGTTAACCCTTTTCCTTCCCAGAACCATTATCTGGGATTTTTGCAGGTTGATCTCTAATTCATTTGTTGTACAGTAAACCAGTAAACTTTCTAATAAATTACACAATCCCTTCTTCACCTTAGAGAAAAGAACAATATCGTCCGCATACATCAAGAATATCAGGGGTCTGTCTTTAATCTTTGGTGGATGGCAGGCTGAGGATGTAAGTTCTAAAGTCACTTAAATAGAGATTAAAGAGCAAGGGGGCTAAGACACAGCACGGTCTTACACCTCTCTGAATTCGTATAGGGCTAGACAGAAGCCCTTCCTTGCTCAATTTTATCTTGGCAAAGTTGTCAGCGTGCAAATAAATGAGAAGAGCTAATAAATGATCGCTAATACACAATTGATGTAATTTGCGTCATAACTTTAGCCTTGGAACAGAGTTTGTGAAAATCTATGAAAGCAAGAAAAAGTGACCCTGCCCTAATTTTAACATACTTGGTAATAACATGCGTAATGATAAACGCAGTTATCCATAGTGGAGCTGGAAGAGTTCTTCCGAAAAGCACATTGCTCTTGTGGGATCAAATTCTGTCTTTGAGCCCATGTATCAAGCTAACTAAGGAGCAGTTTAGCGTACACTTTCCCTATAATGGGGAGAAGGCTGATAGGGCAGTAGCAGCTAGGATCCCTCAGATCTCCTTTCTTAAATATTGGGGCTATGATCGAAATACCCCAGTCAGCGGGTACCTTCACAGGTTTATTTATCTGAGTGAAGTACTTGGCCAACAGAGGTGAGCACCAACCCGGACAGGCCTGTAAAATCTCTATGACTATAAAGTCAGCACCAGGAGCCTTATTACATTTAAAGGATCTTATTATGTCCTCAACCTGAAATGGTTCTACCTGCGGGTTAAAGGAACCTGCTCCTGATGATTGCAATCATCTGGCAAAATTAAGTGGTGCATCTTCATCCTCACCCTGCTGGAGCCCAAAAAGGGATTCAAAAAAGGATACCCAGACCCTCTCCTTTATCAGTATAGACTGACTATTAATGGGGGGAGAGAATACCCTCTTCACTAGGGCCCCAAAAGACCTAGAGTCTCTCAAAAGGGCTGCCACTTGTAATTTAGCCCAGATCCAGCTAATATAGGCTTGTCTAACCAGGGCCTTATAAGAATGTCTGGTTTGCTGGAATTGAAGCTTTATCTGCTCACTGCCTTGGTTTATCCAGGCTGCCTTCGCTTGGATTAGCTTACGTTTAGCCAATATACAATCTTGATCATACCAAAGATTTGTCTGTCATTTAGGCTGGCGTATCTCACGAGAGAGAATACTAATAGCAAGCCTTGATATTATCTGAGAATAGTGCTCATCCATTAGCTCTTTCTCATTATTACTTCTTGACAAAATAATTCCGCATGAATAACACATGTCTCTGCTCCTTAATTGGACTAAAGTCTTAATAAAAAGAGTGTCATTCCAATATACACGAGCCCTACCTTGATTTGATTCTTTACCCATTGCCTGAAGTTCTATAACATTGTTCATAATACAACCACCTATTTCTACTGTCAGAGCTAGATGGTCACTTTCTGGATGCAGAACCAAGGTGAAGTTCTCAAATCTACCCCACTGGGGTATCTGACAAACCATATAACTTTTCCCATTGGTATTAACAAAAGTAAAGTCTCCATCAGGGTCACCTCTTCCACTTCCATTCAGTACCACCAGCCCATTACCTGAAAGTAGCTCAGTCATAGCAGCTCCAGCCTCATTCCTAATTAAGTCCTTAGAATTTCTTGTTGGAAATGGACTTATATCCTCCAGACCGACTCCTAAATCAAGATCCTGTGGCATCCCCATCCTGGCATTCCAGTCGCCCGCTAAAATCCACAAAGCTAAAGGAAACTGATTATTCAAGTGCTCCAATTCATCACCAAAGGCCTGCCATATGTCAGACATGGAAACTTTGACTGTTAAGCTGATCACCAGGCTGTAACAAAGTTTCTTGGAAAAAAAATCAAATCATAATCCTGTAAAAAAGCAAGCCATTCTGGATCCCAGCACTTAGATTTATAACCAGAGATGTTCCAAGACAGTACTTTTAGGAAATCACCCTTACTCTCAATAACTGAATGCATAATAGGGTTTGGTCGCTCTTCATCTAAGGATGTTAGCTCAGTTTGTACAGAACTTGACAATACACATGTTTCAAAGAAGCTGGAATATAACCTACCAGCTCTAATTCATCGGCGTCCCTTAGAGGTCTAGTCTGGTGGAATATATTTCTCCTGGCACTAGCACTTTGTCATTCTGGAGATGTGCATAGCTCTATTAATAACAGCTCAAGAACTGAAATATGTGAAATCTGCAATGGTAGTTGTACCTTTGCGGGCACCTGTTGTTTAACGTTGGTGGAAGTTTCAAGGACAAACTCAGATGAGCCAATTATCAATTGGCTATCATCCTGAAAATTGGAAGAGAATTTCTCCACTAAATCCAGTGCCACTAAATCCTGGCCAAGAACTATTGGCTGCACTGATTCTAAAGAAGGACTAACCTCACTTAGCTCATGAGCGGCTAGGAAGCGTGATGCTGTCATTGCACCTAAATTGTGAATTGGTTGATGCAACGCAGCTTGAGTTTCTGCACACTTTAGCTGATAATTCAGAGTAGTCTGAGATAGATTATTCCTTAAAAGATCCAGTTTCTGGATTAGAATATCCTGATCAATAATTGGGAGATTGTCAAAAGGGGATGAGGGAGGAAGAATCCCTACCCTGCCTGATGTATCCTCTAAGAATGTTTTAATCATGGCAGGAAAGGAATTGAACTCGTCACTCTTCACGACTCTATCATTCTGCTCTGCTTTACGGTGTCGTTGGTCAATGATTAAATTGGCCTTACTAGGGTAATCTTCCTTCCCAGTTAGCTGACCAGTATCACTTAGGTTAGAGGCAATCTCCATTGCTTCTATCAAAATCTTATCGCCTGATGACTTTACTACAGAGCCATTATCAACAACTGGCAGTGATCCTAACACAATATTATTGGGGGAAGATAAACACTTAAGCAAAGGGACTGGCTCATATGCGATAGCTTTTCCATGTTCATTATTACAAAATGCTCTATCAATAGAGACACCCTTAGATTTCAAAATTTTTCTGGCCTGAAACAGTTTTCTCACGAAACAATCAGAGTCAAAACAGAGTCTGAGGCATATGTTATTCCTACCACAGCGTAAATGTCGAACCCTCTGCACATCTATTAGATCATCATTTACTTTCAAAAGACAAGACAGGTTCCCAGATACATCTCTGACATTATCCCAACTTGGCAAAACACCAGTACTCAATGGTCTGGCCTTAATCCATATAGTATTTTCATGTATACGGCGAGCCTCTGGGAAATTGGAAGTAGTGGATTCCCTTAGTCCAACCTTACTCCCCATAAAGGTCCTTTTTCCAGGCCTTCGCAATTGCTCTCCTTTACCATCAGAGCACATAGAGGTGGGTAATAAATTATCTTCCCTGTTTTTTGGCAGGGAGACAAGTTTCATCAATAATTTCTGCAGTTGAACTCTTTGCATAATAAGGAATCCCCCATATATGATATGCTGCTAAATAACAAAGCAATAGTTTTAGCTATAAGATGGCATTGAGTCATAAGAGAATCATCTATTGAGACAGTACTACATTTGTTTGAAGGATTTTGCATTCCCTCACTGTTTTCAGAAAACGCCAGATAGTCGCTTCCAGCCATGTCTACCATCTATGTTATCGACCTTATTGTTTGGGGGGGGGACTTCTCTCGGATCCAGCAACCTCCGAGTACTGAGGATTTAAAGTAGGTCGTTGCCCACCCCTCGGCTGAGACTGCAATTTGGGACATTTTGACTTAAGCATTTCTGGAAAAACAGGGGAGTCCGCTGACCTATGCTTTTTCTTCTCCATCGTAGACAATCCACAAGCAAAGATGAAACAGTACCAACTTCCCAATACGGCCTGTGCCTAAGGCTGCGTGCACAAGGGCACACCCTTGCACGCGCAGCCCTTAGGCGCAACGCCCTTGGTGCGTGCCCATGGCACGACCATAGTTGGGTGGATTGCTTTTAAAGGGGAAACTGGCCACATGTGAGTTCCTTGGGCAATCAGTGCGGGAATTACTGGCTGATCTCTAATGGCATCCAGCCCACCACTTAGTTCACTGCAGGTCAAACACCCCCACACACAGTTCACCACAAAGACAGTTCCCTTGCTGGCAGCGGCTCCTCCGGCGTTCCCAGCATTAGCAGCCCTCTTTCCAGCACAGCAAAACACAGTGCAACAAAGCTCCATGGTGGCAGATTAGTGGGACTTGCACTGCGTCTTTTTCAAGCTAAGGCAGTTCCTCCGTTTCTATATGCTGTTTTGGCTTAGGGACCTCAGTATTTAAACACCATGGAGGTAATCCAAAACTCTTTTCTTAGGACAATCCTCGGGGTCCCAAGAGGAATACCACTGGTACTCCTGAGGGTAGAAACCATGCTTCCTTCGAAAAAATCATTAGCCTTATCACAAATGATCAAATTCTGGCTAAAGTGGGTATTATTCCCCCCAGAAGTGAATTCCTTGCTTAGGATAGTTTGGGGAACTGAATTGTTTAATCCCTGGGCTTTGATGGTCGAAAAGGAAGTACATAAATTAGGCTTCTCAAAAGAATCCCTATTCCACTTGGGCCTTAAGGGAGCTCTATCATTGACCACAAGGAGAATTAGGGATCAGGAGATACAGTTTGAGGAAGCTGCAGTATGCTCCCAAAAGATTTCACCTAATTACTTCCAAATTAGACCAATGCCCAATTACCTAAACTATCTATTTCTATGGGATGATTGGGATCTTAGGCGAGCCTTAACTTTGTTTTGCTTTAATGTTTTCCTGTCCACTGTTCTCGAGGGTAGATAATGATATAAGGGTACCCCCAGAGAACTACAGACATGTCAGAATTGTAATGCCCAGGTAATGGAGGATAGATTTCATTTTTTTTTTTGTCTGTCCTGCGTATGGTAAAGGACACCTGCTATTTTTGAATCCTCTCTTTCAGAAGTACTCTAAATTGCCACGAGAGGTTCTCTTATTGAAGCTCTAATGGGTATCACTCAGATGAATCTAAAGTAGTGGCCAAATTTTGTGCCTATGGGTATTTTCAGACGTTACGAGATCACAGTGAACCACGGTGAATACCCACCTGTGGTCAATGTGGCTCGAACGTCTGTTTGGCGGCCGCCAGATGTTCGCCATGGTCAATACCCGCATGGGGTCAATTTGGACCACACTTCCCGGGCTAGCCGGGGGAATGTCCCGGGAAGCGTGGTCAAAAAGATCCCCAGCGGGATCCCGGGCCACGGCACATCTGGCCCGACGCGGCAGCCGCAGTGGCCCCGCCGCCCGCCCGTCTCCCTGGAGGGCAGGCGGTGGGATTCGTGGAGGGGGCGGGGCTGTGCGTCCGCACGTTGTGCCGCACGGCCCCGCCCCCTCCCAGATTCCCCGCTGGGATCCCCCCGGCACGTCTGATATGGCGTGATGGGATGACCCCGGCGGGGAATGAAAGGGTTGTTTTCGGTACGGGGCCAAGTGGCCCCGTAACGTCTGAAAACACCCTATGTCTTACAAATTAAAAGGAATGCTGCTCAGTTATCCTAATTTAAAAGCAGATGGAGGATTTAAAACTCTGATCTTGATATTCTCTGAGCGACTAACTACTATATGGTTGTTCCTTGGGTTCCAATTTTTAGTATTGTATGTAATTATAACTGTTGTCACTTATTTAGGCAATATTTTAGCTATGTATATTATAATAGTGCAAAATGTTTTTAAATTCATTGTTTCTTTTATTTATTGGTATTGTTTCAGCTTTTGCTAAAACAATAAAACTTATAACTAACTAACTAACTTTCAGAAGTAAGAAAACTAGTCAACTACATTACCTTACACAATCATGTTGTTGCCTCAATTCTTTATTAGAAAAATGTCTCCCACTGTAACTGGAAGGATGCTGTTGCTGCCTCTTTCCTTTTATTATTAATTATTATTACTATTATAAGCTTTTATATAGCGCCAGCGATGTACCTGGAGCTTTACAGAGAATAAGACAGACATGGTCCCTGCCCGAGAGCTTACAATCTAAAGACAGAGGGAGATCCTTCTGTGTCAGTGTCGGAGACAGGATGATGGGCTAAACAGAGCAGTTGATCAGACCCCATCTAGCACTAATTATGACACTGTTGGA
This sequence comes from Sphenodon punctatus, assembly GCA_003113815.1. NCBI lineage: Eukaryota > Metazoa > Chordata > Lepidosauria > Sphenodontia > Sphenodontidae > Sphenodon > Sphenodon punctatus. The sequence continues at coordinate 1,059,138 of QEPC01007203.1, forward strand.
AACAGGATACTGGGCTGAATGGACAATTAAGTCTGACCCCATCTGGCACTAACTGTGACTCTGTTGGAGACAGGATGTTGGGCTGAATGGACCTTGACGTCTGACCCCATCTGGCACTGATTGTGACAGTGTCGCAGACAGGATGCTGGTCTGAATGGAGCATTTGTTCTGACCCTATGCTGTGCTAAATAGAGCAGTTGATCAGACCCCATCTGGCACTAATTATGACACTGATGGAAACAGGATACTGCAGTGGTCCTCCTCCCTCTTTAAAATTAAGGAATAAGGACAATATAAGACGAGAGCATAATCACATTTCTACTGCCCTCTTCTCCACTGACTTGGACCTGCCAGTCTACCAGCCCACAAACGTAAGTGCATGGTTTTGCTTGATCAAGTCTATCATCCGTACCTCTCTCTCCTTATAATTTGTATGTTGAAGTTAATTAACAATGAAAAGTAATATTGTGTTGACCATGAAGTGACACCTTTATTGCATTGCTCATGCACCTCTTCAATGGATGAGGAGGAGGCCAGATTCTCCAGCACATTTGTTCCATCCCCTGATTCCTCCACCTCCTCAGTAGCTTCAGCCAAGGCAACCTTCCAAAAAGAACTTGATGATGACTCCATTCTCAGTCTCACTCTCACATGCACTCTGATGAAAGCAGCACCACAGCTGAACAGAGCACACACAGAGAATAAGTCACTCTTGTCTTTCAAACACCACTTCTGCGTTGCACTGTATTGCACTGTATTGCACCAGTGAGACTGCCAGTTCCTCTCTGGCTAAACCAGAAATGGAAGCGGAAAGTCCAATTTACACTGAAATCGAAAGTTCCAATTCCGAATCCGCTTTAGAATGCTTCAGGTACAGTGGAATGACAGCCCATGGGAGTTGAATGCTGTCCCTAGTACTTTAACAATGGTTCTAGGGACTGGAATGACTGCTTCCAGATGCAGTGGAATGACAGCCCCCTGTGAGTGGAATGATGACCCCAGAACCTTGATGATGGTTCGTGGGACTGGAATGACAGCTCCAGGTGCAGTGGAATGACAGCCCCTGGGAGTTTAATGATGGCCCCAGAGAAAAAATAATGGTTCTAGGGACTGGAATGACAGCTGCAGGTACAATGGAATGACAGCCCATGAGAGTTGAATGATGTTCCTAGTACTTTAACGATGGTTCTGTGGACTGGAATNAGTTTGAGGAAGCTGCAGTATGCTCCCAAAAGATTTCACCTAATTACTTCCAAATTAGACCAATGCCCAATTACCTAAACTATCTATTTCTATGGGATGATTGGGATCTTAGGCGAGCCTTAACTTTGTTTTGCTTTAATGTTTTCCTGTCCACTGTTCTCGAGGGTAGATAATGATATAAGGGTACCCCCAGAGAACTACAGACATGTCAGAATTGTAATGCCCAGGTAATGGAGGATAGATTTCATTTTTTTTTTTGTCTGTCCTGCGTATGGTAAAGGACACCTGCTATTTTTGAATCCTCTCTTTCAGAAGTACTCTAAATTGCCACGAGAGGTTCTCTTATTGAAGCTCTAATGGGTATCACTCAGATGAATCTAAAGTAGTGGCCAAATTTTGTGCCTATGGGTATTTTCAGACGTTACGAGATCACAGTGAACCACGGTGAATACCCACCTGTGGTCAATGTGGCTCGAACGTCTGTTTGGCGGCCGCCAGATGTTCGCCATGGTCAATACCCGCATGGGGTCAATTTGGACCACACTTCCCGGGCTAGCCGGGGGAATGTCCCGGGAAGCGTGGTCAAAAAGATCCCCAGCGGGGACCAAAAAAAAGTAACTTCTGGCCGGTTGCCACGGCCCGGGATCCCCGGCGGGATCCCGGGCCACGGCACATCTGGCCCGACGCGGCAGCCGCAGTGGCCCCGCCGCCCGCCCGTCTCCCTGGAGGGCAGGCGGTGGGATTCGTGGAGGGGGCGGGGCTGTGCGTCCGCACGTTGTGCCGCACGGCCCCGCCCCCTCCCAGATTCCCCGCTGGGATCCCCCCGGCACGTCTGATATGGCGTGATGGGATGACCCCGGCGGGGAATTAAAGGGTTGTTTTCGGTACGGGGCCAAGTGGCCCCGTAACGTCTGAAAACACCCTATGTCTTACAAATTAAAAGGAATGCTGCTCAGTTATCCTAATTTAAAAGCAGATGGAGGATTTAAAACTCTGATCTTGATATTCTCTGAGCGACTAACTACTATATGGTTGTTCCTTGGGTTCCAATTTTTAGTATTGTATGTAATTATAACTGTTGTCACTTATTTAGGCAATATTTTAGCTATGTATATTATAATAGTGCAAAATGTTTTTAAATTCATTGTTTCTTTTATTTATTGGTATTGTTTCAGCTTTTGCTAAAACAATAAAACTTATAACTAACTAACTAACTTTCAGAAGTAAGAAAACTAGTCAACTACATTACCTTACACAATCATGTTGTTGCCTCAATTCTTTATTAGAAAAATGTCTCCCACTGTAACTGGAAGGATGCTGTTGCTGCCTCTTTCCTTTTATTATTAATTATTATTACTATTATAAGCTTTTATATAGCGCCAGCGATGTACCTGGAGCTTTACAGAGAATAAGACAGACATGGTCCCTGCCCGAGAGCTTACAATCTAAAGACAGAGGGAGATCCTTCTGTGTCAGTGTCGGAGACAGGATGATGGGCTAAACAGAGCAGTTGATCAGACCCCATCTAGCACTAATTATGACACTGTTGGAAACAGGATACTGGGCTGAATGGACAATTAAGTCTGACCCCATCTGGCACTAACTGTGACTCTGTTGGAGACAGGATGTTGGGCTGAATGGACCTTGACGTCTGACCCCATCTGGCACTGATTGTGACAGTGTCGCAGACAGGATGCTGGTCTGAATGGAGCATTTGTTCTGACCCTATGCTGTGCTAAATAGAGCAGTTGATCAGACCCCATCTGGCACTAATTATGACACTGATGGAAACAGGATACTGCAGTGGTCCTCCTCCCTCTTTAAAATTAAGGAATAAGGACAATATAAGACGAGAGCATAATCACATTTCTACTGCCCTCTTCTCCACTGACTTGGACCTGCCAGTCTACCAGCCCACAAACGTAAGTGCATGGTTTTGCTTGATCAAGTCTATCATCCGTACCTCTCTCTCCTTATAATTTGTATGTTGAAGTTAATTAACAATGAAAAGTAATATTGTGTTGACCATGAAGTGACACCTTTATTGCATTGCTCATGCACCTCTTCAATGGATGAGGAGGAGGCCAGATTCTCCAGCACATTTGTTCCATCCCCTGATTCCTCCACCTCCTCAGTAGCTTCAGCCAAGGCAACCTTCCAAAAAGAACTTGATGATGACTCCATTCTCAGTCTCACTCTCACATGCACTCTGATGAAAGCAGCACCACAGCTGAACAGAGCACACACAGAGAATAAGTCACTCTTGTCTTTCAAACACCACTTCTGCGTTGCACTGTATTGCACTGTATTGCACCAGTGAGACTGCCAGTTCCTCTCTGGCTAAACCAGAAATGGAAGCGGAAAGTCCAATTTACACTGAAATCGAAAGTTCCAATTCCGAATCCGCTTTAGAATGCTTCAGGTACAGTGGAATGACAGCCCATGGGAGTTGAATGCTGTCCCTAGTACTTTAACAATGGTTCTAGGGACTGGAATGACTGCTTCCAGATGCAGTGGAATGACAGCCCCCTGTGAGTGGAATGATGACCCCAGAACCTTGATGATGGTTCGTGGGACTGGAATGACAGCTCCAGGTGCAGTGGAATGACAGCCCCTGGGAGTTTAATGATGGCCCCAGAGAAAAAATAATGGTTCTAGGGACTGGAATGACAGCTGCAGGTACAATGGAATGACAGCCCATGAGAGTTGAATGATGTTCCTAGTACTTTAACGATGGTTCTGTGGACTGGAATGACTGCTTCAGGATGCAATGGAATGACAGCCCCCCTGGGAGTGGAATGACGGCCCCAGAACCTTGATGATGGTTCGTGGGACTGGAATGACAGCTCCAGGTGCAGTGGAATGACAGCCCCTGGGAGTTGAATGATGGCCCCATAGATATCTCGGGACTACATTACATCTTCAGTTGCATTAAAATGACAGCCTTAGGAAGCTGAATGAAGGCACCAGTGCTTTAATGAAACCTCCTGGAACTGGAATGACAACTCCAGGTGCAGTGGAATGACAGCTCCTTGGGAGTTCAGTGATGGCCCCAGAGAAAAAATCATGGTTTTAGGGCCTGGAATGACAGCTTCAGTTGCAGTAGAATGACAGCCCCCTGGAAGTGGAATGACAGCTTCATTGTTTTAAACATGGTTGTTAGGGCCTGGAATGACATCTTCAGGAGCAGTGGAATGACACAGCCCTCTGGGATTGGAATGACAGCCCCAGAGATATAATCATGGATCTTAGGACTGAAATTGAGTAGCACTCAGCAGCAGCAGCAGCAGCAGCAGCACTGATGGTCAGTCATCGCCCAGTGGCAGGAGGGCAAGAGGGCAGGCAGGCAGGCAGGGCAGGCAGGAGTAGCAGCAGAAAATATTGCCTGGTGGCAGTAGGGCAGGCAGGATGACAGACAGGCGGGCAGGCAAGAGCAGCAGCAGCACTGATGGTCAGTCATCACCCGGTGGCAGGAGGGCAGGTAGGTGGACAGGCATGAGCAGCAGTAGCAGCAACAGCAGCATCATTGTTGGTTAGTCATCACCCGAGGGCAGTAGGGGAGTCATAGGGCGGTCTGGATGATCACCCCACATTATTGGGCTGCTTTGAAAAGCCCCTAGTTGGCAGGGTGTCTTGAGCTTGGCTATAGATCTCCCAACACGGAGCCGCCTTGGGAAGCCCTTTGGTATCAGGGTGTCTTTAGCTTGGCTATAGATCACCCCACATGAGGCTGCCTTGGGAAGCCCTTTGGTGGCAGGGTGTCTTGAGCTTGGCTTGAGATTGCCCTACAGGGGACTGCCTTGGGAAGACCATTTGTGGCAGGGTGACAGGGTGTCTTGAGTTTGGCTATAGATCACCCCACATGGGATCGCCTCTGCCAATGCGTGAGAGGGAGCCCCTCACTCATCTTGTCAGTAACCCAGACTTCACCAGGCTAAGGATTCAACTTGTAGAGAGCAACCAGGAGTGACCTGCTGTAATAATTAAATGTGGAAAATAAAACGGCTGGTGGGCACAAGAGAGCACTTGGCAATACTCTAGATGTTGCAGGTTGTCAAGTTGCCAATATTGCCCCATGGGGAAGGGCTAACAGAGAGAGAGAGAGAGAGAGAGAGAGAGAGAGAGAGAGTTTGGGTCTATGGGCCTGTCCCACCATTCTTCCGGCAGGTTTGGAGGGAAAGAGAGAAAACTTGCAGGAGTGAGGAGCANGAGAGAGAGAGAGAGAGAGAGAGAGAGAGAGAGAGAGTTTGGGTCTATGGGCCTGTGCCACCATTCTACAGGTTTATTTGGAGGGAAAGAGAGAAAACTTGCAGGAGTGAGGAGCACCAAGACTACCCCGGAGTTGGCAGTGTGCCCTCTCACTCCACCTCCAAGGGCAGCTGAGGAAATCCCAGCCACAGCAGATTAACTTTAATAAAAAGCAACTGCTCCACCAACTTAGCACCCAGTCTCAAATGGTGGGAACAGACAATTTTCCCTGCCTGTGAGAAAATTATTTCACTGGGTACACTGGTTGGTGGACGGGATAGCAGTTCACATGCCACCTTGGCCAGGGCCTACCATACCAGGCCCTTCTCCACCCAGTACTGGAGGGGATCAGTACTGGGATCCACAATGGGCTCCTCTAGATATTTTTTTAACAGCCCTCTCTGCGCTGTCTGGCTTCCTGCAGGTATAACTGCTGAGGCTTACATCCTCCCCAATAGCTTTCAACCAGGCTGCCTGCCCTGAAGTGCACCAGCAGGTGCTGGCAGTACCAATGGAGCTGCTGCTGGCCATGCTGCCACTGCTGCTACTGGGGGTGTTGTGCCTCTCCTCCATCATGCTGCTTCCTCCCACCCCAGAGTCCTGCTGGTGCTGCTGACACCTCTCAATAGCCCTCTTCACCAGAGCATGCTTCCTCAGGGTGAAGTCCACCGTGCGAGATGCCACACTCGCCTTCCCCCTGGGGTCCAGCATGGTGGAGAGGATGTACTCCTCCATGCCAATGAGTGGTTCAAAGCACATCTTCAGATCCTCCTGCAGCTTTTTCACCAGGGCCACCACCTCTGGCACAAGTTGCCACTCCTACCAGTCCCCCTCCTGGTCCCTCAGTAAGCCTGTGAATCTCCTGCCCAGACTCCAGACCAGTGGGATGACCTGGCTTAAGGTGCCTGTCAACGCGCTTAGTGTCTCCATGACATTTTTAAATGGTCTAAGGATGTGCATGCATGGTCTGAGACATCATGACCTACTCTTCCCGCAGCAGTGGTCTATTCACCCCAATATTGACCGTGAGGGCTATCTCATGAAGGACACGCTACTGCTCTACTAGATACTCCAACATGAGGAAGGTCAAATTCCACCTCGTGCTAACATCTTGCACAAGGTGGTGTTCCTGCACCCCTAACTCTGTCTGCTCCTGCCTCAGGAAGTGACTGCCCTTCACACTCCTGTTAAAGAAGCCCGTGATCTTCCTGCCTGCCTCAATCAATGCGCTAAGGAGTCCGGTGCCAGCTCCCTTCTCCCTTAGGCCAAGAGCATCCCTCACCACAAGGTGAAGGGTGTGGGCAGCACATGGAATGCTCACAAACCCACCTTCCCACACTGCCTTCCTCATGTTTGCCCCGTTATCAGTTACAATGAACCCCCTGCTGAAGGGTGCTCCTGCCCACAGACACCTGTCCACCATGGAGTTCAGGGCTTCAAGTATATTAGCCACAGTATGGCTTTCATCCATCAGCTGGGCGTGAAGCAGGGCCCACCTGTACCCAGCCTCCATGCCACTGCCACCAACTACTGCTTCTTCTGCCACCTTAACCTGCCACCAGTGCGCAGTCAGGGCCAGGTAAACATGCTGTGCATTTCTGCTGCTCCATATCTCTGTAGTGAAATGCACACTAGCATCACATGCCCCAGCCAGCTGCACCCTCACATGTTCCCTGGCAGCCTCGTAAAGGGAGGGCACCACCTACCTGCTAAAGGTGGTGCATGATGGCAGCTTGTACTGGGGCACTGAAAGTTCCATCAGCCTGTGGAAGCGAACACTCTCAACTATGGAGAAGGGCTGGTCATCCAGCACAATCATCTCACCCACCCGCCTGGTGAGCTGCATTGCCACTGGATGATGCCTTCCATGGCTTGAGAACTGCCCACACCCCAGCTCTTCCACGGTGCTCTGCCTATGCTGCTGCTGCACATGGTGGGCTTGAGATGGTTGCAGTCTCTGTGCCTCATCCCCATGACCCTGAGCAGATAAGGAAGGTCTGGCCACTGCAACAGGGAACCTGTTACTGTCTACCCTTCCTGCCATTAATTATTATTATTATTATTATTATGAGCATTTATATAGCACACGCAATGTACCTGGTGCTTTACAAAGAATAAAATAGACATGGTCCCTACCCAAGAGCTTACAATCTAAAGACAGGGGGAGGGGAGACAGGGAAGGGGGAACAGAGGGAGAGACAAGGGATGCGACATTCATGAGGATGTGAGAGCTCAGATACACGTTCTTGGCTTGAGTGCAGTAAGTTGGGAGTTTACAGATAGCAGGTGTGGGATAATCCTGGGGGCGGATTCAGATGTGTCTTTAAATTGCACAGCTGCCTCGGCGGCATCGTGCGATTTAAAGAACCCCGCACTTCCGGGTTGGTGTGAATGCGGTGAGTGCGCACATTTCCACCTAGCCCGAATGTTTGGAGTGCGGTTTGAAAAGCTGCTCGGAGCAGCTTTTCAAGCTGCGCTCCAAACATTCGGGCTAGGTGGAAATGTGCGCACTCACCGCATTCACACCAACCCGGAAGTGCGGGGTTCTTTAAATCGCACGATGCCGCCGAGGCAGCTGTGCAATTTAAAGACACATCTGAATCCGCCCCCAGGATTATCCCACACCTGCTATCTGTAAACTCCCAACTTACTGCACTCAAGCCAAGAACGTGTATCTGAGCTCTCACATCCTCATGAATGTCGCATCCCTTGTCTCTCCCTCTGTTCCCCCTTCCCTGTCTCCCCTCCCCCTGTCTTTAGATTGTAAGCTCTTGGGTAGGGACCATGTCTATTTTATTCTTTGTAAAGCACCAGGTACATTGCGTGTGCTATATAAATGCTCATAATAATAATAATAATAATAATTAATGGCAGGAAGGGTAGACAGTAGCAGGTTCCCTGTTGCAGTGGCCAGACCTTCCTTATCTGCTCAGGGTCATGGGGATGAGGCACAGAGACTGCAACCATCTCAAGCCCACCATGTGCAGCAGCAGCATAGGCAGAGCACCGTGGAAGAGCTGGGGTGTGGGCAGTTCTCAAGCCATGGAAGGCATCATCCAGTGGCAATGCAGCTCACCAGGCGGGTGGGTGAGATGATTGTGCTGGATGACCAGCCCTTCTCCATAGTTGAGAGTGTTCGCTTCCACAGGCTGATGGAACTTTCAGTGCCCCAGTACAAGCTGCCATCATGCACCACCTTTAGCAGGTAGGTGGTGCCCTCCCTTTACGAGGCTGCCAGGGAACATGTGAGGGTGCAGCTGGCTGGGGCATGTGATGCTAGTGTGCATTTCACTACAGAGATATGGAGCAGCAGAAATGCACAGCATGTTTACCTGGCCCTGACTGCGCACTGGTGGCAGGTTAAGGTGGCAGAAGAAGCAGTAGTTGGTGGCAGTGGCATGGAGGCTGGGTACAGGTGGGCCCTGCTTCACGCCCAGCTGATGGATGAAAGCCATACTGTGGCTAATATACTTGAAGCCCTGAACTCCATGGTGGACAGGTGTCTGTGGGCAGGAGCACCCTTCAGCAGGGGGTTCATTGTAACTGATAACGGGGCAAACATGAGGAAGGCAGTGTGGGAAGGTGGGTTTGTGAGCATTCCATGTGCTGCCCACACCCTTCACCTTGTGGTGAGGGATGCTCTTGGCCTAAGGGAGAAGGGAGCTGGCACCGGACTCCTTAGCGCATTGATTGAGGCAGGCAGGAAGATCACGGGCTTCTTTAACAGGAGTGTGAAGGGCAGTCACTTCCTGAGGCAGGAGCAGACAGAGTTAGGGGTGCAGGAACACCACCTTGTGCAAGATGTTAGCACGAGGTGGAATTTGACCTTCCTCATGTTGGAGTATCTAGTAGAGCAGTAGCGTGTCCTTCATGAGATAGCCCTCACGGTCAATATTGGGGTGAATAGACCACTGCTGCGGGAAGAGTAGGTCATGATGTCTCAGACCATGCATGCACATCCTTAGACCATTTAAAAATGTCATGGAGACACTAAGCGCGTTGACAGGCACCTTAAGCCAGGTCATCCCACTGGTCTGGAGTCTGGGCAGGAGATTCACAGGCTTACTGAGGGACCAGGAGGGGGACTGGTAGGAGTGGCAACTTGTGCCAGAGGTGGTGGCCCTGGTGAAAAAGCTGCAGGAGGATCTGAAGATGTGCTTTGAACCACTCATTGGCATGGAGGAGTACATCCTCTCCACCATGCTGGACCCCAGGGGGAAGGCGAGTGTGGCATCTCGCACGGTGGACTTCACCCTGAGGAAGCATGCTCTGGTGAAGAGGGCTATTGAGAGGTGTCAGCAGCACCAGCAGGACTCTGGGGTGGGAGGAAGCAGCATGATGGAGGAGAGGCACAACACCCCCAGTAGCAGCAGTGGCAGCATGGCCAGCAGCAGCTCCATTGGTACTGCCAGCACCTGCTGGTGCACTTCAGGGCAGGCAGCCTGGTTGAAAGCTATTGGGGAGGATGTAAGCCTCAGCAGTTATACCTGCAGGAAGCCAGACAGCGCAGAGAGGGCTGTTAAAAAAATATCTAGAGGAGCCCATTGTGGATCCCAGTACTGATCCCCTCCAGTACTGGGTGGAGAAGGGCCTGGTATGGTAGGCCCTGGCCAAGGTGGCATGTGAACTGCTATCCCGTCCACCAACCAGTGTACCCAGTGAAATAATTTTCTCACAGGCAGGGAAAATTGTCTGTTCCCACCATTTGAGACTGGGTGCTAAGTTGGTGGAGCAGTTGCTTTTTATTAAAGTTAATCTGCTGTGGCTGGGATTTCCTCAGCTGCCCTTGGAGGTGGAGTGAGAGGGCACACTGCCAACTCCGGGGTAGTCTTGGTGCTCCTCACTCCTGCAAGTTTTCTCTCTTTCCCTCCAAATAAACCTGTAGAATGGTGGCACAGGCCCATAGACCCAAACTCTCTCTCTCTCTCTCTCTCTCTCTCTCTCTCTCTCT
>QEPC01007203.1:1098227-1138010 GCA_003113815.1 Sphenodon punctatus
TGATTGTCCTCCAGATTCTCATGGAGATGTTTGAGAATCAGGAAATCAAAGGACCCGCCCAAAGGAAACTGCAGATCAGGATTATCAGCAGTATAAAAGTTCCATTTGGTGACAAACTTTACAGCAGAGGATCCATAATTTTGGGACATGTAACAGGTTGGGGTATCCCCAGAAGGGATTTTAGACCCACCCGAACCCATGACTACACCAGTCCCAGACACAACATGGTTGATCTTGGGCAAAGATAGGATGGGGCAGCAGGGACCAGGTCCAAGCTGCGCACCCGTCACCGAGGCGTCCCCCAGAAACCAGGAGCAGCACTTACCGTAGGATCCGTAGGATTCCTATGTTCCTCTCATCCCACTTCTGACACCAGAATTGGCAGAGAAATTCTGCTTTGTGGGAGCAATAATGAGAGGAGACTGCACAGAGACATCTATCAGATCAGGCTTTATTGCAGGATACACAGCGGCTGTGGGACGGAGGCTCTTTGGATCATCAGGCACCCAACAAAGAAAGGCACATATATTTATACATTCTCATCTAGCACCATGCTTCTGATCATGACCCAATCAATGCACAGTTTCCCCAGCTCCAATCAGAACACAGTATTCAGCTTGATTCTTGATATGGCACTAGTGTCCAGTGCTATGTAACTGGGGCTTACTACGCAGGTCAAATGCTGAGTCATATCTGGGATTAGTACTGCGCTTGTGTCGGAAAGTCCCTGTGTAATCTGCTGAGTCCGTGTTAATAAATCGCTACAGTGCCTGCGCTAATAAGTCCTTGGGAACAAACACAGTATTCAGAGCTAATCTATATGCACTGTTCTGCCACCTTGGGAACAAACACAGGCAGAGCTAATCTACATACTCTGTTCTGCCACAGCGTACGCACCCCCAGTCACTGCGAACACATACGGTGCATTGTTCGCACAGGGCTCTCCCACCCATGAACATGCAGAAATCTGCGTGTTCATGTGGGGGGGGGGGGAGGCCCATGTAAAAAGGCCTACATTCTTAGGTAGGACTACTATCTTAGGTAGGAATTTAGGATGTAAAGCAGCATCTATTGTCTTGGAAAATCTGCAAATATGGTTCTGAGATTATTATGGCTGCTATTTCACTAACTCTTCTTAATGAAGTTATTGCTAACAGGAATAGTGTCTTTCAACCCCCACTGCATAATCAGTTCATTTGCTCCCCCCATATAATTAATACACGCTGCCCCAGGGGCACAAATTAACTGGTTATGGGGTGGGAGGCAGCATGAATTGATTATATGGGGGTGTGGGGCACAATTTAGCTGGTTATGGGGTAGGGGCAGCGTGAATTATGGGGGCACAGCTGAACTGGTTATATAATGTCTCTTTTAATGGCATAATGCACTTAATAGACTGGCTGCATTTTGGGTGTTTTATAGCAGCACCCCTAGGCCCACCAGCAGGACACAAAGAGGGGGGCCCATCTTGACTTCTTGGCCAAGGGCCCATTCCACCCTAACTACACCACCACCCCACATCTCACCTTTTCCATTCTGCAGCACACTTGTACATTTAGTTGGAGCTCTGAGGCACACGTGTTAATTTGTTTCAGCTTTGTGGCATGAAAAATGGAAGTGACAGCTCTGAGGCCTTGAGCTCTTGAGATAGCACAGAAAGCAAGATAGCTCTAGAGCTCTTGAAATAGCATTCTCTCTAATTTTCTCTTTTAGCTACTATTACCATTCCCCCCAGCAAAGCACACTCTGGAGCTGCTTATTGAACTTAATCACCCATCTCAATGTCAAAATTCACAATGTCAAATCCCACCTTTCCCTCATTAGGGAGGACTTGAGCCCGTTCTGAAAGCAAGACAGTTCTGGAACTTTTGAGAGCTTGAGCTCTTGAGCTAGCACTGAAAGTAAGACGCTCTGGGGCCATCTCTCTAGTTTTCTCTTTTAGCTACTACCATTCCCCCCTCCCCCAGCAAAGCACAATCTGCTATCTGTAGGTGTTTTCTAGCACCACAAAGCCCCCCCCTTCTCCCAAGCCCCACACAGACCCCCTACCCTTTCTCCCCCAAGTCCCACACAGACCCAAAAATTATGCATGATGCCTCACACCCCCTGCACAGATCCCCTCCTCCTTCCCTCTCTCCCAGCTGAGCTGAGTCCCCCTTCTCCAGGTCTGGGAGCACCTCTCTCCTGCCTTCCCACTGCAATAGGGCTCTGGGCAGGCACAGCAGTGGTGGGGACAAGGACTCAATCTGACACCCTCACCAGCTGCAACTTGGTGTCTCTACCTGCTGCAGCCTGCAGAATCAGTTGCAGGGGAGACTGGAGAGCCACCACAAGATGCTGCAAGAGGCTGAGGCAGCAGCCAGTGGGCGCGGTACCAGGCCGGAAGAAGAACTTGAAGCTGAGGGGAGGGAGCTGAGCTGCTTCTCTCAGTGCGCTGCTCCCACTCAGTCCCTCTGCTTCCATAGCCCTGACCCAGCCTCTCAACATGGGGCAAGCAGATCAGCACCCAGGCAGCATAGCTCACAAACCTGCAGCAGCATCACACCCTGGCAAACAGAAGCATTTTTGGTGAGCAGGCTATACTCACTCCCATCTACCACCACTTTCAAACTTTGCCATGATCCATCACATGGTAGGGAGGAGGGAGCCTGGTTGGCCAGCCTCCCTCCCAGACTGGTTTATTATGATCAGCTGTTGAGCTGCTCTGCCTGGGGCTTTCAGAGAGCTGCTAGTGATTCTTCTGGCTCAGCTCAGGGGGAAGCAGTGAGCCAAATCCATCCAGCTGCTGCTGTGGTACAGAGCAGAGCAGAGCAGAGCAGTCAGTCAGTCAGTCAGTCATGGGGGGGCAGCCATACTAGTTTCAGGGGCTTGCTCAATGGATGCTACAGGACTTACCCAGTGCAGCTAATTGCTTCCTGCTCTCTCTGACCCAGGAACCCCCACCCCATCCCCAGCTCCCCAAACCTCCAGCCCTGTGGCTGCACTGATCACATAGGCCTTTGCTCATGTCAAGGCCTTCCCCCAGTCTGGCTTGTCCTGCCCACTGATCGCTGTTAATGAGACGTGTCTCTACTGCTGCTGGGGTGCCTGCTTCGCCTTGCACGGGGCGTTTGCAGAGGCAGCGCCTGCCTCCTCCCTCCCCGGCTGGGTGTTGCGGCTCCCCTTCCCTACAGGATCCCTGTATCCCCTGGGAGTGGGAGCCCCCCTGGTAGATACAAGTGGAGAAGTTGCACAAGGGGGACTGGAAGGAACCGTGACACCTGCCACAGATGGTAGCCTGCAACCCAGGGGCTGGAGCAGCAGGCCTGGCACAGGCAGACAAGAACAAAGGGCACTGACTCCTGCCCTTGATGCCAAGTAAAGGCTGCCCTAGCCTGATCCCTGCTTCATGGGACACTTTGGGGTGGGAAATGCTCAAGGCAGGAGGGAAGCTTTCTGTGTGCATGGAAAGGGGAGGAAATGGGGAGCAAAGGTTTGGGATGGGGAAAATAGGATAAAAACGTATTTTAAAATTTGTTTTAGGCCTGTGTGATGTTTTCGCTGGTTAAATTTGACTGTGTGCCCAACCCTCTTCAATCAGCTCCTACTTCATGCCCTTATTAATGTAAGCAAGGAGTAATACATATAATGCTAAAAGCACACTCCGAATTGAGCAGAATCCACTCTAGCGCAGCCAGTCAGCCACCTAAATTAGCACGTTTCTGTGTTTCAAGAGGTTGAGGTGGATGTGGTTTGTCTTTTGGGATAAATCTAAAAATATGTTCACTACTAAATAATTGACACTGCTAACAGCTGGCAATTGATGGGAGGATATGTGAGTAGGCAAAAATGTAGGTGGACTCACTGATAATTAAGGATGTGATTATTATTATTATTATTATTATTAACAAACATTTATATAGCGCCAGCAGTGTACCTGGCACTTTACAAAGTAATAAAATAGACACGGTCCCTGCCCCTAGGGCTTACAATCTGAGAGACAGGAGCTGGGGGAGAGACTTAGGAAGGGGAACAGAGGGAGAGACAAGGGGTCTAACATTCATGAAGATGCGAGGTCTCAAGTGCACGTACTTGGCTTGGTTACGATGAGAATGACAGCAGGCAGGTCCATGTTGCAAGGATAAGGGTAAACCGATCGTAGGTATAGGAATAGTGGCTCAGCAGGATAAAGAGTCAGACAGAGCAGAGCGAAAGAGGTGAGTTTTAAGGAGAGATTTGAAGGTATGAAGGGAGGGGGCAAGGCGGATGTGGACAGGGAGGGAGTTCCAGGCATGGGGGGCAGCAAGTGAGAAGGGACGAAGGCGCTTAGGGGAGCAGGGAAGGCGTGGAAGGGTGAGAGAAGGGACAGAGGAGGAGCGAAGTGCACGGGCTGGAGTATGGAGGGCGATAAGTGCAGAGAGGTAGGGGGGAGCAAGGTTGTGAAGAGCTTTATAGGTGAAGACTAGGAGCTTGTGCAGGATTCGTTCAGGAAGGGGAAGCCAGTGAAGCGAAGAGAGGAGGGGCTGCACATGGTCGAAGCGACTGGCGAGGTAGATGACCCTGGCAGCAGAGTTTTGGACAGAGATGAGGGGAGAAAGGTGAGACCGGGGAAGGCCAGTGAGAAGGAGGTTACAGTAATCGAGGCGAGAGATGACCAGAGCATGAACAAGAGTTTTGGCAGACGAGACAGAGAGAAAAGGGCGAATCTTAGCAATGTTATGGAGGGAGAAGCGACAGGATTTAGCAACAGAGTCAATGTAGGGTTTAAAAGAAAGGGGTGAGTCAAAGATGAAGCCTAGGCTACGGGCTTGGGGGACAGGCAGGATGGTGACTCCATCAATAGTTATTGACAGTGAGGAAGGAGAGGAAGGATTATGGTTTAAAATGTTGGCAAACAGGTTTCAGTAACCAACTGTAAATGTCTTATTGAAAAGCTGTATAGCCTGGCAAACATTATGGAGCAATATCTGACAGTTATCTGCATCAGGTAGTTGCACGTAAGTACGGGCTCCTCGGGGAAACAGGAGAGGCTAAAATATATACCCCCAAATTAATTGGAAATTTGGGGGTATATATATATAATTTTATTTATTTATTTATTTTTATTTTAAAGTTCAACCACACTACACGAAGTTCTCACTATGGGGGAAGTAGTCTCTTTCCTGCTTCAAGAGGACTTCTCTGGAGTAAGTCGTTTGTGGTCTGTAGCCCAAACAGGTAACATTTCTGCAGAGAAATACACCTTTAGCCAAAGGACAGGCGTGTACAGTATTCTGGCAACATTAACATCAGTGGCACCAAAGCAGGGGCTATGTAAGGATTAGGTTAAAAGTATTATGATGGAAATTGAACAGAACGAGAAAAGATTCTGCAAACTGTAGTTCAGGCAGCGCTATGTCTGGGGGAAGCTCCTGCGAGTGAAGTAGCCACAGCCATAGGAGGGAAGAACTAATTTATGAAGGGATAAAGTTTTCTTAAAGGAAAAAGTCACCTTAGGTAATTTGGAGGGAGGGGGAGTGGAATAGCACTGCCTCTTTAAAAAAAACCAGTTGCTATCCAAACACAGGTAAACAGTTACTGTGCAGCGAGAAGCGGGGTTGGCTCGGAACTTTACAACCCCCTGAACGTTCTGCCCTGGGCGTGGCCAGAATACTAAAGCCGCGAACATTCGAATGTGTGAGGCTTGGGGTGGGACAGTGGGCGGGGACAAGAACTCCACGCTGCGTTCCTGCTGAAATGTGATGGACCTGGCAGGGGGAGACTCAGACTTGTATCAAACTTCGCAAGAGGCGAGAGCGAGAGAGGCTCCAGCAGAGGGAGGAGGGGGATTAAGTGAGAAAGCTCCATGCACAGTCACCCGAGCGAGCCGGGACTTTACACACTTTTGGCAGCAGCTAGAAACCCGAAGGGCAAGGGGAACAACCTAACCCTCCTCCTTCTCCCCAACATGCGCAAAGCTACCGGGACCCGGCTGCTCCGCTGAACTCGGGTGGAGTTTTCCGCCGGTTCGGTGTGGATCTAATGACCCTGCAAAGACACTAAAAGATCCGACCGGCTTGAACTTTATTTTACGAGGCTTCGTTCTGGAAGAAGCTCGACGTGGGCGGTAAGTCACTCAGCAGCCTGTTAGTGCTCCGTAGGAACCGGCGCCGTGAGACAGTGTGTGCTGAGAACCGGGCACTGGTAGTCGTCGGGGGCTGGACGGGGAGCGAATCAGGCCGCCAGGCAGGCACAGTGGGGAGAGCCCCGGGCAGGACACTGACAAGCTCCCCAAGATGAAACGTTCCCACTTGGCTCAGTTTCCCGAGAGCAGCGATTGTACCGGACGGTGCGGGGGTGGGCGCTAATGCACGGATTTCCTCCGCTCCCCGGCTGAACTAGCTATTGACTTGCCAACAGCTAAGCGACGGGGTGGGGGTGGGGGGTTACTAAGCGTTTACTTTCAGTTTGAATCTATACACACAGGGCAGCGCTGGTTCGGCTGGACAGATGCGCTCCCCGGCCGCACAGGGCTGGCCAGCTCTACCCCAGCACGACATTAGTCTGAGCTTTCCTGGCTGCCTGGCGGCCTCGTCCCATACAGGTTCTCGAGGTGCAGGACCGGGCGGGTCATGTTTGTTGTTAATCAGTCTGGGCAAGTCTCCTTGCATGATTAATTTACACACACACACGCACGCACACACACAGAGAGAGAGAGAGCTTATTTAACACGTACATCTAGCTCATCAAATAGCAATAGTTTTATCATCGGTGCTTGCACATGGAAGTGAAATACAATCCCAGTCTACCTGCTAGAAGTGATTATTATTATTATTATTATTATTATTATTATTATTATTAAACATTTATAAAGCGCCAGTTGCAAAACCTGGCGCTGTACAGAACATACAATCAGACGCGGTCCCTGCCTGTGGCTTACAATCTAAAAGACAAGGAGGGGGAGACAAGGAGAGGGGACAGTGGGAGAGACATGGGAAGTGATGTGTACTTGTACTACTTTCACTTCGCAGACGCTTCAAAATGAGCTATTGGCCCTATTTTACTAATAGCCATCAAAGACAGGAAAGAGAAAATCACCGCTGCTGCCGAGCAGGGACATCTCTGCAGATAGCAGCAGCCTACGTTGAATTAAACACTCTGAATGGAAAGGGAAGTGTGAAAGTTTAAATAGCATCCTGGGTTGGGGTTGGAGCTTCTTTTGGGTTTTTTGTTTTTGTTTAGTCTCTGGATTGTAAGCAAATTTTGAAAAGTAAACTCTGCCATTTCTATTTGTGTATGTGTGTTTTGTTTCAATACCTTTTAAAAACTACAGCAATAAATGCGTATCGGCAATTCTATGGTATTCTGATTGTTATAAGAAAAATGTCCTCCCCAACATATGGCCTATATGATTTATTTCGTTTTAGATTATGTTTTGCATAATTCCTCTCGGGTATGATTCTACAAAATATAAACGCACATACGGATTCCATAGAGTCGAAAGTCAAGTGTGTAATAATCTAAAACAATCTTAAATAGTGAAGGTACGTTTGATCAGAATACTATGTATAGATAGATAGATAGAGAGAGATGATAAATTTTAGATAAACTTATAAACGTTTGTACCTAACTGATAAATCCCATTTTCCTGGGATTCGATGTAATAATAATTTTCTTGGATTTTTACTAAAATCGTTAGGGTTCTTCCAATGGAATGTATAAGTAATCCCCTTCGGTATTCTTCTAGTTTTAAAAATAAATAAAAAGTCATCGTATGTAGGAGAAATCCCAGCGCGTTATGATTCAACTCAGATTGAAGTATCTAATCATTGTATTGCTACGAATCGGCTTTGGCACATTTTCCGAGCAAGCCAGTTAGCGGTTTGAAAGCTCGGGGCTGGCTAGGTGTGTTTTGGAGAAAAGCTTTCTATCTCAAGTACATTGCCCAGAACCTCCTCTCCTGTGCATTCTGTTTAGTGCGTTATAATTTCTTTATTAAGGAATCTTTTGTTCTATGTGATTAGAGGAAGAGCATTGCTCTGGATTTGCTTTTAATTCTTACGGAGACATTCTTTCTAACTTTTAAAAAAATTATAGGATACATGTTCTCTCCCAAAAATACTGGGTTGATTTTATGTTGTGCCTCCTTGAAATCTCTAAATCTCCCAGACCATATTCTCCGGACTGACTTTCGGGGCATGTGAGAAGAGACATAATTTCCTTGCTCTGGAAATTCTCAATTTCAACCTGATGCAAATGACCCTTCACTCCCACAATAAAGTAAAGGCAGGATCGGGCCCTGTTTGTGTAACCCAGATGATTTCCCCAGCTCGCGTTCTCATCTGTCACCGGAGAGGGCAATCAAGCGTTGATAAGAAATAGTGTCCCGAGCCTATCTTGCAGATTTTGTTGGGTAACCTTCCCCCTCCTCCCAGTTGGAGCACGGTGTGGCTCTTCGGGATGGGATGTGCGGTGAAAGGGTCATGGCTTCATCTCCCCAAGGACAGGCTGGGAGCGGGTCCAGGTCTCCCTGGGTGTCTGATTCCCCCTTTCCCCCCCCCCCCCCCCCCCCCCCCAGATAACTGCAGGGCCATCGAGGACATCCTGCTCGCTTCCAGGGTGAGAAGAAAATCAGCTTCCCTTCTCCCTGGAGCCAGCGTGCTTGGATAGATTTGGCAATGGATCCCACCCACCGGGCATGCTGTCCTAGAGCCTCCTTCCTGCCCCCCACCCCTCGTTCGGGAAACATCCTTCCTGCACCAGGCTTGGCTTTGAGTCCTCCGCCTCTCTCATCGGCTGGGAGTTGGAGAGCGATGCTCCGCTGCGCACTGCCCCTGTGGTTATGCAGGTGAAATGCACAATCCCAAACCTGCCCCACACACACACACACACACACACACACACATATGCTCCCGCCGCAGCATTTCCTCGGCTCTGTGCCTACCGAACGGATGACCAAGCTGTGCCTCCAGGTCACAGGCTGTGGGTGTTTGTAGACAAGCGCCTCCCCCATTAACCCACAAATCAGCCACCCATGTTGCAGGGCTGCATAGGTCGCCAGTGCGGTCCTGCATCATGCATGATGTGTGGGTAAGCGGTGGGGAGGCGCCTGTCTAAAAACACCCTGTGAAATCAGTCAGTCCCTAATTCTCTGTCCCATCCCCAGTCAGACCCAGCCGATTTCTAGGCTACCCTGGAAGTGGCCCGGGGCTGCCAGATCCACAGAGATCACTGCACTATTCGGAGGGTGGGGGTCGACGCAAAGGGGGTGAACTGGGTAACGAGATATCATCCCCATTGCCTGGATTCATTGATCACTTCGTCAAGACTTGAGCCACATCCACCAAAAACGTACTCCGGAGGAGTCCATCCAGAATTCAATGGAATTCCTCCGGGGCAAGTGGTTGGAGGATCCCAGTATTGATGTTGATGCCAACACTGGGGTCATTTCTACCCTCAGAGCCGTGTTCTTCCCCGGGAAAGGATTGCGAAGGCTGCATTGGGGGGTGAATCTATGATAAATAAGAATCAGGTGGTCTGGAAATGTGCTTCTTCCGTCTTGTTTGCTTGTATTCATTCCCCGAGTCATTCAGCTGCGATTGTGCTTCCAGTTCAATTAAAACATAAACAATACTTACAGTTTAAAGCTTAAAATGACGATTAAAGAGAAAAAACCTGGGAGAGAAATAGCCCCCGGCCGCTGGTCAGGACCGGAGCTCAGGGCTTCAGAGGACACAGCTAAGTGGGATTGGAACTCACCCCCTTCTATCTCGCTGTGAAAGAGCCACGGGCTCCTCTTTACCCGAGGCTTGGTCCAGCGCTGGTGGAGAGAAGCTTCCTCATCCCTTCTTCTCCAGTTGCTCTCTCGGTCCCCTGGGGATCGACTGACCTTGACAACATGCACTCCGCCCCCACCCCCCTAAGGCCACTGGAGGAAGCTGTTTTTCTGTGTGAGGAAGCATTTCCCCACCTTCCAGTAGTCTAGTTTTGAAAGCTACAGAGAAGTACAGGGAAACTGCTGACAGCTCGTCCCCTGAGCTCATTCGTGAAGTTTAGCTCCTGACACCGCAAGCCCCAACCCCCATCGTGCAGCCTTAGCGTGGGCACTCAGCAGAGAACTGGAGCGCTTGGAAATCTATGGCAGAATTCCCATTTGCACTTCAGTGGGACTGTTCCGACGTGGAGGCATGCGGACGGACACTGCTTTGAATAGCGGGGCATGTCTCGTCAGTCATAACTGCTGCGATGGGGAAGGTCCTACAGACTTCTCCTCCAGCTCCACTGCTCTCCTGCCCTAGGTCGGAGGGAGGGTCCTGCATACGGTTTTGCCAATGTTACTCATTTCATTCCAAAACGGAATGACTCCTTTTATGGGCGGGGTCTCATCGAGAATAGGTGGGGGACAGGCCCCGCCTCTAGGAAGTTTACGCCTTTGCGGGCCAGGGCTCTTTAAGTTGGTTAGTCTTCCAGTTAACGCTAGCTAAGCACCTTTCCCTGGAGAGAAGTCACCCCACTCCCACAGCAGGACAGGTGGAAAGGGAGGTACCCAGTCTGGATGACATTACCCAGGAGGGCTGAGCTGAGAGTGCAGGACAGGGCAGGCTGCCACACTGAGCCCCCCATACGTGGTGAGAACGGTTGGAACCATAACTCACACGGGACCGTGCCAAGGACCCTGTAAGGTCTTGTATCCCCCGCTAGAAGGAGAAAAGAGCGGTTACCCTTGGTTTGTCCCACTTTCTCACTCTCTGGCCCTCATTCCCACGAACATGCCTCCCCTGCCCCCAATAACTGCAATCCCGTTGGGATGGAGAATTTGAGAAAGCTATTCATTGGCAAAAGGGGAGAAAACCCCTGCCCCCGTGCAGATGTGGAGGGACTGGCCATAAAGGATGTCACGCAAAATTGAGGGGGGGGGGGAGCAAAACTGACAATGTGTCACGGGGTATTGGTCCTAATGTGACGTCATAATCATTTTTGTTATCCATTTTTCAAGGCCATTTCTATGTTTGAAAGCTAAACACAATATGCCATCCATAGAATCACTGGATTTCGTTTACATTACTGTGCGGAGTGGGCGGCTTGGGTGACATATAGTTGGAGTTTGTCGGGACAAACTGGCAAGGTGACTGGAAAGGTTATAAATGGGGGGGGGGGAGAGTTTGTCATGCTTTATGGACAGCCCCTACGAAGCATTTCCTCGGTCCAGCGTTGCTGTTGCCAGGCGTTGGGACTTGCATGAATAGCTGAGGGGCAGAACCCACCAGCCCCATTGAACTTCCCACTTCAGAAGCAAGCAAGCCAGTCCCACCTCGAGATTTATGCAGGGAGGGAGCGTGCCCCCCCCCCCAGTGGGGAGATCCCCGAGTTTAGCACCCGTTTCTCTGTAGGTGAACTCCCTGGAGCGTTCTCTAGGGAAGAGAGGGCGATGGTGGTAACTCTGTGCAGAACGCCAGTGATTCTTCAGTGGGGTTAGGATTCCATCCAGGGACTCGTTTAGTCTGTGCTCAAGCCACGGGGAAACTAATATTATAACAGCTGCCTGCCGCAAGCACAGAAACAGCCCCCAGCCCACCCCGCGTTGCATTGAGAAGTCTCTTCCTTCATGCCCCGTTGGACGGCTCGGGCCGCGGTGAAGCGCACGCCTCCAGGGGGCACTGCAGCTCTTTGGCCGAGGGGCGGCAGGGTTCCAGCACACTAATTGCTTCCTACCCATGTCTGCTCTCTCTGCCCGGACAACCCCCACCCCCGTCCCCGTCCTCCAGCCCCATGGCCGCACTGATCACACAGGCCCCTTTGCTCCTGTCAAGGCCTTCCCCCAGCCCGGCTCCTGTCCTGCCCGCTGATCGCCGTTAATGAGACGTGTCTCTGCTGCTGCTGCTGGGGTGCCTGCTTCGCTTTGCAGGGTGGCGTTTGCAGAGGCTGAGCCTGCCTCCTCCCTCCCCGGCTGGGTGTTGCTGCTCCCCTTCCCTACAGGATCCCTGCATCCCCTGGGAGTGGGAGCCCCCCTGGTGGATGCAAGTGGCACTCGGGGACTGGAAGGAACCGCGACACCTGCCCCTGATGGCAGCCTGCAGTCCAGGATCGGGAGTAGCAGATACGGGGTTCCAGATATGCCCATTTTAGAGCACACTTATGAGAAAACCTGTATTTCTTATAAGTGCCCTCTAAGATTTGCATTTCTGGCCACCGCCGGTCACAGACAACAAGGCCTGCCCTGACAAGGGCACTCGGTGGCACCTGCAGCTGCGGAAAGGCCACCCCAAACGCTAAAGGCAGGGGGGAAGTCCCGGCGGGAATTGGGGGCTGCTGCCCGGCTCCCTCTGCAAAGCTGCTTTCCCGCCAGGACACAGGCCCCCGGTCTCCCCAGCAGCCACAGGGTCTGCCCAGCTCCTTCCCAGCGCTCTGTTGGGACAGCTAGGATTAGCTGCTGCTGCGGCTGCTGCTAGCCCGACCCGCGCCAGGGTGCTCCTGAGGGAAAGGGGACGAGTTCCACCTGCCAGGGGAGAGGCGATGGGGATGAGGAGCAAAGCAAACCGGGGGGAGAGAGTCCCGGCCCCGAAAAGGTACCTCCTTAGCTTCCCTTTCCCAACGGCTGGGGCAAACAAACAGCGGTAGGACCCAGGCAGCTTTACTGACGATTCTCCGTCCCTACGCAGCGGCGTGTCCTTTGCTAAGGGCTCCTCATCCTCCAACATAAAGCCAATGGGAGTTTTGCCATCGACTTCCATGGGTGAAGGGATGTAGCCGAACGATGCAATCTGGACTACAGAGGGCATGGGGAAACGTGCCATTCATTTGCAATGGCATCCTAAGAAACCTAACGAGACACTGTAGCTGAGCTGGTTCTTTAGCCTTTTCACCATCTACAGAATGAAGGTGACAAGAGACATCTTTTAAGGGACAGTAACTGGGGTGCAATCAGGTCAGTGGGAATTGAGCCGCTAGCTTCAGTGCGGTCAGGATCTTATTCCTGATGTATTTTCACTTCCTAGTTAGAACTTCAAGTTACTTACGGGGCCATTTCATTTCCCCCCCCCCTCCCCTATTTTAAACGGGGCACAAATGGTTAATCCTGGTTCTTCCTTCCTTCCGTCCACATGAGAAACGAGGTGTATGGGGTAGGCATGGATATTTGACTTTGAATCTGCGGCTTCAAGTAAAGCTTGATCCAAATGAGGCAGGTGGAAACTCTCGCCAACTGGAGCTACCTTCTACTCTGCCATTCAAGCCTGCTGCTAAATGAAGCTTGCTTTCTGAAACAAAATAACGAAAGAAGGATCAGGAACTCCGAGGGAGACAAGCTTCCTGGAGACCGTTATAGTTTATCCCAGTTTATCAATAGGTAATAATTTGAAAGCTTCCAATTCTGACTTCTTTAGGTTACCTAATTTATCACTAAGATTTAAATCGAAGCAAAACCTCCTCTGCGGAGGGTCTCTTCGGCGGAAAGTAACCAGCAAAGAGCCTTGGCTGTGTGCCCACCCTGTGCATGCGTGGGATCGATTGGCTCTCACTATAATGCCCTACATTAACGTATACCAAGGAGTAATACATATTATTCTAAAACCATCCGTTGAACCCAGAAGAATCCACCGTAGTGCAGCCAGCCACTTAAATTAGGGGGGGGGGATTGTTTATCAAGGGACTGGAAGGTAAAAGAGGATGTAGTTTGTCTATTGGAATAAATAAATAAAAATGTTCACTGCTAATTAAGCAAAACTGCTAAAAGACAGTGATAAACGGCAAGTTATATGAGCAGGCAAAAATCTAGGTGGACTGGTTGACAATTAAGAATGCACATCTGGTTTAAAATGTTGGCGTAACACATTTTAATAATCAACTGTAACTGTCTTACTGAAAAGCTGTCTAGCCTGGCAAACCTTATGGAGCACTGTCCGCAGAACACTGACGGTTATCTGCATCAGACAGTTGCACCGGACCCTCGGGGAAACACAAGCGGCTAAAGCGGGCGCATTCCGAAATTTGTAAATATATTTCAGAAAAATAAAGTTCAAGGCCGCAATGCACAAAGTGCTGACTCCGGAGTAGTACCATTGAGCTTCTTCAAGGGGACTACATCGGAGTAATAGGTTTGTGCCCAACCAGGTAACATTTCTGCAGAGAAATACACCTTTAGCTAAAGGACAGGCATGCAGAGTATTCTGGAAACATTAACATCAGTGCCACCAAAGCAGGGGCTATGTAAGGATTAGATTAAAAATAGTATGATGGAAATTGAACAGAACCAGTAGAGTAAAGCTCCTGCAAATTGTGCTTCAAGCAACGCTGTGTTGGGGGCTCGGGGGAAGCTCCTACAGCTCCTGCAAGTGACGTAGCCACAGGCATAGGAGGGAAGAGATGGACGGAAAGAGTTTCCCGAAAGAAAAGGACACCTTAGATAACTTAAGGGAGGTTGGAGAGAAGGGGAGAGAGAAAAATAGCACTGCCTCTTTAAAAACCCAGTTGCTATCCAAACATAAGTAAACAATACAGCGAGAAGCGGGGTTGGGGGCAGGCTCGGAACTTTACAACCCCCTGAACGTTCTGCCCTGGGCGTGGCCAGAATACTAAAGCCGTGAACATTCGAATGTGTGAGGCTTGGGGTGGGACAGTGGGCGGGGACAAGAACTCCACGCTGCGTTCCTGCTGAAATGTGATGGACCTGGCAGGGGGAGACTCAGACTTGTATCAAACTTCGCAAGAGGCGAGAGCGAGAGAGGCTCCAGCAGAGGGAGGAGGGGGATTAAGTGAGAAAGCTCCATGCACAGTCACCCGAGCGAGCCGGGACTTTACACACTTTTGGCAGCAGCTAGAAACCCGAAGGGCAAGGGGAACAACCTAACCCTCCTCCTTCTCCCCAACATGCGCAAAGCTACCGGGACCCGGCTGCTCCGCTGAACTCGGGTGGAGTTTTCCGCCGGTTCGGTGTGGATCTAATGACCCTGCAAAGACACTAAAAGATCCGACCGGCTTGAACTTTATTTTACGAGGCTTCGTTCTGGAAGAAGCTCGACGTGGGCGGTAAGTCACTCAGCAGCCTGTTAGTGCTCCGTAGGAACCGGCGCCGTGAGACAGTGTGTGCTGAGAACCGGGCACTGGTAGTCGTCGGGGGCTGGACGGGGAGCGAATCAGGCCGCCAGGCAGGCACAGTGGGGAGAGCCCCGGGCAGGACACTGACAAGCTCCCCAAGATGAAACGTTCCCACTTGGCTCAGTTTCCCGAGAGCAGCGATTGTACCGGACGGTGCGGGGGTGGGCGCTAATGCACGGATTTCCTCCGCTCCCCGGCTGAACTAGCTATTGACTTGCCAACAGCTAAGCGACGGGGTGGGGGTGGGGGGTTACTAAGCGTTTACTTTCAGTTTGAATCTATACACACAGGGCAGCGCTGGTTCGGCTGGACAGATGCGCTCCCCGCCCGCACAGGGCTGGCCAGCTCTACCCCAGCACGACATTAGTCTGAGCTTTCCTGGCTGCCTGGCGGCCTCGTCCCATACAGGTTCTCGAGGTGCAGGACCGGGCGGGTCATGTTTGTTGTTAATCAGTCTGGGCAAGTCTCCTTGCATGATTAATTTACACACACACACACACGCACGCACACACACACACACACACACACCTTATTTAACACGTACATCTAGCTCATCAAATAGCAATAGTTTTATCATCGGTGCTTGCACATGGAAGTGAAATATAATCCCAGTCTACCTGCTAGAAGTGATGTGTACTTGTACTACTTTCACTTCGCAGACGCTTCAAAATGAGCTATTGGCCCTATTTAACTAATGGCCATCAAGGACAGGAAAGAGAAAATCACCGCTGCTGCCGAGCAGGTACATCTCTGCAGATAGCAGCAGCCTACGTTGAATTAAACACTCTGAATGGAAAGGGAAGTGTGAAAGTTTAAATAGCATCCTGGGTTGGGGGAGGGTTGTTTTTTTGTTTTTTTGCTTTTTGTTGTTGCTGCTTTTGTTTTGTCTCTGGATTGCAAGCAGATTTTCTAGTCTTTTTTGTCTTCTGCTTCAATATGTTTTAAACAATTAACTATAGCAATAAATGCATTATCGGCAATTCCAGGGAATTCTGATTTTAATAAGAAAAATTTTCTCCCTAGCACATGGTCTGCCGATTTATTTATTTTTAGATGTTGTTTTGCTGAATTCCTCTCGGGTATTATTCTTGAAAATAAAAACAGACCTACAGATTCCAGAGAGTGGAAGGAAAATCAAATGTGTAATAATATAAACTAATCTTAAATAGTAAAGGGAAGTCTTATCTAAATGCTACCATTTCTTTTGGTAGCTTTTAAAAATATATTTATTTGAAAAATATGTTAAATATACTTACAAGTGTATTTACCTAAACTGGGATTTCTCCATTTCCTGTATTGCATTCTGATATAAAACAAAGTGATCCATTAATGGCAATACTGGGTTTCAAATAATATTTCTTTGGTTTCGATGTAAAAATCGCTAGTATTCGCCAATGAAATGTATACTTAGTTCTATTGCATATTCTTCTAGTTTTAAAAATAAACAAAAATGATAGTCGGTAGGATAAATCCCAGCTAGTTATGATTCAAATCAAACTGAAATGTCTGATCATTGTATTGCTACAAATTGGCTTCGGCCAACTAGCAGTTTGAAAGCTCAGAGCTGGCTAAATGTGTTTCGGAGTAGAAGAGAAAATCTAGCTTTTATCCTCGGTACAATTCCCAGGACCTAATGTCTGTCTATTCTCTTTCGTGCGTTATATCTTTATTAGGGAATCGTTAATGCTTCTATTGTATGTGGTTAGAGCAGGAGCATTGTGCTGGATTTGCCTCCATCTATAAGGAGTCAGTGTTCCCAGTGTTTTAAAATTGTAAGACACATTTTCTCTCCCAGAAACATCGGGCCATTTCAGTTTGTCTCTCCTAGGAATCTTTAAATAAATCTCCCATATACCATAGGGCTTCCTTTCGGGTAATGCGGAAGGAGACCCTCATTTCCTTTCTCTGGAAACCCACCATTTCTATTTGATACAAATGACCCCTTCACTCCTTCAAGAAAGTACAAATGAATCGACGATTCACAAGAACCTCCTTCTCCACCCCCAGTACAGCCAGGAATGCTAACTCAGCGTGGCTCTGTGTGAAGCCAGAGCTCCCTGAAGAAAAATGGAAAGTGATTAGTGGTGGGAAAGTTGATCAGAAATGGAGTTGATAGTTTCGGTTGAATGGACTGAGCGAAATCCTCTGACTGTCACATACCTCTCATTAACTCCCTCCCTGCACTCACAAATCGCATACCACAGCCCAGGAGAGGTTTGCTCCATTAACAAAAAAACCTCATACACACAGGGCTGCTACTACTGAGGCATGGAGCTTGGAGCCGCACTTAGGAGCGCAGCCAGCAGAAACGGGGAGGGGGGAGGGAAAATGTCTTATTTCATTGGTAATCCATGTCCTTATGCTGCAGTGTGACCCGAGAGGAGAAGGAAAGTGGATACACACATGTTGGGCTGGGGGGTGCCCAGTCCCCGCTTTGCCACCCAGTAAGAAAACAAGGCCTGCTGTCGCTCCACAGGCCAGACACCCTACCCAGTCCTGGGGAATGTAGAATGGAGCCCAGGGTTTGCCTTTACAGATGAAGATGCCGGGCTTCAGCGGCATGGCTCTAGAGTAAGTGGTTTGTGGATGGGGGCTGAAGTGCCAAGATGAGTGTGTGTGTTTGTGTGAATACACAACACAATTGATCTGGCAGAGTTTGCAGGGCTTTAAAGTCATCCAACGCAGCCCTCGCTTCCTCCTCGGGTGCTGCGTTCTCGTGATCCCATTTTCCAAGCTGGATTAAAACAGGCCGATCTGAAAAGTTCTGCCCCATACGATGCAGCAGGCCCCAGGCTCCGTGATCCAGAGCAGTGGAGAATCCCACAAAGGGACAGCGGGGTAGGGGATTAAATACAACGTTCCCCGGGCATGGAAATCCAAATTCTGCAAAATGAAATCCCCAAGTGAGAGCAGAGCAGTTCAGAGCTCGGGGGTCAGCCGGCAGAGGGGGTCTTGTTGCTGTTTCCAGGGTCTGTCCCCGGTGGCCGCACAGAAGCCAGAGGAATGATCTATTCACGAGTTTGCCGCTCTCCTGCCCATTAGGGGTGGGGGTTAGGACTGTAACTTTAAGGCACTGGTCCCTGTAAACTGGTTTCGGTTTGCCTCCCTGTAGAAATAAGATGCACCCCGGGTTTTTCTCCCTCATTTTCTTATTCTGACTCCCCCCCCCTTTGTAATGCAGCTTGCCTCCCATCCCTGCCAGTGTCCAAGCTGGGGGGGGGGGGGGGAGGGACTGTTCCAGTGAGGCTGGAGCCCCCTGCTAATGGGGTGATGATTTGTAGTCTAGAGAAACGCCTTCATGTGCCCAGGTCTGGCCACAGCTCCCCCCCCCCCCCCCCTTGTGCAGCGGAGTCTGACCATCTGGAAGGGATCTGGGTGCAAAGTGGCTTTGCTGGGAGTGTGGCTTTTCTCTCCTGCAATTATCTTGATGAATGAGTTGTTACTGAAGGAAGAAAAATAAGCATTCCAGCTCGACTAAATTCAGTTGCTTTTGCCACCTCCCTGTTACAGCCACGGCCCTGAGCCTCCTCTAGGCTCCCAATCTGTGCACTTTCCTCTGACCTCGCTCCCCTACACCTTAGGTAAGGTGTCTGCCTGGGCCAGGAGCCACCAGTCACTTACTCTGGAGTAGTCTCACAGAAGTCCTCCGGGCTACTCCGGAGTAAGTGGTTGGTGAATCATGGCCTAAGTCTGCCGTGGTGGTGAGGGGGAAGTGACCCGTTCGGTTTGGGGGGGGGGGGCGGTGCTGAGCTCTGATCGAGTTTGTGGCCCACACACCCCTCTGCCTGATGGAGAGCTCGGGCCCTGGGCTTTCTCTTGCTTTGCTGGTTAGAGGAGTGTCACTGTTAAGACAGACTGAGCCGAGGAGGTTTAGGGAATCGCTCCGGGACCTCCCATTCCGGCTGCGCTTGCACGATCGGCTGCATATTTTCGGCCGTTTAGGGTTAAGTGTGACCGAAGAAGGCTCCTGCTTGTCAGCTCCGTGTGAAACTGTAATTATTTCATAACCCACCCAGAGAAGTCAACATCAAACCCCAGGTTTCACCCCCGGAGTAGCTCAGTCAGGCCTGGGAGGTAGAAGGACGTATCGGCAAAGAGGAGAGTGCATAGCATGGGGAGAGGGAAAACATTGGGGGGGGGGGGGGGCTTCCCATGTCCCCTTAGAGATCTGCCCCCGCCTCAGACTCGAGAGTAGCTGCTGCTGCAGGAAGGCTCAAGGAAAAGCAGGCCCCAACCCCCTCCTCCCCTGGCAGGCAGTGCCGCCCCCCCTCCCCCTTGGCTGCCCTCACAGTAAACCCTCTCGTCTCCCTCCTGTGCTTGTAGGCTCCGTTTCCCCCTGGGGGTGCCCGAAGAAAGGCGTGAGCTGGTGTGGAAAGATGGGGAGCAAGGCTCTCCCCGCGCCGATCCCCCTGCATCCCTCCCTGCAGCTGACGAACTACTCCTTCCTGCAGGCGGTGAACACTTTCCCGGCCGCGGTGGACCACCTGCAAGGCCTGTACGGACTCAGCGCGGTGCAGACCATGCACATGAACCACTGGACCCTGGGCTACCCCAATGTGCATGAGATCACCCGCTCGGCCATCAGCGAGATGGCCGCGGCTCAGGGCTTGATGGAAGCGGCTCGCTTCCCCTTCCCAGCTCTGCCCTTCGCCGCGCACCTCTTCCACCCCAAGCAAGGGGCCATCGCCGCCCATGTCCTGCCGGCTTTGCACAAGGACAGGCCTCGCTTTGACTTTGCCAATCTGGCTGTGGCTGCCACCCAGGAGGACCCGCCCAAGCTCGGTGAGCTGGCCAAGCTGAGCCCCGGACTGAGCAGCCCCCTCTCGGGCATCAGTAAGCTCTCCCCGGACAGGAAGCCCTCGCGGGGCAGGTTGCCTTCCAAAACCAAGAAGGAGTTCATCTGCAAGTTCTGCGGCCGGCACTTCACCAAGTCCTACAACCTGCTCATCCACGAGCGGACCCACACGGACGAGAGACCCTACACCTGCGACATCTGCCACAAGGCCTTCCGGAGGCAGGACCACCTTCGAGACCACAGGTGAGCTGCCCGGCAACCCGCCCCCCTGCCAGACTGGAGCTTTCGGCAGAGAAGGGGCTGGCTCTGCCTGGAAACTGTGGAAACCATGATCAGCGGCTGCTGGGGGGAAACTCCCCCCCCCCCAGCCAGAGACCCTCCTTGAGCAATTAACAAATGAGCGCTGCGCAATATAGTCACTGCCATTGGCCGCGACCCCAAACCACTTCCTCCGAAGTCATTTGTGGAGCGCCGCGGTTGACTTTAATAGTGAGCTAAGGAGTGGGGTTAAGATTAACCTAGTTTACTTGAGTCCTGATTTTTGCTCCGAAGTTCAGAGGCTTGGTTGATTTATTCCTTTCCATTCTTTTAAATCCCGAAATAAAACACCAAGGAAAAGGTGTGTGTTTTAACTGTTCCCTATATGGAAGGGAAACCTAGTTGCTTGGGAAGGGATTCTTCTGGGAGCAAGAATTCTTCCCCAGCGCTGACAGGAGATTTAAATAGGCGCGCGCACTGTAATGGTCGCGCAGGGACAGTATTTACAACCTGTTCTAGCCATTAAATGCAGGGGTAGCAGCTGTGCAAATCCCCACTCCCCTCGCTCAGGTCAGGCGCACCAAGAAAAGGAGCAGAAATGCAAACAAAACCAACTAAATGAATAAAACAAAGGGCAAATCGATCTTTTGCTCCCTTGGCTTCAGCAGCGGCAGGATCGGGCCCTGTTTGTGTAACACAGATGATTTTCCCAGCTTGCATTCTAATCTGTCACCAGAGAGGGCAATCAAGCGTTGATCAGAATTATTGTAAATGTTTTGAACTGATACGTGAAGTTAACCATAAACAGAATTACACAGAAGGGGGGGGAAAAAAACAAAAAAAACTAGTCCATGCCTCCCTCTCGGATTCCCCCCTCCACGCACTGACCCCATCAAAGTGTAAGATTAAAGCATCAAGAGAGGCTTCTGGTGGTGGCTCTAGTGTTTGACTCCAGCAATTGAACCAAACGCTTTGTATTGACCTTTCAGGTATATCCATTCCAAAGAAAAACCTTTCAAATGTCAGGAGTGTGGGAAAGGATTTTGCCAGTCCAGAACTCTAGCAGTTCATAAAACTTTACATATGCAGGTAAGTCTAGGTCAATTTTGATTATTTATTCATACACCATCCTTACAGCATCATTCTTCTCCTGTTTACCTTGTTCAAACGCTTACATTTTAGATGGCATGCATGATAGATTATCATAGATAGTCAAGTTTCTAAACCTGGTTACACGCTCTGGGGAAAATAAGACACCTGGTGACATTAGTTTTTAATCTGAACCTCCTATTTCTTTTGGCAGATCTGCTGCCCGGAACTTATCGCACCAGGAACTTATCTTTTTTTAATTGGTTAAGATGCACAGAGTTATATTGTGTGTTGTATTTTTTAAAAATAGGCAAAACAACAACAGCCAACCAGCTCATTTCTCGGGGAAGTACCTGGGAATCTAAAGAGGATTTAATTAATTTGCACAAGTTGTCTATAATTGTTGCTAGTCTTCATTAAAGGTTAACAAATGTTAATGTTTTAATGTGGGGGTGGGGCGATGCGCTGGGAGTTTAACTGGAGTCTGGCTGCTGCGCCCTCAAAGCGCAGTATGTGCCTATAATTGTTTAAATGTGCTGAGAAAAACTCCGTGTCTTCCCAAGCGAGGTGGTGCAGGATTACATGGAAATGGAGGGATTAGAACTATACATTTGTCTGTAGATTCCAAGGGCATGAAATGGGATGAACTGAGAGCAGTAAAATATATCTTGACAGGCGGGCTATTTCCGTTAGAAGTGTGGTGAGGATCCGCGAGCTAGATTTATGCCTCTATGTTTTCCCAATATTTCAGTCATGTTGTTGTGCTATGTGATAACAAAAAGTGATCGATTTTGAAGACATCAATAATTGAGGTAGTTTGTAAAGGTTTAATCCTTTGCTTGCTTCAAATCTGAACAGGAATCTCCACACAAATGCCCTACATGTGGAAGAACCTTTAATCAAAGAAGTAACCTGAAAACTCACCTTCTTACCCATACAGACATCAAGCCCTACAACTGTGAGCGGTGCGGCAAAGTGTTCAGGCGAAACTGTGATCTGCGGCGGCACAGTCTAACACACACACCCCGGCAGGACTTCTAGAGCAGCAAAGGATCTGCACCTGCTTCCCCTCCCCCAGCAGCTCTGAGTCTGTGCAAGGACTTACCTGTAGAAAGCTACACCCACTCACCCATACCCTCGCTGGGGCCCGATCCTGCAGACACCCACCCACCCACCCCCACTACAGGATCTGCAGGATCGCAACCCCAGCCTTCCCCACACGAGAAGCTAGTCTCTTGTTGTAGATATTCGCAGCTCATTTTAGAGCTCTGTACAGAATGGGGTTTGGTTTTTGTTGGTTTTTCGTACTGTCTGTTGAGATGCACATGGATAAAAAAAAGCAACTGGGAGTCAAAATAGATTTTTAAAAGTGTATTTCGAAATATACCTCCCCCCTTCCCCAAATATTTTCTGTTTGGTCATATTATTATCTTTTTAACCCCCCTCTCTCCTCTTGTTGTGTCACCTGCTGCAAGTCTTAAAATTCACAGAATTAAATTACCCCTCTGAAGCCGCTTGAATGGGTCACATTTTAAAACAAAAGAAAACAAAAAAAATCTCGAAGTGTTTGTTTTTGTCTTCTAACTACTGCTTTTGGTGTATTGTCGATTGAAAACCAAATCTGGAAGTGCCCGTATTTATGAGCGTTTGCAGCGCCCTTGCTGAACCTGTTGGATGGCTCCATTAAATATCAGTGTTTGTATTTTGGTTTTGTTGTTCAGACTTTTTTTTCTTTTCTTTTTTTTAAAGAGCCGGCTGCGACTAAACACAAGGTGGGAGATGCTGTAAACACGGCCCTAATCCAAAGTGATTTATTAGTAACTTATTCGCAATCAACCCCTCTGTGATAAGAGTCATCCCCTTTCCAAAGATTGCATTAGTTAGTCTCCTGTTCCTAGACTTTGGCCACTAGCAATTCACTCGAGTAGACAGGGACTTTATCCTGCAGAAGAGGATTCGGTGCTGATAGCTCTGCACGCAAACCTTGGGACACTCGCATCCCCGGGGAGGCTCGTTGTTAATCCCAATAGCTTTTCGCTTACTTCATCAAAATCCCTATCAGCGGCAGCGATCTGCTGAATGGCCGCGCTATCGCGGCTCAGCCCGGCTGCAAAGCAGGAGTTGTCGCAGGGTTCGGACCTACTCAGAGGAGGTGGGAGATCAAATGCCTCCAGACTCATTAAGGCAGATAAATCACAGCATCCGTGAACACAGCGCTCTGCAAACCTTCCCGGAGCCTGTTCGGCGCTTCAGCCGAATCCACCCCCCACTATGAAGTTCTTGCGAACAGATTTTCTCAGTAGGGGGAGTAGAAAGCGGCGCCCTCCACGGAGGGAAGAAAACACTGCGGCGGCGTCCTGTACTAATAGCGCGGGCAACACCGCCACCCACCCCATGGGGGAAAGTCACTTTCGTGCCAGTCTCAAGCTGTCCCCTTTCTCCTTGATGTGGCTTCCCCAATTGCCACGGGAAAGGAGCCAGCTGGGGAGGCTCGGCTGCGGGGGCGGACTGGGAACCCTCCCCCCTCCTCATGGCAGTCAGGCAAGGTGCAGCACCGCTGAGGACAGGGATCGCCTTCCACAGGCACTGAGGAACTCGCAGAGCAGAGACACGATCACTGAAGAGCTCCCCCTGCTGGCCTCCCCCTCCCTCTTGGACCTCCCATTTAACCCCTAGCTGCCTGCCACGTTCACTTGGGCCCCTCCTTCTAGCCCCGGTCACACACTGGGGCTCCCCCGTCCTGCTGGGACTCCTGCTTATAACCCCTGTCAGAAGTTAGGGTCTCCACCTTCCTGCTGACTGGACCCTCAGACACTAGCGCTCCTCCAGCCTCCCTGCTGGGAGCCCCCCTCTAGCCCGTGTCACGCACTGGGGCTCCCCTTCCTGCTGAGATCGCTCCCTATAGTCCCTTTCTGAGATTGGGGCTCCCCATCTCTTCTGGGACCCTCCACATGGGGGGGGGTGTCCTGCCAGTCCCTAGGATCCCTCCACTGTCTGACAAGAGCTATGTGGACAGGCCTTGGGGACTGGCAGTGGGAGGAACCCGTCAGAGGGTGGGGACTCCTCCCCCTGCAAACTCCAGAGCCCCTCCTCATAGCCCCTGTCAAAGAGTGGAGGCTGCTCCCCCTGCCAGTCTCCAGAGCGTGGGGGTTCCTCCCCATGCCACTATCAGGGCCCCTCCTCATAGCCCATGTCAGAGGGTGGGGGGACTCCACCTCCTGTCCCTGCCTGTCTCCACCAGGTGGGAGTTCTTCCCCTGCCAGTCCCTACAGACCCTCCTCATAGCCCCTGTCAGAGGGTGTGGGCTCCTCCCCATGCCAGTCACCAGGGTCCCTCCACTTAGACTCTGTCAGAGGGTAAGGGATCCTCCCACTGCCAGTCCCCAAGGCCCTTCCCTATGGCCTGTATCAGAGGGTGGGGTCTCCTCCCCCTATCAATCTCCAGGGCCCATCCACATAGCCCCTGTCACAGGGTGGGGTTTCTTCCCCCTACCAGTCCCCTCCACATAGCCCCTGTGAGAGGGTGAGGGATCCTCCCCTTCCCCTGCCAGTCCCCAGGGCTCCTCCACATAGCCCCTGCCAGAGGGTGGTGGGCTCCTCCCCTTGCCAGTCTTCAGGGCCCCTCCTCAAAGTCCATGTGGGGGGGGGCTCCTCCCCTTGCCAGTATCGAGGGCCCCTCTTCATAGCCCGTGTCAGAGAGGGGGCTCCTCCCCTGCCAGTCCCCAAACCTGCCAGTCTCCAGGGCCCTCCTTATAGCCCTTGTGAGTGAGTGGGGGACTCCTCCCGCTGTCAGTCTTCAGGGTCCCTCCACTTAGCCTCTGTCAGAGGGTGGGGGCTCCTCTCCCTGCCAGTCCCCACGCTATGTGGAGGGGTCTCGTGGACTGGCATGGGGAGGAGCCCATCAGAGGATGGGGGCTCCTTCCCCTGCCAGTTCCTATGGACACTTCTCATAGACCATGTCAGAGGGTAGGGGGTCCTCCCCATGCCAGTCCCTATGGTCCCTCCTCATAGCCCCTGTTATTCGGTGGAGGGCTCCTCCCCCTGCCAGTCCTTAGGGCCCCTGCTCATAGACCCTGTTAGCAAGGGGGGGCGCCTCCCCCTGCCAGTCTCCAGGGCCCCTCCACTTAGCCTCTGTCAGAGGGTGGGGGGCTCCTCTCCCTGCCACTCCCCAGGTCCACTTAGCCTCTGTTAGACGGTCATGGATCCTCCCCATCAGTGTCCTGGTGTCCCACTGCTGCTGCTGCAGCTGGAGCACTACTAGGAGGCAGAGGCAGGTGAGGGATGGGGACCAGAGCCAGGGAGGGGAGGCAGAAGAACTTATTGACGGAGAAGCTGGCCCAGCCAGGCAAGTGTGGGGCCCCAGCTGGCTGTGGGGCCATGTGCAGCCACACGTGGCACATGCCTGGGGCCGGCCCTGCTGCCAGTCTTCAGGCCCCCTCTGCATAGCTCCTGTCAGAGGGTGGGGGGCGCCTCCTCTTGCCATTCCCTAGGACTCCTCCAGTGTCTGACAAGGGCTATGTGGAGGGCCCTTGTGGACTGGCACGGGGAGGAGCCCCTGTCAGAGGAGGAGCCCCTTGCCAGTCCCTAAGGACATTGCTCATAGGCCCTGTCAGAGGGAAGGGGCTCCTCCCCATGCCAGTCCCTAGGGTCCCTCCTCATAGCCCCTGTTATTGGGTGGGGGGCGTCTCCCCCTGCCAGTCTCCAGGACGCTTCCTCACAGTCCCTGTGGGGGCGGGGATCCTCCCCCTGCCAGTCCCCTCCACATAGCCCCTGTCAGAGGGTGGGCAGCTCCTCCCCCTGCCAGTCCCCTCCACATAGCCCCTGTCAGAGGGTGAGGGGCTCCTCCCCCTGCCAGTCCCCTCCACATAGCCCCCGTCAGAGGGTGGGGGGTTTCCTCCCCCTGCTAGTCCCCTGGGCCCCTCCACATAGCCCCCGTCAGAGGGGGGGGGCTCCAGGTCCCCTCCACATAGCCCCTGTCACGGGGAGTGGGGGGCCTCGCTCCTCCTAGGCCCTGTCACAGACACCAGGCCCTCGAGGCAGGACAAATCTCTTTTGTGTCTCTGGTTCTCAGGTCCCACCCCCGCTTTCTCTCCCCTCCCGCTACAAGCCCGGCAATGGCGGGGGGGGAGCCGCCCCGCCCCCAGGGCTCGTCACACTCCTCGTTGATTGGAGCCGGTTCTCTGGCTCCTGATTTGCTTTCGCTACTGTCTTTCTGAGGAGCACGGGGCTCCCGGGCCGCGTCCTTGCTCGGCCCCCTTGCCGCGCTGTGGGTGCCTCAACCCTCTGTCACCCGATCTCTGCAGCGCTCCCTTCTCCGGGGTACTCATCCCGCTCCCCACCCAGAGGAGCTAGCCTCTCTCTCGGCTTGCCTTGCTCCCTACTCGGGGATTCAGTCCCCTTCTCCATCTCCTTTGGGGACGTTCCTACACCTTTCCTCTTGCTTTGAGACTCCGATCCCCCCATGACTGAGTACACAGCCCCCACCCCCCTTATTCTTCCCCCATCTCCCCGTTCTTAGCATCCTGCCCTTCTCTCCCCTTCCTGTCCTGGGGATTCATTCATTCTTGGGATTTGGCCCCTCCACGCTCTTCGCATTTTCTCCGGGGGCTTGCCCTTGAACTAACTCCTTCCCCACACTAAGCACTTCGTCCCCTTCTCTGCTCTTTCTCCACACTGGGGAATCGGCCCCGAGTTTTCATGCTCCCCTCCCTCCCCACCTTGTTCTGAGGAATCAATTCCCATTGGTTCCCCAACTTTCACTCTGTCTGGGGACTTCCCACTGCCCTCCTGTTTCCACCCTGCCCTGAATCTCAGTCCCCACCGCCCTTTCCTTCCTCTCTTTACTCTTCTTTGGCCTTGCCCTTCCTTTCTTTGCTTGTATTTCCATATCCTGCCGGCTCCTGCAGAGAATGCTGGTCAGGGCTGAGTCTCCCATAATCTTTATATCTACTCAGTGTACTATGTTGTGGGAAGGCGGTGTGGCTCTGAACCCTTCATAGTGGTGCTTGGGTTCCTTCTTGGAAAAACTGTATATACACAGCAGGGGTGGCCTTACCATAGGGTGACCTGGGGACGCCACCCCGGCCCCCACTCTTTCTGAGGGCCCTGCAGTGGCCTCTGTTTTCACACATTATGGGGGGAATCACTCCCTCTCAGTGGGGCCCTAAACATGACCACCCTTATGGCACCACAGAGGTTGCCCTCAAGCAGGAGGGGCCATCAAGGGGTCTTGCATTTTATCTTCACCCTGGAACCTGCAAATCCTAAAGCCGGCCCTGATACACAAGTTAGGTCTGCCTTGGGGTTTGGGGCTTCTTTCTTGAGCATATATATGCACAGTGGGGAAATAGCTGATGTTAAAAATGTCTTGCATGGCTATGCGAGGAGCACCACTATCCTGGGAGAGGCAATGTGTTAGAATGTGTTAACTAACAATGAAGGACACAATTTAGCCCTTAGTGTAAACAAGAGCAGACTTTTTTAGATTAAAAAATTAAGATTAAAAATTTAGAATAGATTTAAAACCCCAGCGTATATGGGCAAGGCCTGTTTCTGCACTATGAACTGGGTGGGTGGCTGTGTTGGCAGCGAGACTAAGGCCCTGTTTAAATGGACTGTGGAGGTGCTGAGGTCTGTGAGGGATGGGTCGAGGTGGTGGTGGGTGTGCAGCCCAGCCCATGGATACACGCCCGGAGGCACCTCCGTTTTCCCCAGTGTGTCCGTGCATGGGTGATGAGTAGAGGTGGATGGCGCGCGTGAGCGCGTATGCACCCCTGCCCAGCCTCACCTGCGGTCACATGGACACCCCCCTCCCTCACCCAGTCATTCATGGGGGGGGGGGGCGTCTCGTGTGAAAAGGGCCTAAGTGAAGGTTCGTTGTTTATTTATTTCATTTATTTATTTCTAAAATTTAATACCCAACACCCATCCTGCCACAGGCAGCTCAGGGCGGCTAACAAAGTCAACATATAAATACATAAAAACAGAATACATCATAAAAAACATTGACCTGCACATTTTATTTAATTTGGTGCTATTCAGAGTGAAGTCTTTGAGGCAGGGGCATAGCTACCATGGAGCAAGGGGACTCACTGGAGCCTGGGCCCTGGACTCTAGTGGGGCCCTTTGAAAGCAGCTTGAGCACTGCTAGGAGATTTTCAGAGTGGGGAGGAGGAAGTGAAACCAACAGTCTGCTTCCACCATTCTGAAAAATCTCTAACAGTGTTCAGGCCACTTGAAAAGAGTTCTGCCAAGAAGGAAGTGGCCCTGGCCCTGCACAATGTCCACTCTTAAAACTTTCATCCTGGTGGGATTACTGCCATGGAGAGTGGGGCCACCGCCTTTGCGAGGGTAGGCCAAGACTGGCCTGAAGCCTCCTTGGGGAGGGAGGGGGCATCACTTTGGGAGACCCTGCCCCCTAGTCTTTTTTTGGGAGGGTGGGGGCATAATTGGGACACGAGCCCAGGCCCATCACAGCCTTGCTACACCACTGCTTTGAGGTACAAGACTATTTATTATCAATGTAAGGTACAATATAAATACTAAGGGTACAATGTAAATACTAAATAATACAAATAACATCAACATTAATTTTCACATAGGTTAACTTAACTTTTGTATCTAGACTCTTCTTGCTTCTGGTAGCTACCTTTTTGTGTGCTCTGTTGAAGTTTCCTAAATTCGCTGTCTCCTTACTTCTGTTTCACTCTGCCCATCTCTTCTTCTACTTGTCTAGCATTTCTTCTCTGTTCCTATATTGCCCACCTGTACAGTCTGCCTTTGAGGTGGTTACTAGATGTAATGGGGTGAAACAAAAGGAAAACCTGGGCTCAGTATTTGAAAAACAAAATCCTGGGAGTGAGACCTATTAGACTGTGGAAACATTCTTGCAAAGGAAGAGGTATCTCATTGCTTATGTCATTGTTAGACTGCACAAAGCACAATCAAAGATACTGCACGAAGCAACTTCTTACTTGTGCGGGACCTGGTCAAGATCAGATGTTCTCAGCCTGGTGGCCACTGACCCTTGGAAGGAAGCAACCAGATCTTAGGGTTGTGATCTTTGTCCCCTTTTCTCTCTTTGATTTTTTGTTTAAAAAGCATGTTTTTGCCCTTGTGTTTGTGAAGATACACTAAAAACGTGAACATAACATTTATTTATTTATTATTTATTTTAATGACTTTTACTCCACCCCTTCTGCCAAAGGCTAATAAACTGCTGCAATGGTGCTTGCCAAAATCTTCAGGCATCTTAAAACAATATTTTTATGAGGTGGGAACTGCCCTGTTCATTTCAGTGGACTTGGATCCTGTGGCTACAGAATCAGATATTTTCCATGATGTCACAAAGTGGACCCTCTGTTAGTGAGTCAACTCCCAGAGAAGTCACAACCATCTATTGCTACATAGGAAGGGATATTAGAAGGGAAGCAGGTTCTAGGGCACTCCTGATATAGATAGGGGTTCCCAGGAGGGAAAAAAAGTCTCAACCTCTTCTATCTTGGGATGCCCTGTCTCAGTGCTTGACGTAGGGTGGAAAGTATATGTGTGCATTTGTGTGTGAGAGAGAGAGACAGAGAGATGGGGTGTTTTTAAACTAGCAACTAGTAAACTGGGGGGGGGGGAGGGCATGGCCGCTGAGTAGCCCAGCTGCGGAGCAGTCACTCAGGTAGAGTGAGTGGGGAGGGATACTAAGGGGCGGCTCCCAGCATGGCTATGACAACAGCCACTTCACACTCCCCTTGCCATGGACCATGGGGGAGGGGGAAGCGCACCAGGCTGACCTTTGAAATCGAAATGTCCCAACTGTGAGCACCGGGGAACCGGGCTCCCCAGTGCTCGTGGACAGTTCCTGTGACTTGCAAAGGTCATGTCCCCACCTATTGTACCTACGAGTGAGGACCTGTCTGCTGGTGTGGGCAGTCGCTCCAGTCCCTACGGGCAGGGGATGCATGGGTGCCCATTCCCAGGCACTTTTTTGGCTTGCCCCACATGGCACGCTTTATATTTCTTGACAGTGTGCCATGGGTGGGTTATGCATGGCTCACGGTAGCTTGCATCCCCTCCCCCACACCACCTTCAGACAGGCAGTCAGATGAGTGGCTCCTAGGTGGCCATGCATGGTAGCATCTCATTTAAAAACACCCAGAGAGGGAGTGTTAATGAAAACAGCAAGTCTCCCTCCTGTCACCAGTAGCCTTTTCCTCTGGTCAACAGAAGGCATAGGGTAATTTCAGACGTAACGATACCACGGTCAAACGTCTGATCAGCGACATCCAGATGTTCACCACGGTCAATCACCCGTAGGGGCCAAAGCCACCACGGTTCTGGAGGTCGGGACGGGACCATCCCTGGAAGCGTGGTGAAAGCGATTCCTACCGGGAAACTGCCAAACGTAATGTCTGAATGTCAGCCACCAGGCGGAATCATAACAAATGATCCCCAGCCGTGGCGAGAGCGCACAGCGTCGCTGCCAGGTAATGAGCAACACACAGACCGGGGAGGGAGATTTAAAGGGCACACAGCAGCAGGGGAATGTGGCGGGATGGAGCAAGATTTTATTTATTTATTTATTTATTTATTTAATATATTTATACCCCGCCCCTCCTGCAAGCAGCTCAGGGCGGCTAACAAATTTTTTAAAAAACAGCTTTTAAAAACATTTAAAACTGTTATAAAAATCTCACAAATAAAACAGGGAAAGGACAACAAGAAAATATAAATAATAATAAGGAAGGGTAGGAGGCTAAAAACCCGCTAACCCACCCTCTCCAAAGGCCTGGGCGAACAGCCAGGTTTTACAAACTCGCCGGAATGCTATAAGGCTCGGGGCCAGGTGAGCTTCCTCCGGGAGGGAATTCTAAAGGCGCAGACCGGCCACTGAGAATGCCCTCTCCATTGTGGCCCCCTGCTTAACACGGGGGACCTCCAAGAAGGCACCCCCAGCCGACCGCAGGAGCCACTCTGGGGCGCGGAGGGCGAGGCAATCCCTGAGGTATGAGGGGCCCAGACCATGAAGGGCCTTATAAATCAACACCAACACCTTGAACCTGGCTCGGCACGCTATTGGCAGCCAGTGCAGAGCCCGGAGCACAGGTGTTATGTGGTCCCGGGCCGCCGCATTCTGCACTAGCTGCAGCCTCCGAACCAGGAACAAGGGCAGCCCCACGTAGAGCGCGTTGCAGTAGTCCAGCCTCGAGGTGACGAAGGCATGGACGAGGGAGGCCAGGTCCGGGCCAGAGATGTACGGATGCAACCTCTGCACCAGATACAACTGGTGGAAGGCAGCCTTTGCCACCCCCTCTACCTGCTGCTCCAGGCGGAGATCCATGTCCAGCACCACCCCCAGACTCTGGACCTGTTGAGCTACAGGAGGACGAACCCCCTCAATCAGGGGGGGCGACACCTCCCTTGCTCTCCCCACCACCATCATCTCCGTCTTATCAGGGTTGAGCTTCAGACAGTCTGCTCTGCCACATCCATTCTGCCATGGCCTCCAAACACTGGGATAGCAATGAGACGGCAGGGTCTGGGTCAGCTGAAAAAGAGAGGTACGGCTGAGTATCAGATGGAAGGGAGTGGAGAACAGGGGGTGAGCAAGGCAGGGGGGAGGAGGCGGAGGGGTGGAGGAGCAGCAGCAGCCGCCAGAGGTGACCACCCCTGAGGGGACAACCGGCCAGGGGACGGAGGCACCCCGGATATAGGTAAGGAGAGTGAGGGGGGGCCCACACAATGGCAGAGGGGCACGAAGGGGGGGTGCCCGGCAAGAAGGGGGCAGGGCAGTGGGTCAGAAGGACCGATGACACTAACCCCCTCTCTATGACCCACAGACCCAGAAATGGGCCCGGGAGCTGGAGCCCCAAGAAGAGACCAGCGGAGGGGAAGCAGAGGAGGTGGTGGAGGAACCGCAGGAGGAGGGCACACACGGGAGATGCCGGTACCAGCGAGGGGGGCAATGGGGGTACAAGGAGGCCCAGGACTTCATAAGGATCTGGGGGTCCCTGGAGCACCAGGTGGAACTCGCCGTGAACCAGAGGAATGAGCATGTGTTCACGGAGATCATGTGGAACATGGAAGTGGCTGGACACCACAGGACCATGGCCCAATGCCACTGCAAGGCCAAGGATCTCAAGAGGGGGTACAAGGCCATCAAGAACAACTGGCAGTCTGGACATGGAGTACGGATTACCCCCTATTATGATGCCCTGGACAGCATCCTACACATGAAGGATGCCATAGTTACCCCATGGCTCGTGGGGAGCGCCATGGTCCAGGGCAGGGAACGGGCTGATGTACAGTAGCCCTGCACACAGGCACCGACCCTGAGGACCCAGCCCCTCCTGAGGAATGCCCTGGGACCTCGAGGAGCAGCAGGCCCCTGTCACGAACCAGCACCGGGAGCCCACAGCTGCAGTCTGACTCAGGCAGATCTGAGGCCGGCACACTGGTCACCCTGAGCCAGTGGACCCAGGGGGAGCACAGCCTCATGAAGGAGCCGGCCTCAGAGGACTCCAAGATGGACATAGAGGGTAGGCAAGCGGCTGGGAAGGCACACAGGCTATAGGGGTGCACCCAGGGCTTGGGGCCCCCCCATAGGGCATGGGCTCATCCCAGCAACCCCCAGGAATGTGGGAAGGGGGTCAGGGTGTAGGGGGGCCAGCCCGAGCACACAATAGGGGGGACAGGCACAGATGACCTGTCCCTGGTGCCAGAGAGTGTGGGCAATGGTGGGATGGGGACCTGGACCAGCTTTCAGAGGTCCGCACCCCTAGCCAAGCCTCCCCTTTATCCTTCCAGCCCAGCTGTAACACAGAGAACGTTCTCTGGCCACCTGTGGCTTGGAAGACTTTGTTGTCTTATATGAAAAAGGTTCGTCTAGGCTCTCACGTAGATAGGAGTACCCACAAGTGAATTCCCCCAAAGCCAAATAAAGACACAAGCATGCTAGGCTTGATTATAAAGCATATATTGAGTACATACAAGTACAAGACTGTTGATCGGATAGTGCAAGTCAATAAATCAAACATAAAGTACACGCATTCTAAATCCACTGATATTCTCTGACTATCCCCTTACCCTAAAGGCGCAATACAGGTCCATCAGTTGCTGTCTCGGTCTTGATGTTGAAGATCAGGCCCAATTCCTTAGTGAAATGGCAAAGTCTTTAGTCCATAGTTTGCCTTCTTGCAGCAGCTACTACTCTGAGCTGTTAACTTATTGAAGTCCAAGATGGAAGAGAGCTAATTCTTGAAGAAGAACTTACTTCTTCTTCCTCACAGGAGGCCTCAGGTCACTTCCTGTGTCTCCTGGCCATTGTCATTGTAACAAGGCGGCAGGGATGACCTGGCCATTGCTTGGCAATAAACT
Source organism: Sphenodon punctatus (assembly GCA_003113815.1). Lineage (NCBI taxonomy): Eukaryota > Metazoa > Chordata > Lepidosauria > Sphenodontia > Sphenodontidae > Sphenodon > Sphenodon punctatus. The sequence continues at coordinate 1,131,786 of QEPC01007203.1, forward strand.
CCTCACTTGTTATAACAAAGGGAGTTTCTCCCCCCACTCTGGCAACTAGTTACAGTATGTTGCTGCAACTGAGTTTACAATCTGTTAACCCTTTATATCACATTACACGTATCCCTGAAATGTGCATCATCTTCCCCCAACTGGGTGTGTTATCTCCCCCCAAATGGGTGGGCTGCCCCCATGTCCTCATGACAACCGTGCAAGGGTAACGCATCCCCACTCCGTTCACCAACAGGTGCACACCCGCCCTGGTACACGGGTCAGCCAGATGAGGGGGAATGCAGGGAACAGCAGCAGCAGCAGGTAGAACAAGGTGAGCAACCAGGGCAGGGGGGTTCACCAAATGGGAGTGCACTGAGGACATGGATGGCCACGTGAGGGACCGACACACACCCCGCCCCGGTATGGTGCACCCCGAGGCTCGGGGTGGGACGGGGGATGGGCGTGGCACAGGGGGCCCCCCAGGGGGAGGACCGTGGCTGCCCACATGCCAGGGGGGGCACCACAGCCACCCCCAACACAGCTCCGGGACAGGTGGTATGTGACCAAGCCCGAGTAACCGTCACCAATCATTTCCCCAACAGGGCAACTGGCAGCGCCCCTACCAGCTGAGCCCGTGCCCCCAGCACAGCAACAGCGGGAGCACAAGGCACGAGTACAGCACCAGAGGGAGGATCTGGCTGAGGACATAGTCTGGACCAGCACAGAGCAGGGGGAGCGGATGATAGCTGCTATCGACCACATGGAGGTGGCCACGGTCAGGGCCCTGCAGCATGCAGAGGCCAAGAACTGGCAGCTGGCGGCAGAAATGTGCCAGGAACGGAGGTGAGAGTGAAGGGAGGATACGCAGCAGCTGGAGGCGTTGGAGCGGCTCAACCAGACCATCGAGCGACTGGGCACTGAGCACACCCGGATGATGGACAGGTCCCTGGACATTGGCACCTCACTGCTGCTGCATGCAGGGACCATGAGTGCCTACAGCATGGCAGCCACTCCGCCCGGCACCAAATCGGCTCCAGCACCTCAGCAGCCATCCTTGGCACTCCCACCACCACCACCACCGCCCCAGCCACTGGCATGGCCTCTGGGCCCACGCATCCACCTCCCAGTCCCACCAGGTCTCTGGAGACAGCAGCCGCCCCAGGAGGCCCCTCTGGCACCACTAGCACCGCCCCCCATCCCCGCCGCACAGGGCAGTTCGGACCTGGAGGCAGCCCAGGACATGGTTGGGGAGACCGACAGCGGGGGTGAGGAGAGCTCCCAGAGCTCCACGGCACCTGCTGGGTGGCCAAGGGGGTGGCCCAGGAAGCAGCAGGGTTGGGGGGCAGGGGGAGGGGGAGGTAGGGCAGACCAGGGAGCAGGAAGGGGGGAGGGGGGAGAGGGCACAGGAGGCACTGTAAGGAACATAAACACACGGGGTTGCAACTGCAACCACTTTATTGTCTACTTCATGGTACCAGGAAGGGGGCAGGGGATCAGATCGGCTGCGGCCCGATGACAGGTGGGACCTGCCATGGGGAGGCCCCCACATGGCTGTTGGTGGGCTCAGGTGCCTGGACGGCTGGTGCTGTGACCCGCCTGTGCAGACAGGGTGGGGACCTGGGGGCCGGGTGTGTCCCGTGGCAACCCATGGGGGGCCCCAGGGCTGGCCCAGTGCGCTTGGGCCCCAGTCTCACTGGCTATATGCCTTGCCACGGCAGGGCGGATCCGCTTGGCATAGAGGTATTCCTGCGGGTTCTCTGCATTCACATAAAGCGGCACGGGTCATGGGGCATGGAGAACACCAAGGCGGCCCCATTGGTCTCACATATGTTGTGCAGGGCACAGCAGGCACTGATCACGAGGGCCGAGGTCTCCACAGCCAAGTCCAGGTGACCTGCAAGTCATCTCCAGCACTGCTTGAGGGCACCGAAGGCCCTCTCAACCACTGTCCTCGTGGTGCATAGTCAGGAATTGAACAGCACCTCCACAGGGGGACTGGGTATGCCTTCCTGAGCCAGTGGAGGAGTGGGTAGGTTGGTTCCCCAGAATGCAGTGGGGCATCAACACCCCTTCTATCCTGGTCATCTCCATGTTGGCAAAGTCCCCCCGGTACATCCGGGCATAGAGGGGTGAGATGGCGAGGATCTGGGCATCGTGGCTGCGACCGGAGTGGCCGGTGAAGATGTCCATGAACCGGCCCCGGTGGTCCACAACTACCAAGAGCTGCAAGGAATGGTATCCGTGTCTGTTGATGTACTCGCCAGCATCCCCATTGGGGGCTGGAGGATCTCAATGTGGGTAACATCCACAGTGCCCAGACAGTTGGGGAACCCGCCAGCCTCAAAGCCAGCCACCACGGCTTCCTGGTCCACCAGCTGGATCACTCGGTCGAGTAGCACACCCTCCACGGCCTTGCAGAAGTCCTGGAGGATGCCAGTGATGGTGCTGAGTCCCACACTGAAGTGCTGCGCCACGGACCGGCAGGAATCCGGTGTTGCCAGTGCCCAGACTGCTATAGCCACGCGTTGGACCACGGGCATGGGGGAGTACATGGGGGTGCGCAGCCACTCCAGCCAGGGTGCCAACTGCTCTGCAAGCTGCAAGAAAGTCCTGCTTGTCCATGCAGAAGTGTGCCCTCCACACTGCATCATCCCACCGTGCCAGGGCCCCAGCCCACCATTCCTGTGCCCAGTCCATAACCCAGAGCCACCTTTGGGTGGGCATGGTGAGCATTACTGTGCTCCCCTTGGCCACCTGGCACAGTTGTGTCAGCTGGCTGCCCCTCAGAGGACAGCGGGGTGCCCTCGGGCAAGACGCAGGGCCCGTTGGTATGGCCCAGATGCCTGCAGGGTCCTGAGCCTGGCCTGGGAGCACCTGCGCCCGTGGTGGGCATGCCAGGCAGCCACAGCAGTCCTGGCAAGGCACCCCCTGATGTGGGTGCTCAGGTGGAGCAGCTCCATGGCGAGCCGCTGGAGGTTGGTGTGCTGCCGGTGCCACTCCACAGTTAGGTCCAGAAACAGGCAGCATGCGGACCTCTGGCCTGCGTCCATGGTGGAGGGTGCCCGTGGTGCGGTCTGGCACCCAGATATCCTGCCTGTGTCCCGGGTCCACCCCAGCTCCGTGCCCCACCTGCACACCTGTGGGGCAGGCCCCGGCGCACCCTTATTGGCTGCCCTCGCCCTGCTGCCCCTCCGCCAGCTGGTTGGGGGCCACTCAGCTGTGCCGGTGGGGCCTTCCCTGGGCTCCTCGTGCCAGTTGCACTCACCTGCCGGCCGGTGTGTGGCTATGGAGGATGCCCCTCCCCTGGGTGCACCTGCGCTCCCGTTCTGGGGGCTCGTGCCCCAGGCCCGCATGCGCCCATCCGTGCGGTCCACAGCTGGTTGCCTGTTGTCATCACCTCCCTGCTATCAGCGCTTGCTGAACATTCCATCGCTCAGTTCCAGCAGCTGTGCTGGGTCTGCTCCCAACGTATCGCTTGCTAGCTGTGCCTTGTTGTGGCCTGCGGGCTTATCGCATGTCCTTGGAGGTCCTCTGCTTCCCTCCCCAGCCCACATGGGATCATGGGGCCCCTCTTTCCTTGCTGCTCAGACCTTCTGCCCACTGGACCATGGCCAGTGGTGCTGCCCCTGGGCTCCCACACCCCGGATCGCCTGGCGCCCCCCATAGCTGGACCTTCCAGGAGACCATGGCCTTATGTGACCTGTGGCATTCCCCAGCTGTGCAACTGCTCCTATGCTGCCCGGATACCATCTCTGGTGCCTATGTGAGTCTGAGCTCCGGCCTTTACAACTTCGGCTATGAGGCGAGCGGTAGCACGTGCCGGCTCCATGCAGAGGCGCTGGACCTCCGTCCCTTTCCTGATGGGTGCATTCAGGAGATGAGGTGCTCGCATGTGGCGTGGTCTGTGGCGGAGACCGTGTCCGCCCTTTCGTTCTGTAGCCTGGCCGAGTTCACTACGTGTCTGGAAGAGGGGGGCCCTGCCCTGTCTGTTTCCTTCTTTTGCTGTGTCCATGAGGTCTGTGGCTACCAGCAGTCACGTATTACCGCCTGTTGGAGCTTGGGCACCTACGTTGGCCCCCTGCCACTGACTATTCCTTGTCAGAGCCCACTGGACCAGAGCTGGTGGCTCTGGCAGCTGTGTTGCCCACCACATGGCACGCTTGGGCTACCACTGGGGCATGCTTCAGTGGCCCCACTACGTGCACCTGGTGGGCCAACCCGTCCCAGCCCCCTTCGTGACCCCATGCAGCTGGATGTGAGGCCCCCGTGTCTTCGGTGTCATGAATGACAGCCCCACTGTGTGCTCCCTGCACCTCCCTGCCAGCTCGGGGCACTGGCCACTCGCTCATTGCCGTTCCGAGCTTGTAGCTGTTCTGGCTGGGTCAGTTGCGTCCATTCCGCTTGCCTGTGTTGCTGTGCCCCCTCCATGGGAACCCCCTGTCCTTCACTGCCTGTGGTGTTCCTCTCCATGCCTGGCCCCCCCTTTGGCTGTTTCCTGCTGCCTGTGAACTTTCCCGGCTCTCCGCGTGGTGTGTTCCTCCCTTGCACGGCCGCACAGCCACCTATGTCCATGCCCACCCACCCCAGCCCCCGCCCCCTGGGTGCCTCCGTGACTGTGCGGGTCTTGGACAGTGCCTCCTGGCTTCCTCGGGGGGGGGCTGCGTGTGCTGCCCGCGGGATCCGGCTGGCATCCATATCCACCCGTGCTTCTGCATCAGCAAAGAGGATCCTTGCCATATGGACCTGCCTGGGACCACTCCGGTGCCTTCCTCTGTTTGGTTTCCCTCCCCCTGTGACCCTGCACTGTCCCTGTGGGGACTCCTGTGATGTGGGCAGCCTGTGTTGCTGTTGGGTGGCCCGTGCCACCTGTCTGTGGGGTTCTGGGTGCCTTCCCCCAGGTCCTGGCCTGTTCCCGGACTGGTCCCCTCCCCACCCATGGCCCGTGCCCCCCACCCATGTTGCTGGTGCTGTATGTGTTGACCTTCCTGGGGTGTTGTGCCCCTTTCCCCCCCCTCTCCGTGTCGCTGCTCCTGGCTGTGCACGGTACTTGGTGTGCATGTCCCTTCCTGGGTGTCTGTCTGTTCCCTGTCCCATTTTCTTGTTTCCCTGTGTGCTCCAGTGTGCTCCCCCCTTCCTTCCGTTCCCGTTTGGGTGTGTTTGTGCCCGGGCGTGTGTGTGTGCTTTGTGTCCTACTGTGTCCTTGGCTTCCCTGTCCCTGTTGTGTGTGCTGCCTCAGCGGCTCTTCTCCCTACTTCCCCTCCCTTCCCATTTCCCTTGTGTGGGCATTGCCTTTTGGTGCTTTTGGCTTCATTTGCCCTCAGTCGGCCATGGCTGTCTCCCGCCCCACCCCGGTGGCTTCTGTGTGTTCTAACCATGGTCCAGAATCAGCATAATGTCTGTTGTGCTGCCCGGGGTTGTGGTCCAGCTGTCTGTTTCCTTGCCATGGTCCTGCTCCTGTCACATCTGTTTGGGGCTTTCCTGGACCACGAGAGGGGGTTGGCTGGCTCACCACGGTTGGGAATCCACTGTGGTGACCTGGGAGTGCGTAACATCTGAAATTACCCATAGTCACTGGCTTTGCCACCACCCTGCAGAGGGAAATAGGAAATGTATAAGGGGTTGAACACCTTTGCAGATACCTCACAACATTATGGGAAGTAAGTAACACCTATTTGCAAACTCTCTGAGAGCTGAGACTTACAAATTGAAAGCCCATTTTGAACCATCATGGAGATTCAAGATTCTATAGTCAGAGATATTTTACATCTCCCTATTACTCTCTCTGTCATCTTCTCAACAGCTAACTTAGACTATTTTCCTGTACTGCATTCTGTTTGGGGGCTCTTTGCTTTGGCCTACCCTCCACATCCCAGATACTCTTCTTTTTCTCTCCCATCTGTTCTGCATCTGCATTCCTTTTTCCCCACATCTATTTCTCAGTTCTTTTCCCTCTGCCTTTAACATATCTTCTCAGCCTGTGTCTTGACCAGGCACAGCTGGCCTTCCAGGGCATTTGGGGCGCTGACCCCCAAAGCGCCGAGGGCCCGCCAGGCGCTGCCGCTTGTTTAAAAAACAAAAACAAAAAAACCTCGCCGCCACCGCTTCCCACAGCACCGCAGCAGCCTCTGCCTTGCCTTTGCTTCAGAGCGGAGGCTGCTGCAGCGCTGTTGTCAGTTTCACTGAAACTGACAACAGCGCTGCAGCAGCCTCTGCTCTGAAGCAAAGGCAAGGCAGAGGCTGCTG
>QEPC01007203.1:1182307-1195565 GCA_003113815.1 Sphenodon punctatus
TTAAGGGAAAGGGGAAACAGTGGCAAACCTGCCGCTTCCTCATGAAATCTACAGTGGCGAAAATACCGTGGCAGCAACTGCAGAAAGCCGCGAGTGCAAGGCGCGAAAATCGCTCCCTTCCTAACCGTGCTGCTTGGTACGGAAGAGCACTTTCCGCTGGTAAATGCTGCCGCAGCGGTACAACATTTCAGCCCTAATTCCAGGGAACAGAAACGTCACAGTTGCAGCTCAGATCACTCAGAATCATTGCAAGTACTCTGAGGAAAGGAAAAAGATAAGGAGTGATAGGGTAATTTCAGATGTTACGAGATCACAGTCAACCACAGTGAACCACACTCAATCCCCCAGCACGACCAATGAGCCCTGAACGTCTGTTCAGCGGCATCCAGATGTTCACCACAGTCAATCACCAGTAGTGGCCAAGGCCAACCATGGTTCTGGAACTCGAGACAGGAGCAGGTCCAGAACCGTGGTCAATGCAATCCCCACCGGGAAATGGCCAAAAGTAACATCTGAACGGCAACTGCCAGGTGCGATCACACAGAACAACCCCACGTCGTGGCGAATGCACACAGCGTTGCTGCCAGGCAACGGCCAACAGACGGAACAAGGCGGGATATTTAAAGGGCACACTGCAGCAGGGGAATGAGGTGGCTAGCCAGGAAGAGAGAGTGGGGAGACAGGACACCGATGGAGCATGAAAAGCAGCAGGAGCCAGATAAACCCGTCCCACGGGGATACTGAACAGGGGATGGAGGCCCTGCGCAAACAGGTAAGGAGACCACAATGGAATGGACGGCGGGCCGGGGGTGCAAGGGCAGCAGAGAGCCATGGAGGGGTGGGGGCCGGGGGCAGGAATGGCACAACCACAGCACCTAATCTCCGTGTCCACCCAACAGACCAGGAAACATGCCCGAGCCCCGGAACCCCCACAGGACACCAGCAGGGAGGAGGTGGAGGAGGCGGAGGAGGAGGCAGTGGCACAGGAGCCAGAGGGCCCAGCACGGAGACAGAGGTACTAGAGAGGGGGACAGTGGGGAGTCCAGGAGACCCAGGACTTCATCAGGATCTGGGGATTCCTGGAAAATAAGGTGGAGCTCACTGTAAACAAGAGAAATGAGCATGTGTTCGACCTGATAGTGAGGGAAATGGGGGAGGCCGGATACCAGAGGTTGGCAGCACAGTGCCGGTCCAAGGCCAAGGAGCTAAAGAGGGGTAACAAGCACATATAGGACAATAACCAGTGGTCCAGTCATGCAGCGCAGACCATGCCCTATTATGATGCCCTAGACAGGATCCTTCACATGAAGGGATCCATCGTGGCTCCCCAGCTGGTAGGGAGTGCCATGGCACAGGGCCGGACATGGGAGGACATCCTACCCCCATGGCAGCATCAGGTGCACCCACAGACACCACCAGACCCACACCCCAAGAGGAACAGTCCGGGACCTCGGGGACCAGTAGGCCCCCGTCATGGTCAGGTATGGGGAGTCCATTACTGCACTCAGGATCGGGATCTGACGATGACACGCTGGTCACCTTGAGCCAGTGGATGCGAGGGGAGCACTCAGAGTAGAGCCCTATTGTGCAGTCAGCCACAGAAGACTTGGAGATGGACATAGGAGGTAGGCACAGGGCGTGGAAGGCACAGGGGCCTGCACAGACCCAGTGAGGGAGCAGGGGGGTACAACAGGTAGGGAACTATACCGACCAAACACCCCCCCTTCCTTACCGCAGGAGCAACTGAGGGAGAGGAGGAGGCACCGGAGGAGGAACGGGCACCAGGAGTGGTGGAACACGTGGCGGAAGGTATGCGGAAGGGACGGGGCCCACTAGAGGCCAGGAGGGGGATGGGGGGGCAGGTGGGACATGGGGGCAGGGAAAGGGGAACCCTAATGCCACACCCCTACGGCCGTTCCCACACAGGACCAATACCACTGCCATGGGAGGCCAAGGAGGAGGGAGAGCAGCACCAGCAGCACCAGTGGGTGGAGTGAGGTGAGCACACGGGGTGACTAACGGGCCATCAGAGGGTGGTGGCCCAAGGGGCAGCGGATTGACCCACACACATGGCTTCCAGGGGAACCCAGGGACTGGTGGCCAGAGCTGGCCACCAACGGTGACCAGGAGGGAACAGGGGAGGGGTAGCGGGTCACAGGTGTGTGGAGAGAGGGGAGGGGACCCAACTACCGAAGGAGGAGGGATGGGCAAGCATCCCAGGTCCCACCCCAGCACCATTCCGGCGGGGCACACATGCAGCTGCCGGCTGCCCGACTGAGCTAACCAAACCCGTATCCCGCAGATCCGCTGCCCCGCCAGCTGGCCCGGCCCCGAGAGAGACCAGTGCTGGTGGCCCAGAGGATGTGGGAGCACAGGCATGTGTGCACCACTGGCGGGAGGACCTGGCAGAGGAGATAATGAGGACCAGCGTGGAGCAGGGGGAGGCAATGATCACCTCCATTAACAGGTTGGAGGCAGTCACCGGCAGGGCCATGGAGCAGGTGGAGGGATGGGACAGGCACCTCCTAGCTGAGATGTGGAAGGAGAGGCGGCTGCAGAGACGGGACCACACACACCAGATGGAGGTGATACAGTGGTTGAACTTGATGGACACCATCGACCTCCAGGCCACTGAGCACTCCTGGAAGCTGGACCGGTCCCTTGAGATCGGCACCTCGCTGCTGCTACATGCGGGCATAATGAGTGCCTACATCATGGCAGCAGCACCCCCAGGTGCCATACGCTGCAGCCCCACACCTACCTGCCATCCCACCGCCAGTGCCCATTCCTCAGCAGCAGCAGCAGCCTTGACCACAGGGCCCATGCATCCACTTCACCATCCCACTGGGGCTGAGACAGTAACAGCTGCCCCACCAGGTGCAGCAGCAGCAGGCAGCTCCAGCCCCGGACCAGCCCCCAGCAGCAGCCACAGTAGAGAGCGAGGAGGCCGTGCAGAGCCAGGAAGTGATGGAGGGGGACACCAGTGTGGGCAAGGGCGGTTCACAGCCCGCAGAGCAGCCCACACGGTGATGGAGAGGTCGCCCCAGGAAGCAGCAGGGGCCAGGGGTAAGGGAAGGGGGAATTAGGGCACGGGGAGCACTGTAAATACAATAAAGACACCTTTATTCACTGTAACCATCATGTCTGTCATTCACTGATACACACGCCAGGGACCCCGAGTTCTGCGGGTGAGACTCGGGCACTCCCGGGCACGCGCATGGTAGGGGTCCCGCCCCATGGACCCCGGCAGTCTCAGGCCTGGAGCAACCGTGTTATGTGCCTTGTAAGTGCTGCTCAGATCCACTTAGCATAACGGTACTCCCTGGGGTTCGCTACGTTCACCTATAGCGGAACGGGGCCAGCTGGCCGCTGTGGCCTGGGATACCCAAGAGCCGCTCCATCGGTCTCACAGATGTTGTGTAACATACAGCAGGTGCCAATTACCAGGGTGGAGGTCTCCACCAAGTAGTCCAGGCACCCAGCCAGGCACCTCCATCTCTGCTTGAGGGCACCGAAGGCCCTCTCAACCACGGTCCTCACGGTGCACAGCCAGGTGTTGTACAGGCCTCCATCTGGTTCCAGGCCACCGGATGGGCCTTCATGAGCCAGCAGAGCAGCGGATAGGCTGGGTCCCCGATGATACAGGGAGGCATCAACACCCCCTCAATCCGGGTCATCCGCATGTTGGCAAAGTCCCCCCTGTACATCCATGTGAAGAGGGGGGAGATGGCGAGAATCCGGGCATCATGGCTGCGGCCGGAGTGGCTGGTGAAGATGTCAGTGAACTGGCCCTGGTGATCGACAATGGCCTGGAGCTGCAATGAGTGGTAACCATGCCTGTTGATGTACTTGGCTGCATCATCCTGGGGGCGGCGGGGGGGCGGAGGATCTCCACATGGGTGCCATCGATCATGCCCAGGCAGTTGGGGAACCTGGTAGCCTAAAGGCCGGCCATCACAGCCCCCTGATCCATGAGCTGGATCACGCAGTCGAGGAGGCCCGTCTCCACAGCCTCACAGAAGTCACGATGATACCAGTGATGGTTGTGAGGCCCGCTCCAAAGTGTTGAGCCATGGAATGGCAGGAATCCAGGGTGGCCAGGGCCCAGACAGCTATGCCCACCCACTGGGCAACTGGAATAGGGGAGTAGATGGGGATATGCAGCCACTCCAGCCAGGGCCACAGAAGCCCTCCCAGTCGCAGGAGGGTACGCTGGTCCATCTGGAAGTGTACCCTCCAATCAGCATCTTCCCATCATGTCAGGGCCCCCTCCCACCATTGCTGGGCCCTGGGCACAGTCCAGAGGTGCCTGTCAATGGGCATAGTGAGCATGACAGCACTGAAGAGGGCCGCTCTCCTCCACTAGTGGTGTGCAGCTGCTTGCCTGAGGGCAGCCGGACAGGTATATGCAATCAGCAGGGCCCTGCAGTATGTCCCAGAGAGCCGGCGTGCTGTGTGCATGTCCTTGATGCGGCGGCACCTGTGGTGGGGGAGCAGCCTTGTTGCAGCGACCTGGGCCAGGCATTCATGCACCCCAGTGTACATCTCGAGCAGTTCCATGGTGACCCACTGGAGCTCAGTGTGCTGGTGGTACCACACAGCTATGATCTCCAGTAGGAGCCAGTAGGCACTCCGCTGGTTCGCATCCATGTCAGCTACCTGCAAGGGCCTTAGCTGGTAGGTGCCCCAGGAGCGCCGGGCAGTGTCAGGTACACTGCATGGAGGCACGCTCATACCGCTGTGCTGCAGGTTGTGGCTTGCTATAAGGGGCCGGGGGCCAGCACACGCCCATGTGCCACCAGCTGTCCATTGGGCCCTGTACCCAGGTGCTGCATCGATTGGTTGTGGATGATGCATTATCGGGTGCTCCTGGTGGCACAGAGCCACTCACCCATACCTGGGGGCTCCACCTGTAGGTCCCATGCCCCCTGGTGCCGGTCGCTACTGCCTATTGGGGTGTTGGGTGCTTGGGTGCATGGGAGGGGTGAGGGCTGTGCTCCCAGCATGTCGATGGTGTAACGGGGCTGTGGTGGGTGAATGAACGTTGTGTGCTTATCACTGCTTTCTGTGTGTAGGCCGTCTCTGGCCTTGGGTTCCTGCAACTGTGCTGTGTCCGCTCCCCACGCATCGCTTTCCTGCCGTCCCATTGTGCTGCCCTTATCCTTATCATGTGGCCTTGGAGCTCCCCTGGTTGCCTCCTCTGCCTACCATGGTTTGAGGGGCCCCACTGTCCTTGATTCTTAGACCCTCTGCCAGCTGCACCATGGCAGATGCTGCTGCATTAGAGTTCCCGCTCAGCGGTTCCGCAGCCGGTCCACGTTGCTGGACCTACAGGGAGACCATGGCTCTAGCTGACCTGTGACATTCCCCTGGCGTTCAACTGTTCATTGCCTCCCCATCTAACCTCCCGGATGCCTATCAGTGTCTGAGCTCAGGCCTCTGCCACTTTGGATATGTGGCTACCGCTTGTGAGTGCCTGCTCCATTCTGTGGAACTGGGCCTCCGTCCCTTTCCAGATGGGCGCATTCTGGAACTGAGGGGGTCTCTGGTGTCATGGTCTGCTCCTGAGATGGTGTCAGCTCTCTCTGTCTGTGCCTTGTCCAGCTTCCAGACCTGTCTGATGGAGGGCGACCCTGCCCTGGCTGTGTCCTACTTCTGCTGCATCCTAGGGGCCCGTGGGTACCAGCGTTCCCATGGGGCATTGTATTACCACCTGTTGGAGCGTGGCCCCCTGTTTCTGACTATGCCTTGCCCAATCCCACTGGACCCGAGCTGCTAGTGCTATCTGAGGTGTGGTCCCGTGCCGATATTCAGGTTGGGCTCACCGGTCTCGATCCTTTTGAGGCCTACTATCTTGTTGCCCACCACATGGCACAGATGGGCTATCACCGGCACATGTTGCAGTGGCCCCACTACGTTCATCTGTTGGGCCACCCCGTCCAACCCCCCTTCATGACCCCTGTGCAGCTGGCTGTAGGTCCCCCCTGGGTCATCTGTGTGCCGACTATCACCTTCCTGCACCTTCCATTCTGCGACCCGCTACATCATTCCCATTGTGGACCCGGTACTGTCCTGGCTCCATCTGCTCCCCCTGTTGCACTTGGCTGTGCCGGGTCACCTGCACCCCGGGGCCGTCTGTGTGGCACCACTATACCATCTGTACCCTTAGGGTTTGTTTCAGTGACCCGCCCCCTGGTCAGCTGTTAGCTGCTATCCGACACCTGTACTGGGGATCCCCATAGACCTTTGCACCCCTTGCTCAGCCGGCTCCCTACCAGTGTCCATACTCAGCCCCCACCCCGACCCCTGTGATGACTCCATGACTGTTTGTGACTGGGGTTCCCTTGCTCACACCACCCGGAATCCCCATGTTGGGGAGGGGGGGCGGCACCATCAGCTGTTCGCAACTTGGGGCTTGCTTCCCTCGCTGGCTGTGCAGTACCATCCGGGACAGGTTGTCTTGCTGTTGGGACCTGCCTCTGCCCTCCCCACTGTCTTCCTCGAATTGGTGGCTCATCGCCTGTGACCCTGCTCTGTCACCGTGTGGACCCCTCTCTGTACAGCGGACTCTGTTGCTGTTGGGTGCCTCGTGGTGCCTGTGCTGTCCCTGGGGTGTTGGGTGCTTGCCCCCGTGTCCCGCTCTGTTCCGGACCCGGCCCCCTCCTGTTTTGTTGCCCGTTGTTGGTCTCAGCCCCATGACCTTGCCACTGTCTCTTGGGCTGCCTGGCGTGGTGTTCCCTATCCCACCTTGTGTGCCCCTGTGTGCCTCCCCCTTGCTCCCTTTCCCATTCGGCTGTGCGTGTGTTCGCCAGCGTGTGTGTGGTTTGTGTTCAGCTCTGTCTGTGACTTCCTTCTCCCTGTTGTGTGTGTGCGGCTCGGCTCGGCTGTGTACCTCCCTCCTCCCCCTCCCTTCCCATTTCCCTTGCATGGGCGGTGCCTTGTGGCGCTTTTGGCTTCCTTTGCCCTCGGTCGGCCATGTCTGTGTCCTGCCCTGCCCTGGTGGCTTCTGGTGGTTCTTGCCACAGTCTGGGATCAGTGTCACATCTGTTGCACTATCCCGGATCGTGGCCTGGCTGCCTGTTTCCTTGCCGTGGTCCCGCTCCCGTCATGTCTGTTTGGGGCCTGTCGGAACGACGGGTCGGGGTTGGGCAGCTAGCCACGGTTGGGAATCCACTGTGGCGACCCAGGAGCGCATACCCATAGCTGGTGTTGGAGGTCCGTTCATTACATTTTCCACTGCTGTTCTGAGGGATTTATATCTGTGCTGGAACAACTCACTCTGGGATGAAACTTGGCACAGAAAGCTTCAAATGAAAGCACTTTTTTGTATAATGAAGCTAAAAATGAGTCATATTACTTTTTAAACACATAGAAAAAAACAATTGGTTGAAGTTAGTGTTATCAGATGGGCAGATTTGTGATCCTTACACATTTTTTTAAAAGGCTCAGTTTTTGTTCTTGCTCCTATCATGCAGTTCAGTAAGCCATAGTGTGAATTAGAGGATATTTGACTTTTATTTGTAATTCTGTAAAGCAGCTGCTTAGTAAATGCAATCACTTTTAAATAAATAAATAAAAAATCATAAGGATTTTTAGCATAATATTTTGACTGAGAATATAAAAACAACATCACAATCATCTGTGTATGGCAAAAATCCTATTGGTCTTCTTGTGAGACTTGGATCTTACCTGCAGTGTGTTTGCCAAATTCTGATTTGGTTAATCTTACTTTGATCATCCAGTTGAACTTTAATCCTGCAGTTTGAACCCAATATTACAACCTTCTTTTTCTAAATTGCTGTGGGCTGCTGCTTTTCATATTGAACAGTTTACACTGTCTATCCCACAGGTGACTGCATTTGAACAGTTTATCAGTTTTACTCCATGAGAAGACTAGCTCTCAGGTCCAACCCTGCAACTCTTTAATTCAAAGGCCTTGAAGTGGATGATCTACACTTACTTGAGCAGCTTTGGTAGGACTACACCTCCATAAATGACCAGTTCAGGACATCCCCAATTCTGGTGAAACAAGAAGTTGTTGTAGAGTCACCCACAAAGAGTTTGGCCGTTTTTATATGGACGCTACTCCCTGGCTCGGTGTTCGGGTGAGTGTGTGGGGGGGGGGGATGCGTGTATACAGTTGGCGGTGGGGGGGGATGGGTGTCCGCTCGGTGTTCGCCCATGTGAACACTGAGCGGAATGCGTTTGGAAAACTGGAGGAGGTTCCGTGGGTGGAGGTGGGTGGGTGTCCGTGTAAATGGACACCCACCCACCTCCACCCATGCAAGCTAAACACCCATCCCCCCACCCACCTCCGACCGTGTAAAAAGGGCCCTTGTCCTCCGCTCTTCAGGCACAGGCTGAAGATTTGTCTCCTGACAGAACAAGCTGTAGGACTTGCCCCCGAACTGTCTGGAACCTCCCAGGGTACACAACAGGCCAGCCTCATCTAGGAATAGGACACCCTCTGTTCCCTATTAGCATTGCTCTCAGTTAAGCCATGTTACCCAGAATTGAGGCACATTGAACACAGGAAAGGTCTTCAGAGGCTGTTATGATGGTAGCACTGGCAGCACCAGATTCATTAGTTGCTTTAGTTCAGGCTTAGGGAACCTTTTCCCGCACAGGGCCCACTTTGAAAATTAGTACAAGCTCCAAGGAGCACACAGAAGTTGGGGCAGGGTGCTTAAGAAATGTACTCAGGAAGATGAGGGTGCAGATTATGGATCTGTGCCATATCCTTGTGTACATGCCCTCATCTCTGCTCCCTTACCCTGAGCTCAGTATTTCAGCATTTGGGAACTGGAGCCAGAGGTTAGATCCAGGAACTAGAAAGGGGCTGCATAAAAACTAGCTTTGGGCCACAGGCCTGAGGTTCTCCACCATTGCTTTAGCTCTCAGAACATCACAATCTCCCTTTGCGAGAATGAAGCAACTGTATGAAATGCCAAGGAAGAGGCTGTGGGAAATGGATGGGATGACAAGGGATCTGGTGGAATGACAAGGAAGCAGTAAAGAGAAGCAGGTGGAATGACAGGGAAATTGTAGAATGTCAATGAGGAGCCATAGCGAATGAGTGGAATGACAGGGGAGTGGATGGTATCTCATTCCATACAGTTTATACGTGCGTTTCCTTGCTTACATTTCTCCAGTGCTCCTTACTGTCATTCCCTGTGCTCCTATTGCTCCTGACAAATCTATGACTGTCAGAGGTGTAATTCCTTTGTATTTTAATCATCCTATTAAGGTCTATTGTTATTTGCACATCCCCATTAAGTACAATCCAGTCCACATTCCATTATTAACTGAGAGGCGACTGCAGGGCTACTCTTACTGTGTGTTATATAGGCAACGTCCAGGACAGATGGAATCTGTAATGCAACAAAAGCCTTTTATATAATTCAGTAGTTGTTGGAGGATACCATTCTCACCTTTACTACTGTGGGCAAGATTTCACACTAGTCTTACATTACATGTTATCACAGATCTTTGATGTGAACTTTTGTCAAATAAAGAAATGGGGGAGCGGAGAACTTTGACAGCTAAATATCACTTAATAATGCTCTCATAATGGTAGAGATCTCACATTTCAAAGAAGTGCTAATTTTCATGGTAATGGACAAGTCATCCTTTTAGAGCCACTAATCATATTCTGAGAGGAAGATGCAGTGTGTGGTGTCAAAAACAGGGTCAAAGCTTCTAGTAGTTCCTACTAAAAAGGCAAAAAGTACATAACTCTAATAAGAATGTACTTTAAGGGTAGAAGCACCTGTATGGTGCAGTGCCCTGTATTTTGGGGGTCATACCTATGTTTACCCTATAAAATATGCTACTGACAAGGGTTGACAGTATAGCTGAGTGCAAACTCCAAATATAAGCAAAGACACATTTTGTTCAACATCATTTCAGAAACCCATCTTGTAGCAATTCGTGTCGTTGTCTCTCCAGTCTCCCCTGCAACTGATTCTGCAGGCTGAAACAGCAGCACATAGAGTTGGTGAGGGACTCAGATCCTTGTCCCCACCGCTGCTGTGCCTGCCCGGAGCCCTATTGCAGTGGGAAGGCAAGAGAGAGGCAAGCCCAGACCTGGAGAAGGGGCGCTCACTCGGCTCAGCTGGGAGAGAGGGGAGGAGGAGGGAGTCTGTGCATGTGGGGAGGGGGGTGTCACACACCATCTCCAGGTCTGTGGGGCTTGGGGGAGAGAGCAGGTTGGGGCAGAAGAGGGAGGTCTTTGTGGGGCTAGAAAACACCTGCAGATAGCAGATTGTGCTTTGGTGGGGGTGGGGGGATTCACATCTGTGAATTTTGACATTGAGATGGGTGATTAGGTTCAATAAACATAAGAACATAAATAGTGCCATACTGAGTCAGACCAATGGTCCATCAAGCCCAGCATCCTGTCATCCAACACTGGCCAATCTCGATTGCATGGGAGACGAACCAACAGCCACAATGGGTAATCCATTCACCATTGTTCACTCCCAACTCCCAACAGTCAGAAGTTCATCCTGTAAGCCACTTGGTTAAGAGCCATTAATGAACCTACTCTTTAAGAACTTATCCAGTTCTTTTTAAAACCCAGCTATACTACTGGCCTTGACGACGTCCTCTGGCAACAAATTCCATGTCAATTATGTGTTGAGTGAAAAAGTGCTTCCTTTTATTTGTTTTAAATCTGTCGGCAGCTAGTTTCATGGAGTGTCCCCTAGTTCTAGTACTATTTGAGAGGGTAAATAACTGTTCCCTATCTACTCATTCCACACCACTCAAGATTTTATAAACCTCTATCATGTCCCCTCTCAGTCTTCTCTTCTCTAAGCTGAAGACATTCAGCTTGTCACCCCTCTCTTTGTACGGAAGCCGTTCCATACCCTTTATCATTCTCGTTGCCCTTCTCTGTACCTTTTCTAGTACAGCTGTGTCTTTTTTGAGATGGGGTGACCAGAACTTCACACAATATTCCAGGTGTGGTCGCACCATCAATCTGTATAGAGGCATTATGACAACCTCAGTTTTATTTTCTATCCTTTTGCAAATAACTCCTAACATTCTGTTTGCTTTTTTGACTGCTGCTGCACACTGGGCTGAGGATTTCAGTGTATTGTCCACAGTCACTGCCAGATTCTTTTCCTGAGTGGTAACTCCTACCTTTAGTACCCCAGCATTGTGTGCTCGTAGTTTGGATTATTTTTCCCTATGTGCATTGCTTTGCACTTGTCCACATTAAATCTTATCTACCATTTAAATGCTCAGGCACCCAGTCTCGTAAGATCCGGTTGCAGTTCTTCACAGTCTGCTTGTGTTTTAACTATCTTGAATAACTTAGTGTCATCTGCACATTTGACCACCTCATTCTTAATGCCCTTTCCCAGATTATTAATTAATACATTAAACAGGACTGGTCCCAATACAGATCCCGGGGGCACACTACTTTTTACATCTCTCCATTTTGAAAACTGACCATTCAGTCCTACTCTTTGCTTGCTATCCCATGACTTTTTAATTTTCTCTGGAGACTTTTATGTGGGACTTTATCAAATGCTTTCTGGAAATCCAGGTACACTATATGTACCGGGTCTCCCTTGTCCACATGCTTATTTACACCCACAAATAATTCCAACAGATTAGTGAGGCATGAATCCATGTTGACTCTTCCCCATTAAGCCATGTTTATCAACATGTCCAGTGATTCTATTCTTAATTATAGTCTCCACCATTTTGCCCAGCACAGACGTTAAGCTTATTGGTCTGTAGTTTCCAGGATCACCTCTGCACAAACAGCTGCAGATTGTGCTTTGCTGGGGGGAATGGTAATAGTAGCTAAAAGTGAAAATTAGAGAGAATGGACTCAGAGCTGTCTTGCTTTCTGTGCTAGCTCAAGATCTCAAGTTCCAGAACTGTCCTGCTTTCAGTACTATCTCATGTCCTCCCTACTGAGAGAAAGGTGATATTTGACATCTGTGAATTTTGACATTGAGATGGGTGATTAGGTTCAATAAACAGCTGCAGATTGTGCTTTGCTGGGGGGAATGGTAATAGATAAAAGAGAAAATTAGAGAGAATGGCCCCAGAGCTATTTCAAGAGTTCAAGCTCTTAAGTGCTGTCTTGCTTTCTCTGCTATCTCAAGAGCTCAAGGCCCCAGAGCTGTCACTACCATTTTTCATGCCACAAAGCTGAAACAAATTAACAAGTGTGTCTCAGAGCTCCAAACAAATCTACAAGTGTGCTGCAGAATGGAAAAAGTGAGGTTGGGTGCTGGGAGGGGTGAGGCAGGGGTGGGGGGTGGGCTATCTTGATTTCTTGGCCAGGGACCCATTCCACCCTAGCTATGCCCCTGACCCTGGTACAGTTGCATTGGGGGTCAGTGGCAATTAGAACAGATCTCCCCACTATACAGAGTTAGGCTTGGTTCAATGCCCTTTTTGTTGGGGAAAAAGTGCTCTAAAACCTAATTCTATAAGGATCCATCAAAGCAGACCTGTCCACTACACTGTAATTTACTACTTATGTAGAACATTTACAACTTGCTACTAAATGCATGTGCAATATTTTAAAACATGAAATATTTTTAAATGGTCTCGACTCTCTAGTAGGATTTAAGAAGCATTATATCCCAGCTATATCAATAACAAATAGCTAAAGGTTTAACCAATGGGTGTCTTTAGACAGACCCAGGGGTGGCCACTCCTGGACCTGCTAAAGGGGTGGCCAACCCTACATCCCCCATGAGCAGCCCCACCTGCACCAGGTTTATACAGACCCAGCAGCTGCTGTAGTCCGCAGTCCACCTGCGCAGTGCCCTCCTTTCCTACACTATAGAACTGTGGGTGGATTATTTATTATTATTATTATTATTATTATTATTATTATTTTATTATAAGCATTTATATAGCACCAGCAATGTGCCTGGTGCTTACAAAGAATAAGATAGACATGGTCCCTGCTCGAGAGCTTACAATCTAAAGACAGGGGGAGGGGAGACAGGGAAGGGGAAAACAGAGGGAGAGACAAGGGATGCAACATTCATGAGGATGCGAGAGCTCAGGTACACATTCTTGGCTTGGTTACAGTAAATTGGGAGTTTTCAGATAACGTGCTTAGCAGGAGTTTGGAAGGGCAGAGCAGAAGAGGTGGGTTTTGAGGAGGGACTTGAAGGCATGGAGGGTGGGGGCAAGGTGGACGAGGGCAGGGAGAGAGTTCCAGGCATGCGGGGCCGTGAGAGAGAAGGTGGTTGGGGGAGCAGGGGAGGCGTGGGAG